>CM053785.1:622588509-623188509 GCA_028749045.1 Cupressus sempervirens
TCCATGTGCATATTTGTTTGGAGATGAAAACCCTAGATTTTCAAAAAATTGATCATATCTACCAAATAGCTTGGAGGTTCAGTCTGAATTGTTTTATGTAGGTTGGTGACATATCAGAGAAGCTTAAGTAAAAAAATTAGAACTTTCTGAAGTATTGTGATTTTTTATTAATTTTTTTTTTATTTTTCATTAAAAAAAAAAAATGGCACAAATCAGCATTTTTTAGATTTTTTTTCATTTTTAGAAAGGTCTTTAAATTCTACAAGGGGTTTGTTATTTGTCTTTTAAATTTGGATGCAATATTATAGCTCATTTGGTCGATTTATGAGAACTAGTCTATTTTGTAAAAACAACTCCCTAGGGCACAAATGAAAAGATCTTTTTAGAATTTTAACATTTTTGGAAAGCTCTCTATTTTTTAATAGGTATCTCTTTTTTGCATTTAGGTTTTGGAATACAAATTCATGTTATATAGGTCCAATCTTGTTGACTAAGTCAAAAATCAAAATTAAAAAAGGGCATTTAATGATTAGCTTGCACTTATTTTTCACATGGTTCAATGCATGATATGAGTTGTCATTTGGATTATTTGCTAGTTATTATTGCTCCTAACAATTGATTTTTAGATCTAACCCTAGGTTTTGTATAAGTTGAGTATATATTGCATATCTTGTTTGTGTGTTTGTTTGTTTGCTTGTCTTGCTTGTTGGAGAGTTCATGGCTTGCTTACGCCAAAAAGCTCAACAAAAACAAAAATGAGGTAAAATCTACTAAGTGTGTTGCATGGATTACCAAGTATTCTACTTTAATCTCTATAACATTTAGTTTCCTTTCATTAAAACAAACCTCTCACATATCTTACTTGAGTGATTTCCTACTTTCATAGATCACATTTCAATTTCTACTCTAAAAGAATGAACATAGATTTATTTTCTTGCATATCTGTTACACATAGTAATTAGGCCCTATGAACACTATTTGTGGATCTTGAGATAGTGGGCTTCAAGATCTTCTTGACGATTGAACCACTTGTAGGTGGGGATGGTGTTGATCAACTCTAGGTTCAAACATTGTCAAGTCTTTGGCAACTAACAGTATGTTCTCTCTTAAGAGAAATAAAAATTGTTGTCAACAGACATACTTTGTTAAGTTGGTATCAACAATTTAGTGGGTCAATTAATCTTTTAGTTGTGTTTTGGTGAGGTGAAAAGGCTAGAAGATTATTCTTTGTTCCCTTTGGAAGTATCAAAAACTTATAACCCTTGAATCTAAACCAAGTCCCTATGTGGCCCATGTTGTGAGTCTTCCTTGTTAGAGAGGGTTAATCATAGTGGACACTGCCTTTATGGGGTAAACCACATGGACAGAACCTCAAGTGATATTATTCATTCCTACCATGGAGCAACAATAGCTATATAAATGTCCTTGTGGAAAAAATCTCCACAAGTGTGGTCTCTTGTTGGGCTATGAGATCTCCTCAATAGCTCCTAATTGATTAAATTCTCAGACTATGTCAAAACCTCAATGCATCGGGATTGGATTTCGTCCACTTGAGATTGCAAGAGTTTCAACATTGACCACTACTACAAACCATAGTGCAACCAAATTTTTCCTTTCTAAGACTATGTGCATGACTGAAAAAAATTTTGAGAACATACACAAGTAGAGTCCTTAGGGAGTAGAATACTATGTCACTATTCTTGTTCATATGCAAGGTTGCTTTGTCCCTTGCTCATTGTTTGAAAATAATTGTTTGCTTGAACTCCCTAATTGTTGTGTTGTGTTCCTGATTAATGTTATAAATATGTTAATGCATCTAGTTGGTCAATTAAAATGAACAAAAATTGAGTTCCTAAGTCAAAAACCAACTTTTTAACTTGCTCGATTTTCTATCCTGATAGTTTTGGTCTTCCTTGGTCGATCTCAATCAAATCAGGTCACTTACCCCATTGTTAGAGGCTTGTTTGTACCTTATATTCTTGTGGTTTGACCTCTTGAACTATCAATCTTTGATTTCATGAGTGACCTTTCTTGGAGTTGGTGAGATAGAAACTGTCCTTATTGAGAAGATAAACCTTTGGATCCTTTGATAACACTCTTGGAGAGTCTTAGTAATCTCTTGTCCATTCACTTCCATACATATTTAAATTCAATCAATATAACTTGGATAAATCATCTTCCTAATCCATATGTGTTAGGGTATTCACCCATTTAGTGGGAACCTCTATGGAAATGTTGGTTTACACCTCTTGCAAAATTTTATCTTATCACCTCTCTTTTGGAAAAGTGAGTGCTTTTACTATCCTAGTTTGGTACCAATGTTTATTAGGATTATCCTATCACCTAGTGCATTTTCTTTCATGTTTATTATAACAAGATATCAAGTAGATCAAGGAAAGTGACCTCAAGTAGTCTTTAACCAATTACCCTTAGTTCAAACTTGCCAAAATATAAAGGAAAAGAACCTGTATTTGATCAATCACTGAGGAACAACTCATAAGTTTGGTTTGATCCCAAGAGTAACCTTAGTGATTTGAGTACACCCTTAGCATTTTGTTGCTTGGATATGGATTTGAGTTACATAATGACTCGATGAGAGATAAATGCCTCGATGACATATTTGAAAAACATAAAGATACGATTTTGTTTGGCAGCCCTGTGTGCTAAAATGTTGACACACTTCTATGAATTATTATACCCAAGATTTCTCAAGAATGAGGTCTCAAATGGTGACACATAGCTCTCTATTCATGGAGTGCAAGGGTTTATAATGGAGGCCCTCAATTTAGACCTAGTTTGTGCCCATGCAAGTACACCATAAAATGAGAGATTCAAAGAGGAAAAACAAGAGTGTTAGTCTCTATGATCATCAAATATGCATGCAAATGAAAATGGAAGCTATTCTATACAATAACAGTGCATGAAAGCAAACTAATCTATGAAAGGAAATATAAATCTAATCTAGCATGCAAGGATGCATGAGAGAAGAAGATAAGAAAAGAGAAGTTGCAATTTCCAAGCTCAAGTGCTCAAGCTCTCCTCCAAAATCATAACAATAAAATCTTGATCTATAAAAATGAGGAGAGGGCTCCTTATAAAGAAAAGTGTGGAGAGGAATGCATCCTGAAGGGCAATGTAGGATAAATCCTTAAAAAGGCAAGTGAGAGAAAAAAGCCCACCACTGAGAAATATGTGCAAAAAAGGAATCTTTATTTATTTTTATTTGATTTATTTTCTTTTTTCATAAAAAATAGAGCTTTAAGCGAGGATTTATTTATTTAATTAAAATATGGATTTTCTTTTAATTAAATAATTTTATCTTATTTTATTTAAATCTCTCTTTTAATTAAATAATATTATTGATTAAATGATCAAACCTTATGAAATATTGAATTATTTGAATTAATTACGATTTGATTAAGAAAATTGATTTGAATTGAAAATATCGTAAGGCATAGATTCATGAAATTGATAAATTGATTCCATAATTTGATAAATTGAAGAATGGGGGCCCATAGTCTAGGTGAGCATTTTAGGGTGGATACAAACCCCTCTCATGAAAATCGATCAATCTCACACCTTATCTCAACTAGATATCTAGATGCACACCAAAGGGTGGAAAAAGATAAGAGGCAAGCCTATCAAGATGAAGAATCACAACATGAAGACCAAGATGATGAACCTTATGTCACTCATGTGAATGCAACATACATCAATGACTTGTTTAGACATTCAATACCAAGTTTACCACTCAAAACAACTTCAAGATACACAAGTGAAAGACGTACAAAAATTGAGTGTGAAAAGAAAGCCTTCCTAGATGAACAAGCTAAAAAGGAAGAGCAATTTAGACTCCTAGAGTTGGAGAGAAAAACCTTGTTGGAGGTAGAAAGGAAAGCTTACTAGGAGGAGCAAGATAGACTCTTGGCTCAATAACTTAATGATCAATTTAACAACATGTGTATTGGTGGTGGAAACAACTCTCCTCCATCCACCCCTCTTGAGACTCCATGAAGTGGAAGACATTAAATAACACCTTCATGATATCATAGCCTTAGAGGAAGGAGGGCTTCAAGACATGATCATTATAAGGGACCAACACCTCTTAGGAATTCAAGAAAACCTTCACAACATGCTCATTGTGATTCACAATATGGGGGTAGTAGCTTGGGTTTTGATCTCAACTTTGAAGACTCCATGAAGATACAACAAGAACCACTCTTCTAGCAGTATGTGGAGAGATACTTAGAGCAAAACAAAGACAAGTTCTTCGAGAGTTTAATCAACAGGGGTGCTAGATTCCCCTACAACTTTGATGTGGACAAGAAGATTAAGAAGCAAGGTTCATCTCAAGAAGAAGTGATCAAACAAATTAAGAGTATGATGGAAAAGATGTTTGCACCCAAGAGTTCATTTTCACTTGATTCAATGTGTCCTAATCCTTTTGACAAAAGTGTTAACATGAAAGACTTCCCTAGAAAGGTTGAGATCCCTCAATATAACAAGTATGATTAGAATGGAAATCCACATGATCACGTGTGTCAATTCTATATCATGATTTTTGAGTTCCATCAAGATGATTCATACCTCATGAGATTGTTCCCAAGGAGTCTTAAAGGTCAAGTGATGGAATGGCTCACCAACATAACTTACCCCCATTAAGACTTTCAAAGAGCTTGTCCACAGATTTGTCCAACTCTTTACATAAAACCTTTCAAGATCTATCACCATGTTGAACTTATGCAACTTAAAGAAAAATCAAGGGGAATCCTTTGTCACTTTCTTGCAAAGGTGGAGATGAAAATGCTCTTTCTGCTCTAGGACCATCCCTGCAAATGAGAAGATTGACATCCTTGTTAGCAACTTGGTTCCCAAAATGTGGTATGAAGTTAGGATGATGGTTTTTGATTCCTTTGACACCATGGTTGAAACTACGTGTAGGATTGAGGATGTTTTGAAAGAACAAGGAATTTTGACCAAACATGGAAACAACTGTATCACCTAATTTAGTAGTGCAAAAGCAATTCCAATGATTAAGAACAAGCATTCACAAAAATAAATAAGTAAACACTTATGATAAGACGAGGCATACACCAAGAAGGAAGGAAAACCAAGAATGGTAAGCTCCTTGGGTGTAACCTACGATGACATAGATATGTCCCTGATGGATAGGGGATGTATGCTCACAGTGTGCTCAAGCTTCCAACAGATGGGTTTTTTATCAAGTTTTAAAAATAGAGGTGTGGATGGATTTTAGCTTTATGATGGTGTTTTGGTAGTTTTAGGCTCTCAAAATAGCATGATAACTTTAGCATGGAAGTGGAAGATGGATTGTGATAGGGAAGGGCTTTATTTGTAGGCCAAGGGATTGTGAGATGGAGGGTCAGGATGCAAGGATGAAAAAGTGGTGAGGGAGGGCTAGGATGCTTTGAAAGGGGAGCACATGGATTGTGCTTATTCAGGGATCTAGCCTTGTTACAAGTGTCACAAGGGGATTGGGTGGTCAAAATGGAGGGTAAAGGGGAGTAATGAGGGAGGATGAGTGTGTAAGAGGGATGTAAGAGGCATTAATGGCATGTAAGAGCCATAAATGCTCTTGGATAGGGATGGAAGTGGACATGGGAGACTTGTTGACTTTGGCATGGGTTAGCAAGTCTTAACCCTTGCCTAAATTTGTGCACATGTTTAGGATGGGGATTAGGCTTAGCCTAGGAAGAGGGTTAGGGGGCAAGTGGTTTAGTTTTGATGGGATGGATTATTTAGGAGGCTAAGTGAGGTTAGTATGGGTGGATGGGTTTGATTAGGAGTGAAGATAGGGTTTAGGGATATTTTAGTGTTTAGGATGATTTATTAAATGATTTATTTAATAAATGGGGGATGTGGGATTAAATTAAATATATTTGGGGATTTATATAATTCAATAGAGGAATAGGGTTTCAATTGATAAATTGATTTTGGGTTATCATTTGATTTTATCAATTGGACTATAGTTAATTAAATAAATAAATTAACTAGGGGATGATGATTAATTAATTAAATAATAGATATTTAATTAGTAATGTCCTAGGAGATGACTATATAAGATTACCTAATGGTGTAATCAAATTTAGGTGTCTACATTTTGCCCCTCTTTGACATAGCATTGGAACAACACTATTTCAAAGAAGTTTTAATATAAAGGACGTGAAGAAGAATTTTTAAAGCAACACAGTTGCCCCAGTCTTGAGTAGAAGAGGAGAGAATGGACTGTGTGATGCCCCCTTAAGAAGGTGGTGGAGAATTAAAATGATGCTCAATGAATTCTTGAAAAGTTAGGACTAAAAGAGGGTTTAAATGATAATTAAATTGTAAAAATAATAAGGTTGGGGAAAAGGGAGTCACTGAAGTGGACATAGAGGAAAATAGGGCACCACAGGGGGGCTATAAGGGGGTCTATGAGGGCTAGAAGGGTTATATTGCTCTCATATGGATGACGACATATTGCTAGTTAGAGCTTTGATTTGGACGATGCGATGGTTGTGCATGGATGACCAAAGTATCAAGAAAATGTGGTATGATGAGTAGGAGTGCGACAGACACCAAACTGATCAGTAGGGTTGAAAAACCAGTCTTTGTCTTTTATTGCATTATGTTTTTAGCATTCCCACAAGTTAGGAAACATGATCCTGTGGACACAGTTTCAACATGATTGCTATAGGGATCAGCGAGATTGTGATCCCACAAAATCTGTCAAAGGGTAAGAGTAAAAATAGGGGCGAAAACATTTTTCACAAAATTATGAATTTGGTTTGAATTTTTTGTGAAATCACGAAAATGATAGCGGGAATGCAATCTTGCCAACAGAAATGTGATCTGGTGGCAGCAATGTGACTTCATTGAAACAGGTAGGGTCAATGCGAGAATGGGATAGGGTTTGACCAGGAGAGAATTGGGGTTGGCACACCTATGATTATTTATGTTTGCGAGAACATTAGGGACTAGTTGGGAGCGGTGAGATCGCAAGCTAGGGTTTTATGTGGGTCAAAAAGTCAAAGAGTGATCCTGTGGTAAAATGTGACAGCGAGATCATGAGGGGCTAGCGTTCACAAGAAAGCATCGATGAGAATGCAAAAAGAGGGGAAAAGGGAAAAGTTTGTGTATGCAAATTTGGGGTTTGGTAGAGGGATGGAGGGTTTGGGAGTGAGGATTATATGGCTTATAAAGGGAAAACTAACATGCTTTTGGTTTTTATGCACTGGTCTCTAGACACATTGGTATCACAGGAGTGACAGGTGGTTGTACTATGAATGGGAGAGCAGTTTATGCCGACGAACTGGGCAAGAATTGATGTCATCAACCTAGAGTACTTGGTGAGATTGCCACATACACAGACCTACATGGCGATAGTGATTGCCTTATGCAAGTGGTGGCATAGTGAGATGGACACATTTCACTTGTCAACAAGAGAGATGATAGTTATGTTGGAAAATGTTTATAGGATTTTTAGATTATCGGTGTGGGGGACTCTAGTGATGGCGACTAGGGAGATGACATGAGAGATAGTAGTCTAGCAGTTGGTGGGACCTGGAGTGTTGTACCAAATTCAAAGTGGGTAGTTTCCCCTAGATGAGCACCTACACCAAGTAGTTGTCGAGAGGCAGATTTATTTTTATGTTTGTGGGTTAGTATCAGGGTATATTGCCCTAGATATAGGTGGGACATAATGACTTTGGCTTTGATACCAGCATGTGGATTGTGGATGCCAAAGTGCCTATGACATGGGGTTCATTGATGTTGGCAAAGCTATATCAAGACCTCCATCAAATAGTTTATCAGGGGGCAAGATGGCAAGGGAGGAGCGTGGAGTTCCCTACATTGCTACAAGTGTGGGTTTGGGAGCACATCATGGCATTCAGGCCAATTGGGTGGAGGGAGAGGTAGGTAGAGGAGATAATTGGGTATAGTTGGGGGGAGCCACTAACATATCACCATATTGAGGATGTGGACAACTGGTAAGTCCAAATAGATGAGATCTGAGTGGTGACATGGAGGCCATACATGGGTCTCAGGCCATGGGCAGAGGAGAGACAACACCTGCCATACACTATATCCCCTTATTTTATTTTTGGGTGATGGGAGTACATTGTAGAGTAGTACTAGCCAGATAGGGGCTTGTGACTGTTTGGATGGGTTCAGGTTGTCCCAGGGGAGCCAAACTAATTTTAGCATGTGACACATGAGCTAGTCACTATGTTTGGGCTAACACTCCAAAGAGATGGATTATTACAAGCATGGCGAGAGTTAGCAGCACAAGAGTGGGATTGGTTTGGGGGACTAGCAAATGCGAGCTCAATACAAGAGTATCAAGACAGTTTTGAGTGGCTGAGGCTAGTAGGTCGAGCTCTAGTGACGAGAGCAATGGTGGTGGCAAGGGAGATACATAGCTAGGGGACTATGATAGTAGGCGGAGGCAGTGGTGTAGGAGGAGGGGCCAATGAGGTAGAGGTGGAGAGTTGGGAGGGAGGGGAGGTAGGAGGGTGTAAGGGTACATCCTAAGAGAGGAGAGGAGAGGTTGGTGGTGGAGATGGGACTATAGGAGGAGGATGGTCAAGGGCCAATGGGTGGAGGAGGGGGAGGTGGAGGGGGTTCATCCTCAAGGGGAGGGGATGATGTACTAGCGAGTAGGTATGCATCCCTGCAGCAGACACATAAGGCTACTAGCCAACTACTTCGAGATACCCAGCAGGAGAGGGATCAGCTCAGGATAGAGTGAGATCAATTCTGAATAGGTAGATATAGCAAGATTAGAGGTGGGGACACTGCAAGTGGAGGTCGGGTGCTTAGAGAGGAGGTTGGAGGTGGTTATACTAGAGAGGCAGATGCTACAGGTGAGGATGGACACTGTCCAACAGGAGCAGGATAGACTAGCGGTGGAGGTCGTAACCTTGAGATCAAAGGTGGTGGTAGGTGGAGGTTTGGAGGAGCTGAGGAGGTTGTAGAGGGAGGTGGAGGAGTTGAGGAAGAGAGTAAGATTTTATCGAGGGAGAAATCATGTGGCGATGCCAGTGGATCAGTAGAGCATTATAGATGCTTGATACGGTCAAGGGCAGCTGGGACCCATATAAGCATGCAAGGATGGGGAGAGAGTGGGTGGAGCACTGGGGGATCTCAGAGGACTAGTGTGTCTTAGTGCACAGGGCAGAGCCATTAGATAGGGTAGAGCCAAAGGTGAGACAAGGGGTTAGTGGGAGGAGGGATGAGGCAAAGAGCTCGGATACTAGAGGAGGACATATGAGGCTTCCACCTCTACCACCTGCAGTGCCAAAGGTAGAGAGAGGTACCTATGAGTCCCATGATGAGGAGGCAGTGGATGAGGGGGATCAGTGATATGCTAATTTTGGACACAGTATTTTGGATGTACCATTGGATGTATTTTTGCGGGCATAGACTCGATGTATTGATACGGGCCTTTGTACTTATATGAATACCATATATCTGGACTATAATGGATTGGGATATATTTTATAGGGATGGGTGATTTATTCTTTATTCTTTGTGGATGAGATATATATAGATCAAATCATTCTTTCGGGTGGGATATGGATGCACGAATTTATGATGTTGTGATTTTTTTACTACATGTATACTTATATATGATAAAATGTAGAAGAGAGATTAATATGGTGTTATGCAGGATGTGATGTTTATGAGATATATAATGTTACTGACACATTGTGATGTAGGATATGATTATGTTTTACGATGAGATTTGGATAGTATTGATATGTTGTGATGCAGGATATGATGTTTATGATGAGATTTTTGGATAGTGCCTTATAGTTTGTGATGTAGGATTTGATGTTTATGATGAGATTTTTGAAATTAAAGGAGGATAATAATAAAAATGTGACCCAAGAGATGAATGTGAATCATGATAAAAAGTAGGACACAAGTGAATGCAAACTAGGGTGATGAATAGGCTAAAAAAAGACTTTGAACTATGATAAAAGATAATAACAAGAACATAAACTATGATAATGACTATGATAAAATGAACACAAAAAATGATAGAATGAATCATGAGATTTATGATGAGGAAACATAATGTAAACTAAACTCAAACGATGATGATAACATCTGATAAATGGAACCAAAGCTATATGATAAATGAACTAAAGATTAGGATGATGAAATGTGAGAAATGCACATAACATGTGATGAATGAATTTAATCTATGATGGAGAAATATGATAAGATAAATCCAAACTATGATGATGGAAATGATAAATGAATCATAATCTAACATGGTAAATAAATTTAACACTATGATGGTGGATATGACAAAAGAACTCAATTTTAAGAAATTATGACAAAAAGGAACATAATCTATGATACAATGAAATTTAAGATTATTATGATAAAATGTAATAAATGAATTCAAACTATGATGGGGAAAGATGATAAGATACATTCAAACTGTGATGATAGATATGATAAATGGACATAATCTATGATGTTAAAATATGATAAAGAAATTCAAAACTATGATGAGGGAACATGATTAACAATAAACCACAACTATGATAAAATATAATAAGTTAACTCAAGGCTATAATGATAACATATGATAAAAGAACTAAAAACAATGATGATGAAATGTGACAAATGCTCGTGATCAATGATGATACACCATGAGAGAAAGGAACTTAATCCATGATGCTACACATGAGAAGTGAACATAATCTATGATGATGAGTATGATGAATAAATTTAAGCTATGATGGTGAGACCTTTAGCCTAGGGAGATACGTGTGATGTGCAGGAAGATGGTGCAACATATCACTAATTGATCATAACTATGGTTTGGAGGGAGAAATAGGATGCACAACTTTAAACACAATGCGTGTAGGAGACTTAGTGGGATGGAATTGGGTAGGAGATTGGGATGATAGGGAAAGGTGAGAACATGGTAGATAAGAGTTGTGAGGGAGCAAGGGTAGAGAAGATAGGTGTAATGTAGGAAGAGAATGTGTAAGAGGGGACTAGTATGGAGGCGTGTGAAGGTGGTATGAACAAGTAATTTTTTTGTATGGGACAAAATGGTGAGAGTGAGGAGATGCACTTGAGCTTGAGGGTGGGGTACTTCGTAAAAAAGTACCACCATGTAATGTGAGCACTTTATTTGATATAGGAATATTAGAGATATGTCGAGGTTACTAGGAATGACAAGGCCTTTTCCCCAATACTACATAGGACTGACTCAAACAAACACGCAAGGATTTCCCCAACATCACACATGAGTCCCAAAGAAATCAAAATGGAAACAATGTTGGGTGATACATAAGCAAATGATATTTCCCAAATACATCATGTGATTAGAAATGAAAACATGTTTGGAATATGAAAGGGTGATATCTGACTAACTCACAAGCAAAAAAACCTTGCTTTCAAGTTGTGCCAATCAAAGCACACCATGACATAGGAGATCACAACGACCATGAGGAGGGAACAACTAAATCATTTGGAAATGTCCTACTCAAATAAAAATACAAAAAACCCAATATCAATAGAAAGAATAAATCCATGAGAAAGTACCCTTTTGCCAAAGAGATTGAGATAAGTGGATACTACCAGGCCAATGTTAGGTACAAGGAGGGACGCATCTTGTAGGAACCTAGTGACAATATTTTTAGGAAAATGACATAATTGGCAATATAACTTCCTACAGACGACTAGCTAGTGACACAAGGTTTCACTAGAGGACTTAAAAATGTACAAGCATGACTATACAATGGGTGGATGATTTAGGAACTATGATAGAATACAGTAGCAAGTGTGCATATGATGGGGAAAAGCTCAAGATGAGGAGATAGTATTGATGCAATATAGTTATTGTTACATGGGTGTGATACACATAATATGGGTAGTGTTACAAGGGTATGATACATAGGATATTGTTATTGTTACAAGCATATGATGCATGGTACAAAGGATAAGATACACCTGATATGATACATGTAGTAGGGTACAAGAGTGGGATAGATGTGCTAACCATGATAGAATACATGATCTGGATAGGTTTTTCTTAGCCAAGGGATGTTGAAAATACATTGTGATTTATTAGAGTTTGGGGATGAAACTCTTAGAGCACCTTGGAAAATGGGAAGATGGGTGATGAGGTGTGAAGGGGGAGATGTGGGTCATTTGATAGATAATGAATAGGCTAAGTACACCTGGTGCCTATTTTCTAGGTTTTCACCAGGGTACCTATTGAAGGTGCTTGAATTACTAAGTTTTCACCCCTGGACGCTTATTTTTCTTTACTATTTTCTTTTCTTTTCATTTTTTCTTCCATTTTCTCTTTGAGGTAGCAGGATACACTGAGGATTTTTAGGCATAGAATTTCTCGAGGTGAATGATGTTGGTGGATCATTCAAGACTTCACCCTCAAATGTGGATAGTTGATAGGCCCTTGAACCAAAAGATGTTGCGATCACGTAAGGACCAAGCCAAATGGGCTTGAACTTGCCTTTCTTTTCTCAGTCAGCTTGGACCTTCATATTTTCCTTGAGGACCATGTCTCCTTCTTGAAATTGGTGCAGATGGACCTTCCTGTTGAAGTTGCACTTGAGGTGATTCTAGTAGACCATGAGGTGGTCATAGGCCTGATGCCTTTTTTCATCAAGTAAATCTAGCTAGATAAGTCAAGCCACTCTGTAATCCTCATCTGATATTTGGCCCCGCAAAGAAATGTGCAGGGATGAGAGTTTGACCTCAATAGGTGATACTACTTCAACACCATAAACCAAGGAGTATGGGGTTGTACTTGTGGAAGTACGAAATGAGGTTTGGTAGGCCCATAGGGCAGGGTTGATTTGAAAATGCCAATCACGGTCGAAATCATTGACAACTTTCTTTAGGATTTTTAGTAGGGTTTTATTAGTCAGGATGAGGAGATAGTATCGATGCAATGCAATTATTGTTACATGGGTGTGATACACATAATATGGGTAGTTTTACAAGGGTATGATACATAGGCTACTATTATTGTTACAAGGATATGATACATGGTACAATGGATAAGATACACCTGATATGATACATGTAGTAGGGTACAAGAGTGGGATAGATGTGCTAACCACAGTAGAATACATGATCTGGATAGGTTTTTCTCAGCTAAGGGATGTTGAAAATACATCGTGAGTTATTGGAGTTCAGGGATGAAACTCTTAGAACACCTTGGAAAATGGGAAGATGGGTGATGAGGTGTGAAGGAGTGACGGGGGAGATGTGGATCAATTGATAGATAGTGAATAGGCTAAGTACACCCGGTACCTATTTGCTAGGTTTTCACCACAATACCTATTTCACCACTAGACACTTATTTTTCTTTACTATTTTTTTTCTTTTCCTTTTTTCTTCCATTTTCTCTTTGAGCTAGTAGGATACACTAAGGATTTTTAGGCATAGAATTTCTTAAGGTGAATGATGTTGGTGGATCATTCAAGACATCACCCTCAAGTGTGGATAGCTGATAGGCCCTTGAACCAAAAGATGTTGTGACCACGTAAGGACCAAGCCAGGTAGGCTCGAACTTGCCTTTCTTTTCTCAGTCAACTTGGACCTTCATATTTTCCTTGAGGACCATGTCTCCTTCTTGAAATTGGTGTGGATGGACCTTCTTATTGAAGTTGCACTTGAGGTGATTCTAGTAGACCATAAGGTGGTCATAGGCCTGATGCCTTTTTTCATCAAGTAAATCTAGCTAGATAAGTCGAGCCACTCTGTAATCCTCATTTGATATTTGGCCCCACAAAGAAATGTGGAGGGATGAGAGTTTGACCTCAATAGGTAATACTACTTCAACACCATAAAACAAGGAGTATGGGGTTGTACATGTGGAAGTATGAAATGAGGTGTGGTAGGCCCATAGCGCAGGGTTGATTTGCAAATGCCAATCACGGTCGAAATCATTGACAACTTTCTTTAGGATTTTTAGTAGGGTTTTATTTGTTGTCTTCACCTGACCGTTATCTTGTGGGAAATATGGGCTAGAAAAATAGTGATGGATATGAAGGGAAGTGCACAATTCTTCCATATTGAGATTTTCAAAATTATCTCCATGGTCAATAAAATGGTAGTTGGGATGCCGAAGTGACATATGATATGATAGAGGATAAATTTGGACACTTGAATTCCTATGGTAGTGACAAGGGGGATTGCTTCTACCCACTTAGTGAAATAATCGGTGGCAGTGATTATCCACTTATGTCCTAAAGAGAGAGGTGTAATAACACCAACAATGTCAAATCCTCAACATGCAAATGGGCATGGTGGCACAATAGGTTGAAGATCTTAAACTGGGCTTAGATTAGATTAGCATGTTGTTAACAAGGTAGACACCTTTTTACAAAGTTACATACATCATGCTCCAGAGTAGGCCAATAATATCTAGCTTGAAGGATTTGCTTAGCTATAACTATTATGCTCGTGTGAGCACCACAAATTTTAGTGTGTAGCTCTTTGAGAGCCTAAACATCGAGAGAGAGTATCATGATAGCCACAACGATATAGGGTTTGAGCTATTAGAGTAACGAGATGCTTTGGGAATAAGGTTCTGGCATTGGGTTCATGTGAGATGGGGAGATATGATACCATTTAGTAGGTAAGTGTGAATTTCATGGTACCATGGGGATTGGGGACCAACCAAGATGCATACCCATGTTGAGTCATCGTTCTTGTGTGTAGGCTTATGTAGCTACTCAACTAGAATTCATACTATGTAGCCTTCCAAGGGATCTCCAAAAGTGAACCAATAGTGGCCATGACATCTACAACCTTGTTTTGCAATCTAGGTATCTGGGTGAAGAGAATCTGAGTAAAATGTTCCTTCAACTAATCTACCAATTCCTTGTAGTGCTGAAGCTTGTCATCCTTGGTTTGATATTCATTCAAAACTTGTTTGATAATAAGTTGTGAATCTCCAAAGACCTGTAGCTCTATGATGTTCCATTCAACTGCTATTTTGAACCCTACAATAAGGGCCTCATACTCGAAGATGTTGTTGGTACATTGGAACTGTAGTTTGAAAGATTTAGGAGTGTAATCACCTTGAGGGGTGACCAAGAGTATGCCAACTCCAAAGCCATGGGATGTGTAAGATCCATCAAAGTATAACTTCCAAGATGGTTGTTCTTCTATTAAGCTGAGGCATTCATCCAGGAATTCCATAATGAGAGGGTGATCCACAACCAAAGGTGCATTAGCAAAGTAATCTACTATAGCTTGCCTTTTGATAGCCTTTATATGGACATATTGGATGTTGAATTCACTAAGAAGCATAACCCATTTAGCCAGATTCCCTATGAGTACTGTGCATAACAACATACATTTTCATGGATAAATTTTGGATATTAGTTGCACAGTGTGGCTCAGCATATAATGATGCAACTTCTGAGTGGCAAAGAAAATGGCTAAGCAAGCCTTTTCTATTGGTGTATAATTGAGCTCATACCCAACTAGAGTATGGTTGATGTAGTAAATAGCCCTCTCCTTGCCTTCATCAAGTTGTGCTAGAAGAGCACCTAGTGTTGTTGGAGTAGTTGTGATGTATAATATGAGTGGGCATCCTACAATTGGAGGAACCAATATAGGTGAATTAGCCAAGTATTGCTTGATTAGTTCAAAGTTTTGTTGGGAAATAGGGTCCCACCTGAAATTTTGATCCTTTTTGAATGTGTAAATAGTTGGCACTTATCAATGAACTAGGAGATAAATCGTCTAACTGACTATAGTTCCCCTTGAAGAAAGTGAAGCTGCTTGAGTGTCTTAGGGGATCCATATCCATGATGGCCTTGACTCTTTTAGGGTCAATTTGAATACCATGCCATGATACAATGAACCTGAGGAGCTTTCTTGAGGTTAGGCTGAAGACACATTTCTTGGGGGTGAGCATGAGATATTATTTAGCCAATCGATCATACACTTCCTCAAGATGAGATCAGTGATCAAGGGCATTAAGAGATTTGACTAGAATATCATCCACATAATCCTCAAGAGTCTTATGGATTAGGTCATGGAAGATGACTGTCATGGCATGCTGATGTGTTTCCCCGACGTTCTTTAATCTGAATGGCATCATGTTATAACAAAATGTCCCCCAAGGGGTGGTAAATATTATCTTATGCTAATCTACCTCTACTATCTAAATTTGATTGTATCTAAAGAAACCATCCATGAGTGACAAGATCTCATGGCTTGTAGTGAGATCAACAATCTTGTCTATGTTTGGCAATAGGAAGTCATCCTTCGGGCAGGCTTTGTTGAGATCTCTAAAGTCTATGCAAATTTGAATATCACCAGAAGGCTTTGTGATAGGTACCATGTTGGAGATCCAATCTATGATCTTTTCTCTAGCAATTTTTCTAACTCCGCTTTAACTAGTAAAGCAACTTTGGGGTGCATCTTTTAGAGTTTTTGCTTGATAGGCTTAGCCTTTGGATCCACAACCAAAAGGTGTACTACTGGCTTGGGGTCCAACCCCGACATGTCTTGCTAGGACCATGCAAAGCAACCAACATTTTTATGAAGAACTTTGATGAGAAGTTCCACCTAATTAGGTGGTAGAGATGTCGCAATGTATGTAATTTTTGGTACCTTGGTCAGACTGATATTGATTGGTCTAATTTCTTTTGTCAAGACTGATGATATGGAAACCTTGTGATCTTATGGGAGAAGGATGAAATCTCCATCCTCAGGTGCCTCCAAGAGGTTTTCACCATCAAAAGCATCTTTTATTTTCTTTTCATTTTTTGATTCATCTAATGGTGCTCCAGAGGAGTTTTCAAAGGATGGTTTTGCTTTTCTTTTTTACTTTTTTGTTTTAGTTTTTGGTTCAACATTATGATTGGAGATTTCCTCCTCCCCAAAATAACCTACTATATCTAGCTTGTAGACATATGTTGATGGTGGTGATGGTCATTTATGTGGTGTTTCTACTCCCATGAATCGAAGGTGTGCATGCTCTATAGAGAATTTGTTAACATGGACAACACTTGGTTGGTACCAATCAATGAGTTCAGAGTAAGCGAGTGGTAAGTCTATGAGATCTAGGGATAATTGGCAGAGTACTGAAGTTCCTAGGATAATTTCATCAAGGAATATATCATCATAGGCTTTCTTTTCTACTTCCTTAGGAATGTCTTCAACTTCAACTAGACTATCTTGGATGCTTATGAAGGCATGGCCTTCTTTCGTGGTGTCCTAATTACGAGGAGTTTGTAGCCCAAGCTTTTCTTTGTATTTTCTTTGTATGCTTCCACAGGTTGCTTAATGCTTGACTCCAGATGGCCTATCCACCTCCTTGATAATCCCATTTCTCGGTAGCAAGGCGATGTGACCATGGGTATTTTTGTTTGAGGTGATCGAGAAGTTCCTCACTTTTTGGAGGTGACTCTTTGTATAGGCATGTACTAATGTCAAGGGTGATTCCTCACCATCAAAAATACCCTTAGTAATAAATGTGGTAGGGCCTCATTATCTGAGCTAAGGGGTTGTATCTGGCTTTGGTTTCTAATATGTCAGGCACCCTTGAGTATGTGGATCAAGTGGTAAAGCACCAACAACAAAAGCATCTGAAAGACTATATTCTCCGCAACCTTGGTAGTTGATCTTAACCATGGAAAGGGTGGAGGCTAAAATGGTATTTGGATCATGGAAAGTGTCAGAGGAACTAGCCATGGTGTGGCCAATTTTGATTTCAGGACAATGGTTGGTGTATGAAGCTTTGATCGCATTGTAGTAAGCAAAGGGTTCGGGATCTGCATGGATGGTTACCTCAGTGCCATTATGCGAAAACTTGATGCACTGTTGATATGTGGATGGAATAGCCTTCATGGCATGAATCCATGGGTAATCAAAGAGGATGTTGTATGGAAGATTAAGATCAACTATGTGACAAACTATTTCTTGAGTGGTTGGGCCGACTTTGAGAGGCAACAAGATGGTTCCTTCAGTGGTGTGCTCTAAGTTGTCATATGCTTTGATGGTAATGAATTCATTGAGGATATTTACCTCTATGTATCTTGCTTATTTGATGAACTTTAAAGTACATAGATTTAGAGCCAATCCATTATCTTTCATGACCCATTTGACTGCAAAGTCAAAAAGCATGACAACTATGTGAAGTGGAAGTATATGATCGGGTTCAACTATGGGGATGTCAAAGGTTTTGAAGGATAGAGCACATGATGTGGAAAGGTGTCTAGCCAAGTTGCAGAACTCGGTGGCATTTATGTCAATGGGGATGCGTGACTCATGGAGAGTATTTTCAAGGATCCCTTGATAAAGTGGGCTTGTTCATAAGAGATCTAGAATGGAAATCTGAGCCAACATGTTTCCAAGGTGTTCCAAGATGTTATATTGTGGTCCTAATGGGGGTGGTCTTGATGGTGGAGGTACATATGGCCAGCTACATTGAGTGGGGCCCATCGAGTGGTGACTACACATTGGGCAATTTAGCCTTTGATGTTTATAACATTGGTAGAAGGCCCAACTTGCGATATGCATCTGATGAGGTTTCCACACTACAAGTATGTTGAGGTATAGTTCTGAGACTTATCTTGGTTATCTCCTTGTTTGTTTTGAGTATTGGTGGGTTTGTTATTGGTAGGAGTGTTCGTAGGTGCTTTGCTTGTGTGTTATGGAGAGGAAAAGCATTTTGGTATATAAGTAATCCTACATTTATTGAGGCTTGTGCCCCCACTATGATCTCCTTTTGATCAACAAGGTCTTCGACATAGTCCTTAAGTTGCATGCATTTGAGGGTGGTATACCCTTTGACATGATGGAATTTGCAAAATTCATTATCCTCATTCCAAGATGCCCTAGACTAATTAGGTTCTAAGGGTTGTGTCTATGGGTATCGAATAGGACTATCCTTGGCTAGTTTCTCAAAAATTGCATCAAGGGGTTTCCCCAATGGGGTATATACACGAGGTTGTCTCTGAATACGTGGTTTAGGTCTAGCTGAAAGTGTGATAATGTTAGTTTGATTTTGATGGCTGGTTATTTGGACATTGTGTTGATTATTTTGCACAGGCCGTTGCTAATAGATTGATGGTTGTTTTTGATAATTTTGTTGTTGACAAAATGTGGTAAGGAGGTCGGTTGCTACCCTGACGACATGAATGTGTCGAGTGTTGGTGACACCATCAGTAACTATGTTCTTATTTTTATTCCAATATCATGGTTTTTCATTACTTGGATTGTGGTTCTAGGTGTTTTCCTTGTAAATTTTGATGACATAATCTTTGATGAGCCCTTGCTCGAGTCCCATCCCTTTTTCCTTAATGTCTTTATATGTTTGTAAACAATTCATAACCATGTGATGGGCAAGACTACGATGTGCTTTGTTAATGAACATCTCAAGGTGATGTTTAGGGATGGTACATGAAATCCGAGTTGTGAGAGTTTGCCAATGTTGTAAGTATTCTGCAAGGCTTTCCCCTCCCTTTTTTGGTATGAACTAGGTCTACTACAGATAACTCAGTCTCGACTAGATGAGCAAATTGAGCCATGAAGGCTTCAAAAAGATCAACAAAAGTCTTAATGGTACCTTGGGCTATAAGACAAAACCATTTGAGGGTAGGGCCTCGTAAGCTTTTTGGAAAAAGTTGCATGAGGAAGACATCATTATAGGCCACTTCTTGGCAGTGCATATAGAATTCCTTGACATGTGTGACTAGGTCACTTTTCCCTCTAAATTTATCAAACTTTGGGATGTCAAAATGTTTAGGAAAAGGTGTCATCGTAATGGTTTTATCAAGTGGGTATGGACAATCATTTTCAAATTTGAAAGTTTTGGAGTATGTACCATCCTTAAGGGCTTTGAGAGCATTTTTCATCTCTTCCCATTCAAAGTTTATACATGAGGTAACAGGTTCCCCTGATGTGAGGTATGTAGCAAATGTTGAAGGTTGATATGGAAAACCTTGACTGCCATATGGTGATGGCTGAAAAATGGGTTGTGCTATTGTTGGGATGGATGTTATTGGTTGTTGGAATGTAGTTTGGGTGTGTTGTTGCATCTACTAAGTAGACCATTGATGAGGAGTGTAGGTGTGAGGTTGTTGCCCTACTGGATAATTCTGCGAGGGTGCCCAAGCATACTATTGGTGTGATGATTGCAGCTGAAAAGATGGTAATGTAGGTAATACCTAGGCCATGCTTTGGGAATGTATACCTTGCCCAATATATGTTGGTTGTGCTCCTGCTTGAGAAAGCAACTAAGTATTAATAAGGGCTAGGTAATTGATGTGAGGAAGAGTGTTTGCAACCAGGTGTTGTGATGGAGGAGGGATTTGGGTGGCATAGAAAAGGAGTTGGTAATGGGTGGTAATGAATGGACTAGAGGAGGAAGGGATTGACGCAACTGAAGTATGGACATGGATGTAGTGCTAAAGGGGATGTCAGTGGCAGACCCTCACGTCAAACCAAAACTCCAAGGTCCTAGTAGAAATGAGGCAAAAGTACTTTGGCTAGTGACATATTGATAGTGATGTTGGGTGGGATGGAAGATGAAGTATTTGACCCTAGTGGAGGCATTCCTGTAGTGTATTGGGATGTAGGTTGGATGTTCATGGTAGTAGTCAATGGATTGGATGTGTTTTGAGATGGAAGGGAAAATGAACTGTTGTTGAGTGACAAAGGAGTATATCATGAAATAGGGATAGGGGTGGCAGAAGCAGATGTAAATGGTATACTTGTGGTTGGTTGGGATGTGGTATGAACTAAGGGTTGAGTGAGGATGGTTTGATTGTTTTGTGGAATGGGAGCATTGACTTGGGTTGAAGGGATATTCGAGTCTATTGGTTCTTCTTGTGTTGGTTGGTACATACTATTTAATGAAAAGAAAGGATCATGAGGGGCAGATGGCCTTGTGGATGATGATTGCCATCCAAACAAAGGATGTGTAGGATTTGTAATGTTGGTAAGCGGTGGTCTTCCAAAATAAAAAGAGCCGACATTATCCCTTAAGAATTTTGCCATGATGGTCTCCCTATTTCGGTCTATGATGGCATTAACAATGGTTGCAGGACCAAGTTGGTTCATGAAAGCATCAATGTTTAGTTCAAAACCTAATTCTTTTGAAGTTTGTGGTGGTGGATCTGGTGGTGTCATGGAAACTATGGGGTATGGTTGTGCACGAGTCTTACTACTACTAAGACAAGGATCCATGTCCTTCTCTTTCCATTTATTCTTACCGAAACATATGACAGGTGGCATGAAATGATGACTTTCCTAAGGATGGAATGCAAGAGGAAAATGGTAAGTGAATTCGAGGAGGTGAGTTGTCTAAGTGTGACTAGGGTGGAGGGACTTCTTAAGATGCAAAGGAAAGTGAGTAAAAAAAGTTCTTAATGATATCCAGGGAACCTAAATGATATGGTACTAAGTAAAAGAAAGTATGTTTCCCTTATGTGTGAATTTGAAAATATGAGGGTGATATCAAACCCTAAGGTAGCCTTGTGACCTTTTGGAAGACAAATGGGGATCAAGTGTGTAACCCAACCTTTTTGCTCAAGGTGATGTGGGATACAAGTGACAGTTTATCCTAAACAATGCTTAGCTCAAGAATAACTGTGATAATGAGATGGATGGATATTTCTTTAAGGAAACAGAACTCAATGAGGTGATGCTAAATGCTCTAAGTGATGAGTAAATAATGGAGGATACTAGGGCTCAATGATGCCTATTTTTGGAGGATTTCTGAAAACATAAGGTTGATGATAGAAATGGAGGAGATGGTTCTACCAGATGCCTAAAATAGGGTGAGGAGCTATGTGAAAGACTAAGCCTAAGAGGGGGAATAAGTGCATAAGTGTGTGTGGAAAAAGGACATAATCAAAGTAAGTGACACTAGAGTTATCGATGAGGCTATGGTTGATGCCATGTCTGAGAGTTAAGTTTTGAATTTTGTAGTCTCACTCAGTTTGTAGTGCAACATCTGCACTATCCTTCTCAATTTGGTCTAGTTTAGCAATCCTTGGGTTGGGTATATGTTTCTTGTGTTTTGCTTCTATTTCCTTGTAAGCTAGTATTTGTTGAAGTTTAGCCTTTTTGAATTTCATCTTAGTTTGGCCTGACATGAGATAACTCTATATGATTTGATCACAATAGTGGGTTTTTAGAGGTAGTGACTATGATAAGTATACCTTTTAACCTTGGGTTGAAAACATAAATCAGTTGAGGAGTAACTCAGTTTCAAGAAATGGCATGTTCATGTAAAAGGGGCAAAATGGTTTGGGTGGTAAGGTGGAACAAACTAGGCTTAGACTGTTGCAAATAAACTTGCTAACGATCCCTTTTGAAAATAGATAAGGACAACTTAAAGAGGGTGAGTGGTTTGTTTGAATGCTTACAAAGAATTTTTTTAGTCAAGGAAGATAGGTAAAAAGGATATTTTGAAAAAGATAAATTTGGACCAAGGGGAATAAAGTCTGTTTCAAGTGGACTTGGTTAATAATTGTTTTTGAGATAACAAAGATAGTTTTGAAAAAGGTAAAGTTGAACCAACGAGACTAAAGTTGTTGTGAATGGACTTACTAACAATTGTTTTTGAGATAACAAGGATAAGACTCTTTTTGACATGATGTGTTATGAGCAAATAGTTTCTCAAAGGACAAAGCAACTTTGATAAAGACAAACAGGTGATCTCTCTAGTGAAAGGATTTGATAGTAACCATAGAAACTATGTATGTTTTACAAATATTTTTCATGGGTCGTTTGTTGAAAATTCAAACACACTTTTTATCCCTAAGGTCAAATTTTGGTTACAATATGTTATTTAACGACCCACAACTTGATGTCTCCTGATTCTAGTGTAATATGTCCCTCTAATCGAAGAGGTGAGTTGATACAAGAGTCGATTGACAAATGATACACATCAAATAATCTTCAAGGCATGGCAAATAAAAGTCCCCCTTCTGTGGGGACAATGACTCTTGGAGATGAAACCCAAGAAGCCTTATGCCTCTACCAGGGGAGCACAATGGTTAGTAATCTTGGGGGATGTTGTTTCCCTTGCACTGTGAATTAACATACCAAGGATAAAATCATGATGATTGAAATGGGGTTGTAAATAGATCTATGGAGTCAGCCAAACGAATGTTACATATGTGATCCACTTAAGGATCTATTCTGGACATGCTAAAATTGTGGGAAAGTTTTCCCACCTCAGGCTACCCCCAGAAACACACCACTCAAACTTGGGAGATAGAGCGAGAAAGTTTATCTTTCCCCTCATTTATATACCGGCTAGATTTTTACCAATTTGAGCTTCTCACCAAAGGGGACGCACTTCCCAGCGGTGGATGAACTTGCTAGAAGCACTCCTAGGTTGTTGTGAATGATCTTGCTAACAACTTTTGGTACATGTATCGCATATTTTAAGGTCTTAGTTTGTAGAAAATAGAGAAGAATAAGACATGTTAGAGGGCACAATCTCAAAACATGCAAGACACTTGGTTCATTTCTATTTTGGATGCTTTAGTGTATCGTAACAACTAGTTTTGAAGACACACATGATTTTAACATTCAGTGTTCATTTCCAACTTTATAGCAATGACCAATAAAGTAAATCGTGTCAACAAAAGGAAATTGATCGTAAAAGCTTTAGAAGGGAGGAAATAAGAGTGAGTTTGTCATTAGATCATTCAAGATTTGATGAATTCTTTTTAAGCCCCAAAAGTGAAGTGTGTTCGCATAATGTTCATTTGCACCTTAAACGAAATGTTCATCACATTGGTTCAATTTTAAAACTCAACATTCAAGATTGGATTTTGTAATTAATCTATTCAAACATTCCAAAAAAAAACATTTTAAGATCTAAACATGCATTCCATCCTTAAAAAAACTAAAATTTGTTCATTTTAAGTCCTAAAAAACTGATTTTCTATCAAGTATTCTAAGAAAACATACAAACATACATGTTAGAGTTCTACTCCAAAAGATACTTGCAATAGAAAAAAATGTTAACATATACCAATGGTCGGTCCAACCAAGGAACCCACAGGCTTTAAGCAGTGATCCCGTAGCATGGGAATGTAGTTTAAAATTCACGGGATCAAGGTATAGGGAACTAGTGAAAATGCAAAAAAGTAGGCCATGGGAAAATGATTACACAGCAATCTCGCGACAACATGATCCTACAGGTTAATAAGGGAGTATTCCTGCCGATAGATGTATCTGCAGGTTTGATGAAGGAGGAAAAAAATGGGGTTTAGAGTTTGACTAATTTGATCGAGCATTCCTATAGGTTTTTACAGTGATCCCATTGGTAAAATCTGGCATTCCTGTGGGAAAAGGGTTTACAAGAATGTTGGGGGTGGGTTTTGGTGCCACGTGGTGGTGGGGTTTAGGATAAAGAGCATTCCCACCCTTGCCAGTTCACATTTTCACCAGTAAAAGACCATGATTTTGCAGCTGTAGGTTCACAAACAAAAGTTGTTGGAAAGTTGTCTTAACCAGGATTTGTTTGTATGGTCGGGAATGTGCTTCATGACTAGAGAATTTGATGCCTACAAACAATGTTAAAACACCACCTATTTTGACAAACAAGCACAAAACATTAGGTGGGTTAGTTTAACAAAAATGAGCAAACAAGTATGATTATGGTGACCTGAATGTGGGCTCTCACCAAGTGTGCCAAAATGTATCACCTAATTTAGTAGTGTAAAAGGAATACTAGTGATTAACAACAATCATTCACAAAACTAAACAAGTAAACACTTATGATAAGATGAGAAGTACACCAAGAAGGAAGGCAAACCAAGAATGGTAAGCTCCTTGGGTGTAACCTATGATGACGTAGATATGTCCCTTATTGATAGGGGATGTATTCTCACGGTGTGCTCAAGCTTCTAATGGATGGTTATTTATCAAGCATGTAGATGGGTGAGGATTTTAACAATGGAGGTGTGGATGGATTTTAGCATTATGATGGTATTTTGGTAGTTTTTAGGCTCTCAAAATAGCATGATAACTTTAGCATGGAAGTGGAAGATGGATTGTGAGAGGGAAGGGCTTTGTTTATAGGCCAAGGGGTAGTGAGATGGAGGGTCAGGATGCAAGGATGAAAAACTAGTGAGGGAGGGCTAGGATGCTTTGAAAGGGGAGTATGTCAATTGTGCTTATTCAGGGCTCTAGCCTTGTGACGAGTGTCACAAGGGATTGGGTGGTTAAAATGGAGGGTAAAGGAGAGTAATGAGGGAGGATGAGTGTGTAAGAGGGATGTAAGAGGCATTAATGGCATGTAAGAGCCATTAATGCTCTTGGATAGGGATGGAAGAGGACAAGGGAGAGTTGTTGACTTTGGCTTGTGTTAGCAAGTCTTAACCCTTGCTTAAAGTTGTGCACATGTTTGGGAGGGGGATTAGGCTTAGCTTAAAAAGAGGGTTAGGGAACAAGTGGCTTAGCTTTGATGGGATGGGTTAGTTAGGAGGCTAAGTGAGGTTAGTATGGGTGGATGGGTTGGATTAGGGGTGAAGATAGGGTTTAGGGATGTTTTAGTGGTTAGGATGATTTATTAAATGACTTATTTAATAAATGGGGGATGTAGGATTAAATTAAATAGATTTGGGGATTTATCTAATTTAATAGAGGAATAGGATTTCAATTGATAAATTGATTTTTGGTTATCATTCAATTTTATCAATTGGACTATAGTTAATTTAATTAATTAATTAACTAGGGGATGACGATCAATTAATTAAATAATAGATACTTAATCAGTAATGTCCTAGGAGATGACTAAATAAGATTACCTAATGGTGTAATAAGATTTAGGTGTCTACAACAACAACAACAATGGTCAAAATAATAACAACCCTAACAAGGATAAAGAAAAGAACTCACATTAGAATAGGAACAAACAAGTGGTCAACGATGGAGTTTTGGATTGTCTTGAAAACACTCATTGCTAACAACCTTGCACATCCTTAAGATCTCGCAAAGCATTATATACCCGATGTTAAGCCACATTGGTGGGATGAGAAAACCTTTAGTAAGTTTCACAATGGCAATGGACATGATACTGAAAACTGTTGGAAACTCAAACATGTCATCCAAGATCTCATTGAGAATGACAAACTTAAGGTAGATGGATTGAACACCAATGCTAAACATAAGGCATTCAAAGAACCTTTTCCCAAGAATGAGAAATATAAGGGGGAAACCTCTCAACCTAAGAATGACAAGGCTGAGGTCAATTATACTTACACAGATGCAGAGAATACTATCAACATGCTTGAAGTCGTATAAGAAAACATTAACATGATGAGGGGTACAGATCCCTATGGTTATGATTTAGACATAGACTCTTCTCCTATCTTTGATGAAGAGCCCTTTGTGGTGCCAAGGGGTCCTAACTCTAGAATTTCATCTCAAACTCTCAATGTTGTCACATGAAGTCAAGGTCCCATTGTCATTAGAGGACCTAGTTCAGGTCAACCAAGTAAACCAAAGCAAGTGGCATCCAAGAATGTCATCTCAAAACCAACAGTCAATCCTAAGTCAAGCTATAATCTTGTCGATCAATAGCAAAGGAACCCAACTTAGATTTTGATCTTTGAGCTCTTAGAGTTGTTGCTGAGACACAAGCAAGTCCTAGAGGATTCTTTTCACGCAACTAACGTCCCCAACAACTTAGACATTGATCAATTCCAAAACATGGTTAACCATATTGATAGCCCTCATTACCTTACCTTTTTGGAGGATGATGATAAAGCTTTGAGCCACCCACACAATCTTTCTCTCCATATTGAGCTCATGATCCACAAAACTCATATTAGGTGTGTGTTGATATGCGAGGTGTTGGGCTTAATATTTGTTCCTTGATTCTTTTTAAGGAGTTGGGTTATTCTAAAAAAGTCATAGATACTAGAAAAAAGATCACTATCAAAGCCTATGATGAGACAAAAAGAAGTTCCAAAGGTTTTTTCGTCCTTCCAGTTAGGATTGGCCATGTTGAAAAAGATATTTTATTCCAAGTGGTTGACGTTGGTCCCCTTACATACAATATCTTACTCGGTAGACCATGGATTCATGATATGCAAGTAGTGTCATCTACCTATCATTAGTGTGTTAAGTTCCCTTACAATGGAATATAGATTTGTATACCTAGGGATAACACTTTATTTGTTAACTCAATTTCAGCGAGTGCTCATGTTCCCCTAAATAGAGAAGCAGAAGACTTTGATGCAACCTTAGTTGAATGTAAAGACAAGTTCAAGGTAGTAGACCTTGGCATAGGGGAGTATCAACTCAAGTCCCTTACAACACTACCAGTGTCACCTAGGTCTTATGGAAAGCCTTAATAAGAAATGAGACCTTCCTCTTTAGCTATGACTTTATTTGACATGTTTGTAGGGTCTTCAATGCTTATTCAAGATGAGAAATAAGAGACAACTGTTAGAGACTAGATTTTTTAGAGAAGAAACATACATGCACAATGAGAACTTTTGTCCCTCTCCTTAGGATTATGGAAGTGGCTATACTTTTGTCAAACATATGGGTTATCCTAGACATGGCCCTCTTGGTCACAAATTGAATGCTAGAGTCAAATCCCTTGATCATGGTCTTTTTCAATGCAAGTTTAAGGAGATGGTTAGCCTAGGATTTATGAATTGCAACAAGAACACTACTCCTATTCTTGATGAGTTATATAGTGAAGATGAACCATAATACATACCTAATTTGACAAATCAACAAGATATGTGTGAAGATTGGGTCCCTTCAACTAATATCATTTGGGGAGATTTAGGTATTCTAGTCACTCATGAGAAAATTGCAACCTTAAAACAAGATGAATAAGATGTTGAAGATCCTATTAGAGAACATCAATGAAAGAATCTTGTTCATTTTATGGAAAGAGAAGATGTTACCCTTGATGACATTAGAATTTCCACATGAAGACATCCCAAACCTTCATGGTGTAAACATCCTAATCAAAGTTCAGAAACAAGTTCACATGATTATGAGTGAGACTCCTTCTTAGAGCCTTCCACAATTGACATGGATGTTGATGTCATCCACACTTATAGTTTTTAACCTTAGGTAGTCGATAAGTCATGTGTAGGATTAGAAGATTTGAGCCCACATGTTGCCTTAGTGGACGATTCTTCACTTGTTAGGACAAATCCTTATTTGAGTAACTTGAGGGATACTTGACAAACTCTAACTCTTCGGTCACCAAAGATGATATCATTCATATTTACAACCTTGACCCAGTCATTGAATTACCTCTTGTTCATCCTAATCTCATTGATTGGTCCTAATGCTATCAAGAACCTGAGCTCTTAAAATTTCTAAATGACTATGAGATAGCTTGTTACTTGAATGCCATTAAGCTTGTAGTCTCTTCCACAAGTGAACTGGCTACCAACATGGTAGGTCTAAACATCAAGTACCTTAGTCACAAAATAAAAAGAAAACAAAATGAAAAGAATAGGAGTTTTGATGGCGAAAACCACTGTATGGCAGTGGAAAAATAAAAAAAGGTAAGAAGAAATGATGTATCCAAGGGTGAAAACCTCTCTGAAATGCTTAAGGATGAGGTACTTGGTCATCTACCTAGCTACTCTCAAGATAGATCTTCAGTGCTTATTGAACCAACACAAGCAGTCAATTTGGGTACAAATGAGGCTCCACAGATAGTATACTTGGTTTAGTCCTTGTCACCACAAGAATAATAATCTTACACTAAGTTCTTACAGAAAAAGAAGATCACTTTTGCATATACTTATTCATATTGCTAGGGTTGGACACTAATCTTATCATACATCACTTGTCCATAGCTTCGAATGTCAAACTAGTTAAACTAAAATTGAGAAAGATGCATCCTCACATAGCTCTCCTAGTCAAAGAAAAATTAGAAAAACTATTGAGTGTTGGATTTATACAAGCTATAGCTTATGTGGGATGGATCTCAATCATAGTACCTATATCTAAATATGACAAATCCATTCGTGTATGCACAGATTTACGAGATCTTAACAAAGCTTTCCCAAAAGATGATTTTCCACTTCCAAACATAGACATGATAGTGGATATGACTACAAGCTATGAGATTTATTCCTTGATGGATGGTTTCTCCATATACAATCAAATTAAGATAGCTCCTAAAGATCAAGAAAAGACTACATTCACTTGTGCATGGAGTACCTATTGTTGGAATGTTATGCCGTTTGGATTTAAAAATGGGAGAACCACCTATCAACGGGCTATGACCACCATTTTTCATGGCATGATCCATAAAAACATGGAAGATTATGTGGATGAAACCTTGTACAAGTCTAAGAAAAGAGACACACTTAGATGATTTAGAAGTCATTCTAGATTGCATGGAACAATTTCAATCAAGGTTAAATCCTAAAAAGTTTGCATTTGGAGTCGCCCCTAGAGAAACTAGTATTCATCATTTCAACAAGAGGAATAGAGGTAGACCCTAAAAAAGTCCAAAAAATTAGAGACATGTCACCTCCTAGAAACATTAGTGAAATGAGGAGTCTTCAAGGACATCCTTAATCCACAAGGAAATTCATTTCATAGTTGGCAAATAGAGCTCAACCTTCAACAAGAACTTACACAAAGGAGTCAAATGTGTTTGGAATGAGGATTGTCAAAAGAGCATAGATCAAATCAAGAAATACTTGGCAAATCCTTCTATTTTAATGCTTCCTATCCCAAGGAAACCACTTATTCTATACATTTCAGCAACAAAATCTTCTTTGGGGGCACTACTAGCTTAACTTGATGAACATGGGAAAGAAAGGGTAGTATACTACATTAGTCGCACTTTTGTTTCATATGAGGTTAACTACACCAACATTGAGAAAGCTTGCCTTGTAGTTGTGTTTGCTTCCCAAAAGTTGTGAAATTACATGCTTGCACACATTATACACCTCATAGCAAAAATAAATCCACTCAAGTATTTACTAGGTAAGGCTGCCCTTACTGGCAGACTTGCTAAATGTATAATGATCCTTTTAGAGTTTGACATAGAGTACATTGATTGTAAAGCAATCAAAGGACAAGCCATAATAGATCAATTGGTTGATTTCCCAATACAAGATAATGCACCTATTCAAGTTGGCTTCCCAGATGAAAACCTCATGCATATGCCTAAAAGAACATGGAAGATATTCTTTGATGGATCCTTTGTGCAAAACAATTCAGGAGCTAGTGTGTTGTTTGTTTCTCCTCATGGGTACACGATTGCAAGTTATTGTTCCCATGTACAAACAACATTGTTGAGTATGAAGCTTTAACAAATGGACTTAAGATGGCCATAGAATGGAGAATCACAAAGTTACACATCTATGGGGATTCACAAGTGATAATCAACCAAGTCAATGATGAATATCAAACAAAAAATGAGAAAATGGTACCTTACAAGCAAATGGTTAATTCCTTGAAATGATACTTAACATTTTTCACATTTCAACACATCCCTAGAGTAGAATATAAAGCATTTGATGTTGTGGCTAAACTTGTTTCACTCCTTTAGTTAGAGAAACATGAATCCATGTTTGAATTCTTGGTGGAAGAGCTACATTACCCTATCTATGACTCCCAAGAAAGTCATGTCATTTGTACCCTTGTTGGTTGTGAGTCATCCTATTATGGTGCCATTTATTGATACCTTTGTGATGATATTATACCTTAAATCTTTAACCAATCCGAATGCAGAAACTTTACCTGAAACAAATCTCGCCATTCCCTTATCTCTAGTGATTTGTATAGGAGGGGTTTAGATGGAACACTTCTTAAATGCTTAGAAAAGGAAGAACTTGACCAAGTGTTAGTTGACATCCACGAGGGCATATGTGGGGGACATTCTAATGGTCTTGCCATGGCTCGAAGGTTGCTTAGGGTAGGGTATTATTGGCCCATGATGCAAATTGATGCAATAACTTTTACAAAGTCATGTGAAGTGTCAAAAACATGGTCACTTGATACATGATCTAGGCAAGGAGCTCATTCCTTCTATATCTCACTAGCCATTTGAATGTTGAGACTTTGATCTTGTTGGGCAGATTCATCCCAACTCATCAGGTGGACACAAGTTTATTATCACTGCTACTGATTACTTCACCAAATGGGTAGCAATTGTCCCACTTTTTGTTGCCTCGGGCAAGACAATCTCTCGATATCATCTGTCGATATGGAGTACTTTCTGAGATTATCATTGACAACAGATGCCAATTCAAAAATAAAGACCTTAAACAAATCTACAATAAATTCAAGATTAAACAATATTGGTCCTCTATTTACTTCCCAAAATGAAATGGTCAAGTAGGGGCATCAAACATAACCATTCTTAAAATCCTACATAGAACAGTTTGTAAGAGTGGTAGAGATTGGCAGTTACAAATAAATCCAACTTTGTGGGCCTTTAGAATAAGTATTCATACTCCTACTAGGGCTACTCCTTTTGCCATTACATACGGCATTGAAGTAGTGTTACCTTTAGAGGTCGAGATTCCTTCACTTAGAATTTCCCTCAAAGGTCTAGTTATAGACGAAGACTACCATGCCATGAGACTTCAAGAGTTAGAACTTCTAGATGAGAAACGTCAAGCATCATTTGATCATATGAGTGTTGGAAACGTGAATGTTGATGATATTTCTATGGGGGAGTATTATAGAAATTTGATTAGATTATTATCATGATGATATGTTACATTCATGACTGTGTTTGTCATTGATGTCAACATAGCAGTTTTCTATGGTATTTGATAGAAGAACAGTGGAAAGATCAAGTTGGTATAGATAAATCGTTGAGTAATTTTAGTTGCAAAGTTAAAGAGAGATACTACTAAGTGTCTGCTATATGCAACTAACCTTGGAAGCATAAGATATTAAGTCTGGAAGAAGTTATGCAAGTTTCGGTGAAGACTGTTCTGAGATAAAGTTTATAGAGGTATGTTCTAGTAAACTTGTTATATCTCTTAGCAGAGTTGTTATTCTAAGAAGTCGAAGTTAAAGATGTGAAGAAGATATATTGGTGATGATGTGGCTAAACTCCCTCATCAAAATGTTTTATGTATGAAAATTTATTTAATTTGCAAGGTGAAAAATTAATGTTATCGCTAAGTGTAACGTGTTCTTAATGTGGTCCTATAATAATTAATTGAGAAGGTGTAAGAACTGACTCAAGGAATTTTTTCCTGGATTTGATATATAGGAAAGACATTTTCCTTTATCTTGTATGGTGGATGTATGGAGATGTATGAATGATTGTAAGCAACATGAAGAGTGCAATGCAAAGTTAAGTAGAGCAGAGTGAAGGTAAATGAAACTTCATTGCTGAGGTTTTATTGTGTGATCCAAAGTTGGATACTTGGATCTAAGGTTCGTGACCTGGTCTACAAGGTCAGACAGTGAATGGTCTAATTGACAGGACAAAGGAAAGAAGTTAAAATATAGTACATACAATTATTTTGCAAATAATAGTTGAGAGATCAGTTGGACAGTAAGTTCGATGATCTTGCCCTATAAGCTATTTGGATAGTGGGTCCTGCTATCTTCTACAACTCCTAATAGGGTTGGAATCTTCTAACAAAGATTCAAAGTCTCTTAACAGGGACTCATACGTACTAAATTTTGTAATAAGCTCCTAATAGGGTCCATCCTCTAACAAGGAATATTTATAGTAGTACATCATCTTGTGGGCATCATTCCCACCAGGGTTTTCCCTCTGATCAAGGGTTTCCCTAGTTAACATATCTGGTGTAATTGTCTATGTGCATCTTGTTATGGTTGTTTACTTTGGTTGAATGGTTAAGATTATTAAAGGTGGATAAATGTTTTAATTATTGGATAACTAATTCACACACCCCACCTCCCTCTCAATTATCTTGGTGGACTATTGTTTCTAACAATGAGGGCTTATCAAAAGTGCATGTCCAAAGCCTTTAATAAAAGGGTTTGCCCTAGAGAATTCCAAGTGGGAGATCTTGTCCTATGTGAAAATCCTAAGAATCAACAACATAGAGATGAAAAGGGAAAATTTGAACCTAATTGGCTTGGACCTTACATCATTACAACAACTTTTGGATTAGGTGCTTATTTATTGTCTATAGCAGTGGAGAGCAGCTTCCCAATCTTATCAATGTCTTACACCTCAAGAAGTTCTATCCATGATGCCCATTTTGTCTGGGGGCATCCTTTGTATGTACTAATTGATCCTGAAAAAATCCAAATAAAATGATATATTGTCAAAAATTCTAAAAATCAGAAAATGTCCTGAAAAAATGATTATCTTAGTGAAAGCCTAGTAATAGGTGCTTTGATGTATCTCCAAAAAATAAAAAATTCAAAAAAAAAAAATTTGAAATAAATAAAAACTAACTGAAATAAAATCCAAGTGGTGAAAATCTAGAAACATGCGCTACTTGAGGCCTTTGCGTACTTGTTTCTTAGCATGCATCCTCGACACTTAGCCTTTCTCCATCATGCCTTGTCCTTGTTGCCTTGGTTTGGAATTGGTCTTTGTCTTTGTCTAAGGGGTGTCACTGCGTTAGCTTTGGTCTCTTGGATGCGTCCGTCTTTAGGACACTTCAGAAGTGGTTTTTTTTTTTACACCACCCCAAATGTATTTTTCAATACAACCCCTAACATCGAGTGTTTTTCAACACTTATCAGTTTGGTCTTATCCAATTTTGTCATGTGATCTTACCTACTTGCAAGCATTCGATCTTTATCCTCATAATTCAATATCAATTAACACACTTGAATTTTTAAACACAACTATAATGCCTACCCCTAGTTGACTTTCCATGCTGTATTGTTAGATTCTTTTAGGCCAGTGTTATGATTAGCGGTACTTGGTTACCAGATTCGACTAGATGTATTTCATATTCAGTTGATATATGTGTTGAGTTACTTAGTTATTTCATGTGTTCATGATTATTTCGATAATGATATATGTATGTTCATATAGTAACTTTCAGATATTTCATAATGTTAGTTAGATGAATGATTTATATGTGGTTTCTATTGTTACTTACCCCATACTTGCATGTGTATGGTGTACTTGTATGTTTTACTTTATGTTTGACATTTTTGATATGTTTGAGGGAGTTGTATGCACCCTAAAATGGTCGCCTAGACTATGGGCCCCCATTATTCAATTTATCAATTTATCAAATTTTTTGAATCAATAGTTTGCAATATTTTATTAAATCAATTCAAATCAATTTTCTTGATCAAATTTAATTATTCTATTTTTCTAAGGTTGATCATTTTATCCTAAGTCTTATTTAATTAAAAGAAAATCTCCTCCTTTAATTAAATAAAATAAGTCCCTATTTAATTAAAAGAAAATCTCTCTTTTAATTAAATAATTCATCCACATTTAATTAATTAAAAGAAAAACCTCTCTTTTAATTTAATTAAATATCTCCTATTTAATTAAAAGAACTTGCTCCCTTTTAATTAAATGAAAATCTCACTTAAATATCTCTTTCTGATGAAAAAGGAAATAAAATAAATTCTTTTATTTAATTTCTCTACACTTAAATGCACATATTTCTAAGTAGGACTTATCTTTCCACTTTCTTCTCAACCACTCCTCTTTTCTCATTGGTGGACCTTATTTCACATGGATCATTATTTCTCCACTCTTGATTAAATCTTTTTCCTCTCAATCTAGATCGTCCAATCTTTTTTATAAGGGAGAGCCCTCTCCTCATTTTGGAAACCCATAATTATGCTATTGTTATGCTACAGGATTGGAGAGCAATTTTTTAAGAAGGAGTTTTGAATGCTAAAGCTTTTGTGGAGAACTTCTATCTTCTTGTCTCATTCTCTCTTCTACCCATAGCTTTCATCATGGGCTTTTATCATTGTATTTGCATATTAGTTTAGAGTCATATTTGCTTTCATAGATTAGATCTTGCTTTATTTTGAATTGTTATCATTTAGATTAGCTTGTATCTTCATTTTCATGAATATTTGATGATCATGGAGACTATCACTCTTGCTTTTTCTCTTTTAATCTCTCATTTCATGGTGTACTTGCATGGGCATGAACTAGGTCAAACTGAGGGCCTCCATTGCAAACCCTTGCACTCCATGAATAGAGAGCTATGAGTTGCCATTCGAGACCTCACTTTTGAGAAATCTTGGATATAATGACCCATAGTAGTGTGCCCACATTTTAGGCATACATTTTTGGCACCCACAGTGGGGCAACCCACCTTTGCTTGCTGGTTTTTGTGCAGATCTGTTTGTAGACTCAAAGAAACCCTAGATTTGAAAGATTTGATCATATCTTTCAAACGACTAGGTATTTTAATCTAAAATTCTTTTTGCAGGGTGGTGATATATTCGAAAAGCTTTGATCCAATTTTCAGATTTTTTTGAAACATTTTCAATTTTTTATGATTTTTTCTTGATTTTTCATAAAAAATCATTTTCAGGCGTAAATCAGCATTTTTTTGAAAAAAATTACAGTTTCGAAAAGCTCTCTGAATTTTAAATAGAGTTGGTTCTTTGTGTTTTGATTTTAGAGGTCATATTAAGGGTCAATAATTCTATTTATAAAAATTGGTCTATTTTGATAAAATGACTCCCTAGGGCACAAATTAAAAGATATTTTCAAAAAAATTGCATTTTTGAAAAGCCCTCTGATTTTTTATAAGGGTTACTTTTTTGTATTTTGAGTTTTAGATCCGAATTCATATCATATAGATCCAATCTTTATGACTAGGTCAAAAATCAATTGAAAAAAAAAGGCATTTAATGAATAGTTTGCATTTCATTTTTACAATAAATCAATGCATGATGTGAGCTTTCATTTGGGTTACTTACTAATTATTATTAGTCTTAAAATTCAATTTTTTAGAGCTAACCCTTGTTTTGCATGAGTTGGACATATATTGCATATCTTGTGTTTGCTTGTTTTGTTTGTGGCTTTGTTCGTTGTGAGCGAGCATTCAAGCGTAAACAAAAGGTACAATAAAGAAAATATGTGTTGCAAGGATTACTAGGTATTTTATTTTAACTCTAAAACATTTATATTTGGAACTAAAATGAACATCTCATGTGTTTGGCTTGAGTGTTTTTACATGCTTTCATAAATTCACACTTCAATTGGAGCTTTAAAATTGAATTTAGATTTGTTTTCACGCATTTGTGTTTCACATAGTAATTAGGCCCTATGAACACTATTTGAGAGATCTTGAGAGACTAAGCTTCATTCGCTTGCTTTACATGCGAAGCTCCTCTTGACGGCGGATCCTCTTGTAGGTAGGGAATGATATTTGTTATTATCTTACTATTCGGATTGGATTTTTTCTCAACATCCATTAGTCTTTTCTCTTTTGAGATTGGTGGTGTTTGCTGTTGGATTTTCCAAAAATTTGGTGAGGTAATTTCAAATTAGCGTGCCAAAAAATCCTGTTTGCTATGTTTTGGTAAGGTGAAAAGGCTAGAGGAGTATGCTCTGTTCCTTTTTTAGCACATCAGAAACTTGGAACCTTTGAATCCAAACCAAGTCCCCATGTGGTACAACTTTGTGAGTCTACCTTGATTAGAGAGGGTTAAACCAGAGTGGACATTCCTTTTATTGGGTCAACCATGTTGACGGTACCTCAAGCAGCAATAGCCATTTTTGACATGGTACTAGCAACCGCTATATAAATGTCCTTGTGGGGGAAATCCTCACAGGTGTAGTCTTTTGTTGGGCTATCAGATCTCCTCAGTATCTCTGATTGATTAAATTCTTGGAATATGTCAAAACCCTGGTGCACCGGGATTGGATTTCGCCCACTCTAGATTGCAAAAGTTGCAGAGTTGAACATGACTAAGAACCATAGTGCTACCAAATTTTCTTTTCTAGGACTATGTACATGATTGAAAAACATTTTGAGAACATACACGGTAGTGATTTTAGGGATTAGATTGATATTACGACACTATTCTGATTCATGTGTAAGGTTGCTTTGTCTCTTGCTCATTGTTTGAAGACATTTGCTTGAAATCTTTGATTGCTATCTTGCATGCTTGGTTTATGATTAAGAATCTATCGATACATCTAGTTGGACATTTAAAATAAATAAAATCTGAGTTCTTGAGTTGAGACTTTACGATCAAATAACTTTGTTACCCCATTATTTCTAGTCTCCCTAGGTTGATCCTATTTGGATTAGGCTACTTACCCCATTGTTAGAAGCCTTCTTACACCTTAGGTTATTGTGCTTTGACCTCTTGAATTAGTAGTCATTGATTTCACAAAAGACCTTGTTTGGAGTTGGTGAGTTAGAGATTGTCCTTGTTGAGAAAGATATACCTTGGATCCTTTAATATTACACTTGGAGAGTCTTAGTAATCTCTTGTCCATCCACTTTCATCACAATTCAATTTTAATTATTTACAATTTGGGTAAATCATCCTCCTGGTCCATATGTGCTAAGGTTTTCACCCAAAGTTATGGGCACCTCTATGGCAGTGTTAGTTTATGCCTATTGCAATATTTTATCTTATCATTTCTCTTTTGGACAAGTTAGTGCTTTTACTATCCTAGTTTGGTACCAACATTTCTTAGGGTTATCCTATCAACTAGTACATTTTCTTTCATGTTGGTTACAAGTGCTATTACATGTTGCTCAAAATTCAAATGAACTCAAATGGTATCAAATGTCTAAAATGACTCTTGGTTTTCTTTCTTCCATATCTTTCATGTCTTTCTAGTCTTCCATTTCCATTCTTCCTCTTCTTCATGTCTTCTTGATTCTTTTCCTCTTATTATCATATAGTCTACCTTCTATTCATTCTTCCTCTTCTTTCATGCTTGATTCTTCTTCTTCTAAAATCATGGATCTTGGATATCTTTTTAGGGATCCTCATTTGAGCTAAGATGAAATCCACCTCCTTCTTAAATTTGAAAAGTGTTGTGATGTGAATATCAGGATTTAATTGTGTGATTTTGAGTCAAACTCGATGACCCATGTTTCATGAGTAGTGATTCAACATGAATCCATCTCTCATGAGAATAAATGGAACACTTAGCACTCATTGGATCTAGGTGATGCTCACAGGGGTGAAGCACCGGGACTTCCCGGGAGGTCACCCATCCCAGTACTACTCCAGCCTGAGCGCGCTTAACTACGGAGTTTCCTCTACAGTTAAACCCAAAGCTTGCAACCCCATTTGCAAAACCTTCACCAAGTGTTGTCGCTCCAATAGATACATAGATTCGAACATTGCGACAAAAATGATTTAAAAAATGGATAAATCAAACACCTTTGCTAGGATCACGTGCAAGATTAGATCACAATATCCTTCTTCCAAATATTCCTTATCTTCCAAGTTTCACCATGATTCTTCTAAATATCATTCAGATTCTTCATCTTCTAAGTCTTATCATGATTCTTCTAAATATCGGTCAGATTCTTCATCTTCTAAGTCTTATCATGATTCTTCTAAATATCATTCACATTCTTCATCTTCTAAGTCTTATCATGATTCTTCTAAATATCAATCTTATTCTTCATATTCCAAGTCTTATGATGATTCTTCTAAATATCATTCATGTAGGTCTTCACCTACCTCTTCTTCACGATATCATTCTTCTTCTACTTCTACCAAGAGTCTTATTCCTCTTATTGAGATAGACCATAATGAAAAACATGAAAAGTCTTGTGATATGCCTATCTATAATGCCTATAGTGACAATGATTATGATGATGATGACTATTATATTCCTACGCATCCTAAAAGTCCTCCTAATCCCATGCTTGTGCTTAAAGGGGATGAGTCACATATAGATACTGATGGGAATCTATATGACTTGAATCTTGAAAACAACATTGATAAATTTTGTGAACAATATCTAAATGATAAATCTGCATTTTTTGATGAAGAGAAAGCATTTTTTTGTGCTAAAATACAACATCAATGGGATATGAGTTCCTCTTCTAAGAACCCTCATGTTGAAAATAAAGATTACACTCTTGAGCAAGATCATGTTAATGTTGAACCTTTGTCTTCTGATGCTCCCCTTCCATCTTCTACTTCCTCCACTATCCATGCATCCCCTAAAGATTTTGAGTCTCTCAAATCTTCTACCAATCCTTCACCCAATAAAGATTCTAATGCTTTTCATGTGGTTCCCTATAGTTATCCTCAAAGGCTACCTCTTAGAGAAACTTAGGCTAACCTTCACTTGGATGCAAATACTTTTGATAATGCTAAATCTAAAGAGCCTAAGCCTTCATGCACTATAATGCCTACTTCAACTAGTCCTTCATCACCTATTCCAAAGTCTTCCATACAATTCCAACATGCTTCCTTCTCCTTAGCAGTGGCTTTATGTCAAGAGGACTCTAAAAATGATAAAGAAAAGTATATAAAGAAAGATCAAGGTCAAGATCTCTCCATGTCATCCAATTATTTTCATGATGTCTCTGATACATTTCATGGTTCTTTTGATCCCTTACACCCTTTCTCATTCATTCCACCATGTCTTAAGTCTTCTCTTAAGCAAGATCAAGATACTGCTTGCACTGTTGAGCTTATTGACAATAAAAATGACCTTAGTACACTTGCTCCTTCCAAAGATGATACTTCCATTAAGATTATTAAAAATGATGTTGTTACTTCCAATGTTGAGCTTATTGAAAATCAAGAGAACAATTCTATGCTTATGTTATCCAAAGATCCTTGTCAAGATCAAAGTCTTCCATCTTCTTGTTCTACCACTCCATGTTCCCTTCCACTTTCTTCCCTTCCACTTTCTACTCTTTCTAAGTCTTCTCAAACTTCAATTACTCCTATCAAAGAATTTGCTCCTATTAAAGATGTTCATATTCCTATCAAAAATTCTAATGATCACTCTAAAGATGTTGATATCCTTGATTGTCATATAGATGTTGATGAACTTATTGATTATCCTTTTGCATCTTCCACATCCATCCTTGAACCTCCCCCACCAATACTAAATGCTTAACGTCTTCCTTCCATCTTGGGTCCTTATGTCCCTTCATTTTCCCCTCCCAAGTCTCCTAATTCATCATCCATCTTGGGTCCTTACGTCCCTCCATCTCCTATATTTTCTCAAGATCAACGTAGATGCATATCCTTAAATCCTTTTCATCCACCCACTCACCTAAGCCAGTCATATCATCCTTCTTCTTCCACAAGTCCCAAGCCTCTTGGAAGTAACTTGAATGTTCAATACAAGAAAAAGAAGCAATTCAAGAATCCATATAAAAAAGAAGACCACCATGTCTCCTCTAATCGACATGGGGGCATAAAGTCAAAAGAGATATCTAAGAAGAAAATTACAAGACAAGTATGGGTTCCAAAATCCATCATTGAAGATATTATCTCTAAATCATTAAAAATAAATGAAAAGAGGCCTATGGCTATATGGATTCCAAAGTCTCTCTTGAGAGAGTCTAATGTTGAAAAACAATTGAAATTGACATTCAAGCTTCCAAAGAATTCCACTTCAAAAGGCATTCTTCCATTTTATGCACCTAAACTGCAACCTCTTCTATCCACTCATCATATTCCTTCACATATTCCTTCATGCATGTTTTCTCTATCCTCTCACCACCCTTCAAGGTGTGTGTTGAAGTTGATCTTGCCTTCATTTCCATCTTCCAGTCTCCTTCACTTGCATAAAGCCATATCCTCCATTTTTGTGTTCCATCTTCCTTTCCCTATCAACATCTTTGAGCATACCATTTCAACTTCTTTTCATGTCATGGTTTAAACTTTCAAGAAGCATTATCTATAAAGCTTGACTTCTTCCCAAATTTTTTTTTTAAAAACTAAAATAAAATTGAAAAAGATTGAGAAAAAAAAATGAAAAATGAAAAAAATGAAAAAATTGAAAATGTGCCTTGGTGAAAACTTGGTAATTAGGCACCTTGGCAGCAAAAGTAAAGATAAATGAATTCATCCTATTGTTAAAACCACTCCCTTGTGGCATCTTGGATAAGTGCCATGATGAAAACTTGACAATTAGGCATCATGAATAGTTCTTCTACATCTTCATCCATTCTATCTTCTCTCTTTGATCTTGACAATGTTGACCTATACACAAACATTTGGCTATCTTGTGAGCTATCTTATGATTATCTTGTTTTCATTCCTTTCATGTTTAGCCTTCACATCATTTTCCCTCCATTCATTCTAGTCTTTCGCTATCCTTTTCTCATTTATCCCTTTGGTCTTGATCTAATAAAAAAGAGTAAAATACGATGCTATGAAGCCTCTTGACATGTCTACTCCTTTTGATTGCATCTTTCCCACTTTTACATTTTGCTTTCATGCATTATCTAATGTTGGCCTTTCATTTCTTGTCCAAATGTTCTTTACATGACAATTTTTCCCTAGCTTGGGTATTCTTGAGGAGTCAGTCCTTGAAGATCACTTCCACTTGCTTCATACACTCTTTCCTTATCCATCATATTTATTAGCTTGTTGCTCCATCATGTCCTCTACCTTGCGAAACATTGAGACTGCATGATGTGATCATGCTTGAGAGTTTGATCTTTGTTTTTGTTTGGGGGCATTATATATTATCTGTACATATTTATTGATCTTGAAAAAATACAAAAAATGATATATTTTTTAAAAAAATTAAAAATTGATATATTTCAAAAATTCAAAAAATGATATATTGCGAAAATTCTAAAAATTAAAAAATGTCCTGAAAATTTGATCTTCTTAGTGACAACCTAGCAATAGGCACTTTGATGTATCTCCAAAAAAATTATATATTCCAAAAATACAAAAAAATAAAAAGAAAAAATTCAAAAATTCAAAAAATAAAATAAAAAATAGAAAAAGTGCCTTGGTGAAAACCTGGAAACAGGCGCCTTGGTAGCAAAAAATACAAAAAAAAAAAATTAAAAGTCTTGAAAAAAATAAAAAAATAAAAAAATTCAAGTGGTGAAAACTTGGAAACGTGTGCTACTTGAGGCCTTTGCACCCCTATTTCTTAGCGTGTGTCCTCAACACTTAGCCTTTATCCATCATGCCTTGTCCTCGTTGCCTTGGTTTGAAATTGGTTTTTGTCTAGGGGCGCATAACTATGTTAGCTTTGGTCTCTTGGATGTATTAGTCTTTAGGACACCTCGTAAACGGTGTTTTTCAACACCACCCCAATTGTATTTTTCAATACAACCATTGACATCGAGTGTTTTTCAACACTTATTGGTTTTTCTTACCCAGTATCATCATGTGATCTTCCCTTCCTGCAAGCATTTGATCCTTATCCTCGGAACTCAGTATCAGTTAACACACTTAAATTTTAAACACAACACTTAATGCTTGACTTATGTCATGATTTTTCCTTTGTGTGCTGACTATTATTGATTTTTGTTAAGTGTCCTTGTCTGATAAGTCTCTCCATGATGCATCGCTAGAGGACTTGGGGCATGGGACATGTTTTTATTTTTATTTTGCTTGCGAGTGTGGTCTTGAAACTCTAGAGTGTCTCTTGTTGTCCCCTTGAAACACTTAGGAGATTTGAGGCATCATCCTTGATTGTTTTTGCATAATTGTTCTTATGGTCATCCTGGTATCTATGACTTGATGCAAGCATGATTTTGCTACATTAAATTGGGTAAGCTAACATCGAAGTCATCTTGACCTTTATGTCTTTGATGCTTATGTTAGAATCTTTTAACATTCCAATCTGATATAAATTACATTCATATCTTCATAGTTGCACTTGTGACTAGTGATGATTGTGTATTTTTTGATGTCCGTTAATAATGGCCCAATGATGAAAATAAGTTCTTTTACATTCTCTAATGAATGATGAACACAAAAATCATATGTTACAGTTGCTCTTTTGCAAGTATACCTTTGCATTTTTACGTAGCTTGCATTATTAGACTTCATGTTAGTTTGCATTTTTAGGCTGCATTATGAGTTTGAGAGGGTTCTCCCTTCATCTTCATTGTGGACTTTTAATCAACTGTGGTCATGTTTTGATCTTCATTTCCTTATCTTCTTTCATGATCTCAATCGAAATTTCTATCTTAAACAATTGATTGATTTTGGGGCATTTTCTTTTCTTCTTTCTATTTCTTTCCATATCGTCCAAACTTCTATCATCCCTTGATGATCTACCTTGGTTCTATGATTATTATATCTTTCATCTTACATCAAGAACCTTATCTTTTGTTCGATTTGATCAAATTTATCAATTTGTTGTTTCTCCTCTATCTCATTTCGATTTCAATCACGAGGGGGCAGTAATTATCAAATTCAATATTTGATTCAGTTTTATCAATTTTATCCTTGACATTTTCAAGTCAAAATTTATTTGTATTCTTTGACCTAATGTGTTCTCGATTCGACCACACATCTGGATTGTTTTGTGATCCCAAATCGACCTCACACTTTAATTTCTTTTTTTGACTACATGTGTTCCCAAATCGATCACATTAGTCAAAAAGGGGCAAATGTATGCACCCTAAAATGGTCACCTAGACTATGGGCCCCCATTATTCAATTTATCAATTTATCAAATTTTCTGAATCAATGGTTTGCAATATTTTATTAAATCAATTCAAATCAATTTCTTTGATCAAATTCAATTATTCTATTTTTCTAAGGTTGATCATTTTATCCTAAGTCTTATTTAATTAAGAGAAAATCTCCTCTTTTAATTAAATAAAATATGTCCCCATTTAATTAAAAGAAAACCTCTCTTTTAATTAAATAATTCATCCACATTTAATTAATTAAGAGAAAAATTCCTCTTTTAATTTAATTAAATATCTCGTATTTAATTAAAAGAACTTGCTCCCTTTTAATTAAATGAAAATCTTACTTAAATATCTCTTTTTGATGAAAAAGGAAATTAAATAAATTATTTTATTTTATTTCTCTACACTTAAATGCACATATTTCTAAGTGAGACTTATCTTTCCACTTTCTTCTCAACCACTCCTCTTTTCTCATTGGTGGATTCTTATTTCACATGGATCATTATTTCTCCACCCTTGATTAAATCTTTTTCCTCTCAATCTAGATCGTCCAATTTTCTTTATAAAGGAGAGCCCTCTCCTCATTTTGGATACCCATGATTATGTTATTGTTATGTTACAGGATTGGAGAGCAAATTTTGAAGGAGGAGTTTTGAATGCTAAAGCTTTTGTGGAGAACTTCTATCTTCTTGTCTCCTTCTCTCTTTCACCCATGGCTTTCATCATGGGCTTTTATCATTGCATTTGCATATTAGTTTAGAGTCATATTTGCTTTCATAGATTAAATCTTACTTTATTTTGCATTGTTATCATTTAGATTAGCTTGCATCTTCATTTTCATAAATATTTGATGATCATGGAGACTAGCACTCTTGCTTTTCCTCTTTGAATCTCTCATTTCGTGGTGTACTTGCATGGGCATGAACTAGGTCAAATTGAAGGCCACCATTGCAAACCCTTGCACTCCATGACTAGAGAGCTATGAGTCGTCATTCGAGACCTCACTTTTGAGAAATCTTGGATATAATGACCCATAGTAGTGTGCCCACATTGTATGCCTAAAATGTGGGCACACTAGTATGGGTCATTATATCTAAGATTTCTCAAAAATGAAGTCTCGAATGGTGACTCATAGCTCTCTATTCATAGAGTGCAAGGGTTTGCAATGGAGGCCCTCAATTTGACCTAGTTCATGCCCATGCAAGTAGACCATGAAATGAGAGATTCAAATAGGAAAAGCAAGAGTGCTAGTCTCCATGATCATCAAATATTTATGAAAATGAAGATGCAAGCTAATCTAAATGATAACAATGCAAAACAAAGCAAGATCTAATCTATGAAAGCAAATATGACTCTAAACTAATATGCAAATGCAATGATAAAATCTCATGATGAAAGCAATGGGTGCAAGAGAGAATAAGACAAGAAAATAGAAGTTCTCCACAAAAGGTTTAGCATTCAAAACTCCTTCAAAATTTGCTCTCCAATCCTGTAGCATAACAATAGCATAATCATGAGTATCCAAAATGAGGAGAGGGCTCTCCCTTATAAAGAAGTTTGGACGATCTAGATTGAGAGGAAAAAGATTTAATCAAGGGTGGAGAAATAATGATCCATGTGAAATAAGGATCCACCAATGAGAAAAGAGGAGTGGTTGAGAAGAAAGTGCAAAGATGAGTCCCACTTAGAAATATGTGCATTTAAGTGTAGAGGAATTAAATAAAAGAATTTATTTTCTTTTCTTTTTCATCAAAAAGAGATATTTAAGTGGGATTTTCATTTAATTAAAAAGGAGCAAATTCTTTTAATTAAATAGGAAATATTTAATTAAATTAGAAGAGGAGTTTTTCTCTTAATTAATTAAATGTGGATGAATTTAATTAAAAGAGAGGTTTTCTTTTAATTAAATGGGGACTTATTTTATTTAATTAAAAGAGAGCAATTTTTTTTAATTAAATATTTCCTATTTAATTAAATTAGAAGAGGGGTTTTTCTCTTAATTAATTAAATGTGGATGAATTTAATTAAAAGAGAGGTTTTCTTTTAATTAAATGGGGACTTATTTTATTTAATTAAAAGGGAGATTTACTTTTAATTAAATAAAACTTAGGATAAAATGATCAACCTTAGAAAAATAAATAATTGAATTTGATCAAGGAAATTGATTTGAATTGATTTAATAAAATATTACAAACCATTGATTCAGGAAATTTGATAAATTGATAAATTGAATAATGGGGGCCCATAGTCTAGGCGACCATTTTTGGGTGCATACAGGATTGAGTTATAATCGCCCACTAGTCAGGATCTACATGATGCACCACTCCCTGCCATTGCATGTTTGGTTTAGATTATGTGTATGTACATGCTTAGATTATGCAGATTACAGGTACTGAGCATCAACTTTCCTGAATTGTCAGGATGAGCATTCCCTATCGTAGTATCTCAATGGTAAAAGAGGGGAGATAATTCTTGAGTCCAAATGCTAACCCTAATCCAATTGTCCTAGAAAGTAGGACAAGAATTTGAGTTGTTTACCCTTTTGAATTCATCTAGTGATGTGAATTCATGATTTTGACCCTTGAGTTTGATCTAGTATTTTGTTCTTTATTATGGGTTTTTCATATTTAGTCTTGTGGGTTTGTTGTGATTTTCAGTTATACTTAAATCAAATTAAAAAATAATTTAATGATTTAATTTAATGAAAATTTTATAAAGAAAATTCAACATTTGTTTATATTTAATTAATTGAGAAGTTAATTAAATAAAAGAATTAAATTTAAAGATATAGTTAAAGTTCTAATTTTGAGGTAATCATATTAATTTAATTTAATAATAATATATTTAGGAGTTTCATTTTTATAATAAATTCTAAATATTACTATTAGTTAGATTAATAGATATTTTCATTAAAAAAAAATCTCATGATCTAATAAAAAAGAGAAAGAAATTGATTTAATTAAATTATTTTAATTAAATTGCAAAAAGGTTGCACGTGAAAATTAAAACATAATAAAAAATATAGGAAAAAAAGTTTCACGTGATTACAAAATCGAAGCCTTGATTTGGGGAAAGCTCTTTATTAGGAAATTAGAGCTCATTTCTCCGCACACAAGTTTGGAGGAGCTGATTTTCGAGAATAGGGTTTTTGAAAGAAAAAGAATTGTTTGTGAGTTATGTGTGTTTGTCATTTAGCATCAGATCTAGGTACGATCTCGTGAGTTTTGTGTAGTAGTTTCCTCTATGAAATTATTTTGTCTTCTTTGTGATTGAAACCCTTGTTTGAGAAGAAATTGATTTTCGTTATTATATTGTCAGTGATTTAATCTGAAACCCTTGTTGTGAATCTATTGTTTTTCATTTCTAAAATATTTGTAAACAAATGAAGATTGAAATCATTATTCGATGAATTTTGGGAATTCATATTTAGTTGGTTGAATTTGGGTTGGAGTTTGAATAAAAGGAATACCAGAGATTAAAAATCTACAAATTTGATAGTTCTTATTTATTTTTCTATCAGACCTATGCTAGTGTGTGTGTGTGTGCGCGCGCACCCGCGCTCTTTTGTTTGGTTTAATATAAAACTTTTTTTTTTTAAAATAATGAAAATGATTTGATGCTGACCTTTTTGATTTTGTACCGACAGGGGCTGTGTACAATTTTAATTTTTTTTTAAAAATATGGTTTTGGGGAGGCAGGCCACCACCCCTCCTACCTTCCTCCTATTGGCAACCTGCTCATGGAGCACGCGACTGCCCAAGATAGTCTGTGGCTGCAAAAGGCAGCCTGCGGCTACTTAATGTAGTTCACATTAATGTGAGGTAAGAATTAGTTATTTTTTATTTTCTATGTTTTTATTATTAGTTTAGACAATTGCATTATATGTTAATGATTATATATATATAATTACTAATTATTTTGATTAAGTAAAAACAGATTTTGAAATACCGATAAAAAAAATAAAAATTGAAAGGACCTGAAACTCTTTACAAAGTAATAAGCATAAAGGTAAAGAAAGCCCACGAGAAATTGTACATCAACACCATAGAACTAGACAAGCTAGAACAAAAGACCATAAAACATCAAACAGGGAGAAGGACAACAAAAAGACAACATAAACACAACATCAAGATAGTTATAAGGTCTTCAATAATTCAACACCCTGATCAACTAGGATGTTCATGTTCGCAGCAGAGGCCCTCAACTCATAAAATTAGTAATTATTATTAAATATTTTATTATTAATATTTAATGTTATAAATAATAATAATAATCATTTTATTAATAATTTAATCCTAATTATTTTATTAATAGTTAATCATAATCATTAATAATTTAATGATTCTTAATTGATTTTTTTATAATATTTAATTGAAGTTTTTAGTTAATTTGTTATTAAAATGTATTTGTACAATAAATTGTGAATTGGGAAAAATTGGTAAACTTGGGTTTTGGTTGACAATTCAATGTCATATTTAATTGGCTTTTAATAAGAATTTTGAAGCTATTACTCTTGTGAACTCAGAAACATCAACAAATCAACACTAGGGGAAATGGAAAACTGAAACCCCAATTGTATATCGAATCTTGTGTCTTGAAAATGAAAATGAAAACTTGAAAACCTATTAGCAAAAATTGAACTTTAGTGTTTTCAAAACCTGAGGAGTTATGAAAATTACATTGTCTTGTACTTTGTATGATGTGCAGTTTATTGCTTTGGGTTCGGGTTTTGACTTAATACTTTGACCAAATCAAGATGTTTACTAGAGGCTTGGGGGTTATGTTCTATGATGATGTTATGTATATGATCTTTTCTACCCAAATATTATGATGTAGTCACATGTCTTCTACGATGAGTTTGTTCTATTGATTGTTAATGCTTTCTAGTTTTCTTGTTTAGAACTGAGGTGAATGGTGTGACTATTTTGGTGTAAGCTTTGAGTCTTCAATCAGTTATCTTTGGATGCTTTCCAGTTGCTTGTATAGGACTGAGGTGATTATTATGTTTTATCTTTTGATGCTTTCTAGTTTCTTGCATAAGGACTGAGGTGATATTGAGATTGGTCTTTAAGTGCTTTCCAGTTGCTTGTAAAAGATTGAGGTGAATATTGTGTTTTATCTTATAAGTGCTTTCCATTTGTTTGTAAAGGGTTGAGGTGAAAATTGTGATTTTTATGAGTTGTAGTTTTATGAGCCTAGGGTGGGTAATCTATGTGTACGTTGGGAAGTGGCTTATAATGGAGGTCAAAGCCCAGAGTGACTACTTGGGTAACCCATTGTAAGTTGTTATAATAAGTGATAACATTTCATTAAATGGGTTTTAAAATTGATTAATAAGAGTCATTATTTTTCCTTTCCCATGCCTCGAGTGCTAATATAGGCTAGGATGGGAGTAGAGATGATGCTTGGTTGCGACCTTGCTTTGTTAGTATGCCTTGTCTGTACGAAAGGATATTGGTGCCGCATAGAGACACTAGGGGGTTGGAGTCCAAAGTGGCTGCCAGGGTAACCTTAGAGTTGGCTCATGCAATGACACTTGCACTTACATAGTAGATTTCCCACATGTTTGTGTTGCCTCTAGGATTAGATGTGTTGATCTCAAATTGGTTTTGACAAGTGAGTGTCAACACACTTAAGCCATTTACTTAGTTCATGCCGAACTAGTAATACATGTCGAGCACAACATGTAAATAATAGACCATGCCAAGTTGCAATAAGTGCCAAGTCACTCAAGTGCTGAGTGATTGAAGAGCTAAGTAAATAGTGGGTGCCAAGTCATAATATATAGAACAGTGCATGTCGAACATCAGAGACTTCAGATGCCGAGTGACATAGTTTTGACATATTTGTTTGTAATGGCACAAACAACTATGTAAACCATTTTTGAGCCGACTTAAGATTATATTTTGATATTTTAAAGAAAAGGATGAATCTCTATTTGGATTCCCTATGCAATTACATGCAACCAATTAGAAAATGGGAACGATTAACTGGCAAAATGGATGGATCTTGGCCGTAGATTCATACCTAACCCTAAGCCACCTAAGTCTTCTTAAGGAGGACAAAAACCCTAAACTATCTATCGAGTGTGTAAGGAATTGAAGGTTTGAAAAGGATAGTTTGCATGAGAAAACAAGAGTATTCAAGGTGACTTAGAAGTTATGAAGAAAGAGTGAATTACAAAATCAGTTAGAGAAGAACATAAGATAGAGCAAAGGATACAACATTGAGACATCTGATCATGAAGGATCAAGAATACATTGTTTAGAGGTGATATGTTATCAAGCAAGCAAGTGCTAAACACATGATCTATGCTGAGACATTTTGACATGTAATTTCAGTTAAATCTCTTAACAGAGTAGTCCTAACAGGTTGTATGAATTCCTTTAACTAGGTGCTTAGTTGTAAGTTGAAGTCCTCTAACAAGGCACACTTCTAATAGGGTGTTGAAATCCTCTAACAAGGTGAGACCTAATAGTCTTTGTAAGCCTTTAACAGGGAAAACCTTTCATAAGGTAGATCATGTTTCATGGTCAAAACATTGTAACCTTCGTTGGATACACTTTATTATTGTAGTAGTGAAGATTTGTGGATGTCATCCTTGCACCAGTTTTACCTTCTCACTTGGAGGGTTTCTAGGTAATCATATATGGTGTTATGTGTGTGAATGCTTACATGGTTATATGATTTAGATGTATATGCTTTACATGTTAATTTAATTTACTCATTGAATGCACGAGGTAGATGTATGGTGAAATTTTTATGGGTCCAAGTTTAAAATACTAATTCACCCCACCTCCCCCCCCTCAGAAGTTTACCTTTCCTATTGTAATTATAACAAGATGATACTTGTGTCTTGGTACCTTTGAGATAGTTGCTTTCAGGGGTTTCCTTGACCTTGATGTTGGTTATGACTTTTGAGATTGATATCCGTATGGGACTTGAGTTTATCTCCTCAACATGGTGGGAGTGAGCCATTTAGGTTCCATGAGGTTAGGTGGTAGTGCATTTTTCTTATACCATTGAGATCTGACTATTGGATGTCATTGTTGGATGTACCTGTGCAATTGTTCCTTTCTTTCTTATCTTGTCTTTCTAATGGTGGTTATACTCTACTATATTATACTTGATTATCAAAGATCTTATGAGATGATGTATTTATTTATGATGTATATTCTTTGAGCTTTTCATACCCTGTGATTTGTACAGTGGATGATTAGGCATTCTAGTTATGCGAAGTGACATCCTTTGTAATTATATATTACTTATTGGATTCGTACTTGTGATTGTTCCATGATGTGGATTTTTTATTATGTGTTAAATTTAACATTAATAAATTATAAATGTGATTCAATGTCTTGAGATCTTTAAGAGATGTAATTTGTTTATAATGATTGTATGTATGCGAGTTATTACTTCCACTATATTATCTGTTGATGTTATTATCTTTCAAAAAAAAAAATTGTTCTGGCAAACTTAGTGAAACTTTAGGTTAATTTCTTTTGGGTTCCCTGGTAGAGCATTACAACAACAGTTAATGCTTGAACTATGTCATAATCTTTTCTTTCTGTGTTTATTGTTATTGAATTTTGTTGAGTGTCATTGTCTAATAAGTCTCTTTGGTATGCATAGCTAGAGGACTTGGGACATGGGGCATGTTTTTATTTGCTTTCTGCTTGTGGGTGTGGTCTTGAAACTCTAGAATGTCTCTTGTTGTCCCCTTGAAACACTTAGGAGATTTGATGCATCATCCTTGACTATTTTTGCATAGTCATTCTTATGGTCATCCTGACATCTATGCCTTAATGCGCGCATGGTTTTGCTACATTAAATTGGGTAAGCTAACATCGAAGTCATCTCAACTTTTATGTCGTTGATGCTTATGTTAGAATCTTTCCACATTCCAATCCGATATAAATCACATTCATATCTTCATAGTTTCGCTTCTAATAAGTGATGATTATATGATTTTTTGATGTTTGTTAATAATGGCCCAATGATGGAAATAAGTTCCTTAACATTCTCTAATGAATGATGAACACAAAATCCTATGTTATGGTTGCTCTTTTGCAAGTACACCTTTGCATTTTCATGTAGCTTGCATTGCTATACTTCATGTTACTTTGCATTTTTAGCTGCATTATGAGTTTGAGAGGATTTTTTTCCCTTCATCTTTCTTGTGGACTTTTAATCAATTGTGTTCATGTTTTTAGCTTCATTTCCTTATCTTCTTTCGTGATCTCAATCAAAATTTTCTATCTTAAATAGTTGATTGATTTTAAGGCATTCTTTTTCTTAAGGAAAATTCTCTTTCTTCTCTCTATTTCTTTTCATCTCTTCTAAACTTCTATCTTCCATTTGCTTTCGCCCAACTTCTTTTACTCTAATTCAACCTTGGGGCATAACCTTTCATGCTTGATGATCTACCTTGGTTCTGTGATCCTTATATCTTTCATCTTACATTAAGAACCTTATCTTTAGTTCAGTTTAATCAGATTTATCAATTTTTTTGTTTCTCCTCTATCTCATTTCAATCTCGATCATGAGGGGGTAGTACCTATCAAACTTCAATCCTTGATTCAACTTTATCAATCCTATCAATTGCTTCGCTTGAGGCAACCTTGCTTGATATTCTTATCTTGGACATGTCAATTGCTTATTTAGAGGGGTGTTGACCTTGTATTTTTCAATCAACTTATCTTTGTCTCAATGTGTTCTTGTTCATCAATCACACGTCTGGGTTATTTTGTGATCCCAAATTAATCTCACAGTTCAACTGCATTCTTTGACTACATATGTTCCTATAAAGATCATACATTAGTCAAAGAGGGGCAAATGTATGCACCCTAAAATGGTCGCCTAGACTATGGGCCCCCATTCCTCAATTTATCAAATAATGGAATCAATTTATCAATTTCCTGAATCAATGCCTTACAATATTTTCAATTAAAATCAATTTTCTTGATCAAATTGTAATCAATTCAATTATTTCAATATTTCCTAAGGTTTGATAATTTCATCAGTAATATTATTTAATCAAAAGAAAACATCCCTTTTAAATAAATAAAATAATCTTATTTAATTAAAAGAAAATATCTCTTTTAATTAAATAATTTTGTCTTATTTAATTAAAATCTCTCTTTTAATAAAATAATTTTCTCTTCTTTAATTAAAATCTCTCTTTTAATTAAATAACCTTGTCTTATTTAATTAAAAGAAAATCCCTCTTTTAAATCAAATTAAAAGGAAATAAATTAAATTAAATTAAATACCAATAAATAAAGATTCCTTTTTTGCACATATTTCTAAGTGGTGGGCTTTTCCCTCTCACTTGCCTTTTTGGGGATTTATCCCACATTGCTCTTGAAGATGCATTCCTCTCCACACTTTTCTTTATAAAGAGCCCTCCCCTTCTCATTTTCATAGATCAAGATTTTATTGCGATGCCGCAAGTTTGGAGTAGAGCTTGAGCACTTGTACTTGGACATTGCAACTTCTTTTTTCTTGTCTTCTTCTCTCATGCATCCACGGCAATCCATTTAGATTACTCTTGCACTTGCATGTTAGATTAGATTTATATTTCCTTCCATAGAATAATTTTGCATTTGCATTTCCATTCATAAATTAGTTTTCTTTCATACGTTGTTATCATATAGAATAGCTTCCATTTTCATTTGCATGCAAATTTGATGATCATGAAGACTAGCACTCTTGCTTTTCCTGTTTGAATCTCTCATTTTATGGTGTACTTGCATGGGAAAAAACTAGGTCTAAACTGAGGGCCTCCATTATAAACCCTTGCACTCCATGAATAGAGAGCTATGATTTGCCATTTGAGACCTCATTCTTGAGCTATATTGGATATAATGATTCATAGAAGTGTGCCAACATTTTAGCACACACTATTAGGTTATGCAAGGCATGTTAAGTATAAGGGGATCTATTAGGTCATTTTAGGTCTTCATATGTCATATTAGGTCATGTTATGGGTTATATTAGGTTATGCTAGGTCATGTTATGTTATGTTAGGTTGTGTTAGGTCTTAAGGGTCCTCTTAGTTTGAGTGTTAGGTCATGTTAGGTTATAAGGGTCCTATTAGGTCACGTTACAAATGTTAGATTTTAAGGAGTCATAATAGGTCATATTAGGTCTTGAGGGGTCCTAAAAGGTCATGTTAGGTCTTAAGTGGCCCTAACATGGCTTAAGGGGTCGTATTAGGTTATGCTAGGTCTTAAACGATCCTATAAGTCATGCTAGACATGGTAGGTATTAAGGTGTCCCAATATGGCTTAAAGGGTTGTATAAGGTCATGCTAGGTCTTAAAGAGTCCTAACAGGTCATGTTACATATATTAGGTTTTAAGGGGTCCTAATAGATCACATTATGTCTTAAGGGGTCCTAATAGACCATGTTAGGCATATTAAGTCTTATGGGGTCCTAATATGGCTCAAGAGGTCCTAATAGGTTGTGTTAGATCTTAAGGGGTCCTAATAGGTAATCTTAGACATTTTAGGTCTTAAGGGGTCCCAATATATCTTAAGGGGCCCTATTAGATCTTAAAGGACCCTATTAGGTCATGGTAGGTCATGTTATGGCTCGAGGAGTTATACTAGGTCATGTTATGCGTGTTAGGCCTTAAGGGGTTCTATTAGGTCACGTTGAGTTTTAAAGGGTCCTAATAAGCCATGTTAGGCATATTAGGTCTTGAGGGGTCTTAATATGGCTTAAGAGGTCCTAATAAGCATATTAGGTCATGTTAGGTCTCAAGGGGTCCTATTGCATAATGTTAGATATGTTGGGCCTTAAGGGGTCCTATTAGGTTATGCTAAACATACTAGGTCATGTTAGGTGTTAAGGGGTCCTATCAAGTCATGTTAGGTGTTAAGAGGTCCTATTAGGTCATGTTAGACATTATTAGGTCTCAAGGGGTCATGATATGACTTAGGGGATCTTAAAATAGGTCATGTTATATCATATTAAACATATTAAGTCATGTTACATCATGTTAGGCATATTAGGTCATATTAGGCTTAAGGGATTCTATTACATCATGTCAGATATGTTAGAACCTCAAGGGGTCCTAGTAGGTCAAGTTAGGTCTCAAGGGGCACCTTAGGTCATGCCAGTCATGCTAGGTGTTATGAGGCCATGTTAGAAATATTAGGTCATGTTTGGTCTTAAAGGGTCCTAATACATTTCGTCAGGCATATTAGGTCTTAAGGGGTCATAATATCACTTAAGAGATCCTAAGAGGCAATGTTAGACATATTAGGTGATGTTGAGTCATTTTAGACATATATTGTCAAATTATTTCATGTTAGGCTTTAAGGGATCCTATTATGTGATGTTAGATATGCTAGGCCTCAAGGGGTCCTATTAGGTCATATTAGGTCTTAAGGGGTCCCATTAGGTCATGTTAGTCATGTTAGGTGTTAAAGGGTCATACAAGATCATGTGAGGCCTAAAGGGGTCCTATTAGGTCATGTTAGATCTTAAAGAGTCCTATAATCTATACACAAAAATTTTAAGTAGTATGATACACATGTGTACTATAAAGCACAAAAGATCAAATAATGTAAAACAAAGCATCACACACACACACACACACACACACACACACACACACACATTTTAAACTATCATAACCATCACATAGTTCAAATGTTAAATCTAACATTTTTCTAAGGGTTTCTAACAAATTTTGCTAACATTTTTCTAAGATTTTGTAGCATTTTTATTCTTTTTACTAGGCAAAAGGGCAAAAGGCCCAAGTTTGGAAATAAATTAGATGTCCGTCTCATTTACGTACCAAAGATTAGAGATGATTAGAGATGGAAAGTTATCTTTGGTTTAACCTTTACTTAATTATCTATAACAATTTAATCATTTAGCGCCAACTTTTAACTTCCTTATTTGTAGTTTTCCTTTTTAGATTTCCTTGTTAAAGTACCTGCTAATTAAAATAAGCTAACACTAAGTTGTTATAAATGAGATAAATGAATTATAAAATACAAAGAAGTAAATCTCTTACTTGTTGATAAATAAAACCAAAATGTGCATTAGGATATTCATTAATATTACTATTTAAATTACTCCTTAACAACATTTTTTTCAAAATATGAATGAAAAGCCATAAATTTTCCAATCTTTTAGTATGAAACTAAATGTATAAAATGTTATTTATTATTCATTCTTCCTTTCTTTACATATAAAATATTGAACTTCAAATTACTAAGAAAGAGTGTCAGAATCAAAGATTTCATCATAAGGATTATTTGGTTTAATGTGTTCGAGTTTGATGTTTTTAATATCCTCCCATAAATTGACTTGATCCTCCTTCATAAAGTGATCGATCCAATTGTGCCCATGTGGGTATTTGACATGGGGAAAATACATCAAAAAGTCCACATTTCTTTTAACAATAGATTCCCGTTTATTAAATCTCCTTCAATCTATAGTGACTATAATGGGAAAAGTGGGAATATTATTCCTTCCCATCATATTGATATCATAGTTACATGGCCTAGGAACCATGTAATTTTCATTTATATTTATCAACACCTTTTCGAGATTACCTAGATACATGTTTTTGAAAAGTCTCCTACATAGAAGCTCTATGTCATACTTTTATGCTTCTATTGAGTGAACCATAACAATGAGCATAGAAGTTATATCATAAGAAATATGTTTGATAATGATTCCTATTATTGGCCCATTGAAGGTTGTTTGGACTACATGCTTGGGGAGTTTGATGATAGTTTCCATATTTGATCCTAATGAAAATCAAGCCTGTAATAGACTAGTATCTAGATTGCTCTCTATATAGAAATCTATTCCAAAATGTATGGGATATGAAGGGATAGGATAACGAGAAGGTAAAAATGGCAAAGTTTATTTGACAAATGATTTATTTATTAGTCAAAAGGTCAAGAGTCACAAAGAAAATTACAAAGTAAAACCTTGGTGACAGATTATCAATTAGATTCTATAATCAACTTAAGAAATTCTGAGGTTAACCAATGAAGTTGAATAGACACCAAATTTTTGCTCTTAGAAACTGTCTGATTTGAAATAGACTATAGGATACAATAAAATGAAGGTAAAGAAACATTCCTATTTTGGTGAGTACTAAGAGTTTTCACCTACAAAATATACCTACTGACAAGGAAAGTTCGATGCAGGAAGACACTTAACCAAATCTAAACATGCTAATTAATACTCTTAACAAATCTTAAAACATTGACACTATAAGTTTATGCACAAAGTTAGGATCAATCTTCAAGGTTGGATTTCAACATCATCATACTTTAGAGGACAAAGCAATCTAAGGCTAAAACTATTGAAGTCCATAGTAGATACCAACTTTAGATCATATAAGAATCAATCCTCTATTTGAGGCCTACAGAGAATACAAATCAAAAGGTATAAAAGGGGCAAATGTTTTTGGAGACATTGTTATGTTCGAGAATAACATTCTCAACTATACAATGTCACTTGAGAAGTTTATTTCTAATTCCACTAAACAAAAAACATATCTAATCCAAATAAAAGGAAAGCTAACTGAAAAGCTAGAGACTTAAACCACATGACTATAATCTAATACAAGAGGCAAATCTATAGAAGGATTAAAACAACTTAATGGATTGCTATGATAAAGACCTTTAAAAAACAAGAATTCTCTAGCCACAAGTCATTAGATTACTAAATAATTTGCACCATCCTCTATCTGATAAGGTTGGACCCTTCAAATCCAAATTTAAAACATAAGTATTCCCATAGAACTAAATTAGAAGTGAACAAAACAACTAGAAAAAATTGTTAGATTGTGGTGACTAATTAGGGAAGTAGTGTACATACTCCATAATTCCTTAGTGGGGTTCGGGGCTTGGTTGAGCCCTGAGTGGGGGTTTGGGGGTGGTAGTCCCCAATATAGTTGGGGTTGTTAGGCCTCAGCTTTCCAGGGGTTTGGGGGCGATGCCCCCGAGAAAACTTTTTTGGGCCCTATTTTATCAGGATTTTGGGCCGACATGTAATCATTAATTATAACCCTAAAGTGGTAAGAATACTTGTATAAAAAGGCTTCAGGTTAGGGATTGTTTTATTGTGGGTGATGCAAAAATTACTTCTTGCAGCAGTATTGAGCTGTAAGGGATTATGAATTGTAATCACTAAATCATAATAATATTGGACTTGTTGTTTGGTGGATGTAGCCTAGGGATTGGGTGAACCACATTAAATCTTGGTGTCTTGTGTTCTCTTTTGTGCGATCTTTTATTTTTTGTTATTCTTTATATTTGCATGTAATTGTTATTTCAGTCTGAGGTTTAATCCTAACATAAATCCTAATAAAGAATTCTACCTAAGAATGAAAAGCTAAAAGACCTAAGAAATACAAAACTTAATTGAATACGAGGCTTTAAGATCAATGAGAAAATCTAAACTAGGAATCACTAGAAACCTTCTTAATTCCACCTAGATAACTACTACAAAATTGAAAATACCAGATAAAATAAAGACCCAAATCAAGATAGAACCGACCTAGAGATAAGAACACCACCTACAAGACAAAGACAAAATTGTTAAGAAACTAGAAACCAAAACAAGGTTAAGAATTAAAAAATTTGGTAAGATTTTCTAACATTACCATTACCGCCTATGTCCAATCGAAAGTTGTTTGGTCAGACTGTTTTTGATTGAAACCATTTCGACTAGACCTACCAACTTAGTCTAAAAGGTGACATAACTTCATACTTTTACCCTCAACTAGAAAAATATCTTCATATTTAATATGTTCTTCATTATTCCATTATTATTGAATCAACATATTCTCTACGAACGATTCACCTCTATGAAATCACCTATATGCAAGAAATGTTAAGTATTTTATTCAATATCATGAGAAATGAATTCTCATAAACCATTACTCATGAAACATAAGTACTCATGAAACATAAGTTAACAAGAGACGTAATGCGTCATAGTTCCTGCCTAACGCATAATGGTTGTAGAGGTGTAGATGAGTGAGAATCTAAATTAACATTATGAATGCATTAATTTTTGCCTAGAAATGCACTTGTGATCTGATAGGATTGCTCATATTTTGTGGTTAAATTCTTGTCCTAGAAATGCGCTTGTGATCTGATAGGATGGCTCATATTTTGTTGTTAAGTTCTTGTGCTATAGTATTATATCTTTGGACATTTAAACCCAAGAATAAGAGGCCAAAGTCCCCAATATGGCACTAAGTACTTAATATCATACTATGATCAATACATATGCTTTAGACAAATTTGCACCTTCTACATTGACAACTTAAATTATGTGCAATGAGGAAATATATCCATACCAATATTTGAATTATAGAACTTGAAGAAGTGATGAAGCATTTGGAGTATCACATTATATGTTTAAGCATACCATGCATGCTACTAGACAACCATAAGTAGTTGGAATAACTCCCCCAACTATGTATTATTCTCATCTTGATTATCAAATGGAACTCACACTATTTTTATTTAATCATTAGCATTGGACAAAAACTAGGATATAGATATAGATAGAGATAAATAGCAATATACAACAATAACAACATAAACATATATGCAGAGGAAAAAAAGATAGATAATATAGAGGAAGAGGAAGAGAGATAAAATAATAAGATATAGCGATAACAACATAAGTTGTGTGTGAGAGAGAAAGAATTAAATATAATTATTTTTCTTACTAAAATAAATAGTCAAAATAAAATCATGGTTATAATAAAAAATTAAAATATATTATATTTTAATTAATGAAACTAAGAATTTAATTTTTATATTAAAACTCACATTTTTATAAGAAAAAATGAAATGAATTGGATTAAAAAAATATTTTATAAGTAAAACTAATTGTTTAATTTTAAACAATTAGAGAAGTTTACTATTTAATGTTTTGTATTTCCAAAATTTTCATAAAATTAAGTAATTTTTAATTATGAAATAATATTTATATAATTTAATATGTATATTTGTAAATAATAAATAGATGTAATACATATAAATTTGATGTTGATGAATAAATATGATATAATAAATAAGAAATAAAATATAACTATTTTATTTTAATACATAGTTTATAAAAACCTAATAATAACTTATGTATCTTTTGGAATTGAATTACTTCTATTTTGTGATTATTTCTTTAGTATGTTTTTTGATATAAAATATAATTATTAATTTAATATTAAAATATATATTTAAATTTTAAATGTATTTAAACTAAATGATAAATAGTTTAAATAATTTTTTTTATTAATAATAAATAATATCAAACTTAAAAAAAATTAGAAATTCAAATACAAAGATATAACATATTGAAATTATATTAAAAAGACATATTTATTAGTTATATATATATATATATATATATATATATATATATATATATATATATATATATATATATATATATATATATATATATATATATAATTTGAACTTATGTATTACATAAAGTTTTAGGAACAAGTTATATCAAATAGTCAAAAAAAAACATCAATGTAAAACTAATAATAAATATATTTAAAATAAAAAATAAAAAATATTTAATAGATTGTGATAATTAATATTTAATAGATTGTGGAAGATAAAATAATTGAAAAAATAAAATCTTATCAACTTGTCATGAAAAGATAAAGTTATAATTAATGAGGAAGTTGCTAGAAAATATTTGTATTTTTTGTTGAAGAAAATTAATTTTCTCCGCCACCAAAAATAGTATGGACCAATAGAATGGATGAAAAATGTGATTTATAAATTAATGGAAAATTAGAAAAAGATATAAACATTTGAAATCTCATATAATCTTTTAAATTCTTGAATTTGATTGGTGAGTGTTAATATCATATTTGAATTGACATGAATGCTTAAATATTCCTACCTTGACAAGGAACTAATAAGTAAAATTTAATAACATTCATATGACTAATATTCTTAAAGAACTAACATCAAAACCTATACCATTTTCATATTCTTCCATTATCACACAATATTCTTTAAGCATTTCATTGTCATATAGGTGGATAGAACCACACCTTTACAAAACTTTCCCCACCTTACGAAAAATTCCCCTTGATATAAAATACGATTTCTTCTAACCCAAACCATCAATATGCCCATCTAACATTTTTCACCTTTTTTTCGCCTAGAAGAATTTTGATGCTTCAGAACTTGCTCATCAAAGACCTACAAAAGCATCCAAGCAGTGAAGCAGAACTGAAAACAAATTGATGAAAGGAACGAAGATGAAGCGAGAAAAAGGAGGAGCAGCAGCAGGAGGCGCTGTAGCGGCAGATGCAGCAGAAGAGAACCCTAAAGGTGGTGAAGGCAAAGGCAAATCAAGAGGTAGTCGATGGGACAAAGAGCAGACCAAGGAATCCAAGCCAAGTTCTTCCAAATCCCAGCCATCAGCAGAGCCCGAGGAAGCCAAGGCGGCCGCAACCCCTCAAGATTCGATCCCCCGACCTGCAGAGCGCAGACAAACTGTACCATCGGCACCTTCTCAGAACCCTCAGGCGGCAGGTGGTGCAAACAGCCCTGCGCAATGGAGGCCACCACAGGCGCCGCCACAGATAGGATTCGAGGTGTTGGAAAAGCGATCAATCATCATGTCCGATGGCACCTCTCGCTCTTACTACGCTCTACCCTCTGATCCTTCACATCCATCACCCTCCTTTGCAGGTAATCCCCCTACGCCCGTGCCCTAGCTTATTGACATTTTTGTACAGGTATTGGGTTTGTAACGCTGGTTAGATAAGGGTTGTATTTGCGATTATAGAAATGTATTTGCGGTCGGGATGTAACGGATGCTTGCCATCTAAAGGACTGCGAAATTTATGTTTGGGTGTTTTTTTGTTATCCACTCATTCCATTATGACGCCCTTTGCATCCATTGTAGATGCGCCTACCTGCTTAACAGCCGGAGTATTTGTGGTACTGAGAGCAATAGTAAAATTACCAAAATATTCACTCTCCGATACAGTAAGCCTTGTGCCCCCTCCTATTCTGGAAATATATCGTGTATTAAGTACATTGTTTTATTAGATTCACTCAAACGCTGCTGGCCTGAATTGGTTGGAACGGGGCGGCAACATATGAAAAACCCATGTTTGAGCACCAGGCGATTAGAACGCTTAATTATTTAGGAGCTTTGGATCCCCTCCCAAGGTCGACCTTTTTATTAGAATATTTTTTCTTTTATGGAGAAATCATTTGTTTTTGTATGGTATCAGGATGGAAGGCGTACATTTCTTACTTCTTTAATTGAAATGATTCGCATGCCATTATATAACTGCAAAAATGATTCACTTCTAATTTTTTTACTTGCAGGTAACAGTGGACCTATCCCCCACTTTGATAATGCAAACTTTGGTATGCGTGATTCAATCCCCGGACCTTACCCTGGCCAAGAAATAAGTAATCCATATAATCGGCCTGAAAATCATCAAAGGGAAGCTGAGATTGAGAGATTTTACGCAGCAAATCCCCCGCGGCCTGGTGGCCCTGTTTATGAAGCTTCAGTTTTCAATGGTCCAAACAATCCATATGGTCCAAATAATGAGTCGTTTCCTAGAGAATCTCAGCCTGCTGAAGGTTCAGTTCCAAGGGATAGAGATTCTCAGTATTTTGAGGTTGGGCGTGAAAGGGATTTCTTCCGGCCTGAGGGGCCTGGTAGGGAAGAACATCTTTATAGGAATCCGGGCGCTGCAGCTTCTGGCAGTGACATGGAGTATATGCGGCAGATGCGAGAAATGGAGGCACATGACTATTATAGCAAAGAACAGGAACGGGCTAGGTTTTTACGTATGGAAGATGATTCAATGAGACAGAAGATGCCTGCAATGGCAAGATCATATGACAGTCAACATGGGGCATCTGCGTCAGGGGTGCCGCCTCATGATAGGGAACAGTGGATTTCGCCATCCCGCATGGCGGGACCCAGTGGCTTCCCAAACAGAGGGAGGCAAGATTTGCCGTATAACAACAGTCCACTGACTAGGAAAAGGGAGGAAGATCATGATTACCATCGACCTTCCAAATATCAAAAACAGAATGATGGTTATGATAGGGCACCGGTTGATGATCGCCTTCATAATAGTGATGTGCAGATTGGTAGGGAACCTGTGCATGCTTTAGGTGCTGATGATAGCAGTGACGAGTTCAAGCAAAAAATTCAGAAAGCCTTTCTTCGACTGTCAAAAGTAATACATGAAAATCCAGAACAATGCCACAAATATGAAGAGGATGGAAAAGCTGGTCAAGTGCGTTGTGTTGTCTGTGGCTGGTACGTGGATTTATTGTTTACATTTCTGGGACTTGCATTCTTTAAGTTTCTTGGATTTGTTAAAGTAAGTCATGTTGTTTCTTAGGGTTGAATGGGCATGTGGTCCCAGTGAAATATAATTTGTAATAACAAAGAAATTGTAATTCAAACCTCTACAGTTATAGTCATAAGGACATCCATTGATAAAGATTAACATCTAGAGTTTCATTCTTGTACTGCAATTATCGTAGTCTGTCTTTATCACTGTATTTATGCTCTGCAGATATCTTCCTATGAAGTTCTTATATGGTAATGCATCATCAGAATTTAGTCTGTTTTAATAACTTTTAGTAGCATTAATATAGATCCCAAATATTGATTAGGACGTCCCAGATGTTATCTGCAAAACTTAAGTAATATGCATTCTGTTACTATATTGGTGTTGGATTAGCCTCTAATACAAATAGCATGCTTCAAGTATTGTACATGTTTTGAGGCTTTTTACTGTGTTTCTATTATCATCTCATTCATCTAGGAAATTCTGATGTATTGCTTAAAATTGATAACCTTTTGATTTCTGTAAAGCCCTGTCATTGAATCAATTTACTGAATTACTTAAAGATGCTAGAATTAGCTCTTAAATTTAGTAACTTAAGCTCCTGATAACAAGGAAATCAACTCAGTGCTATGGTGTTGTTTCGTAGTGGTTACTTTTCAGATTTTTATATTGATTTGGTCGTCTAAGTATCACTTGTTGCTGTATTTTGCAGGCAATCGAAATTTTTTATGGATACTCATAGCCTTGTAATGCATGCATATAATGCTGAGAATCCTTCACTGCGAACAGATCACCTAGGACTACATAAAGCATTGTGTGTTATGATGGGATGGAGTTATGCCTTGCCACCTGACAGTGCCAAGTCATATCAGTCCCTCACATCACCTGAAGCAGTAGCAAACAAAGAAGATCTAATTTTGTGGCCGCCCCTTGTTATTATTAACAATGCATACAGTGGAAAGAAAAGAGATAGCATTGGAAATCGAGAGATGGAGGAGAAACTCAAAGGTACACTAGAACAACTTGGAAATTTTCTTATTTTATTTTTCTTCCTATTTATTGCATCAATTTTCAAGCCTGTTTACACAATGATTTCATATATATTGGAGGTCTGGCTAATATGTGCAGGAAGCTTGTTAACTTTCTCACAAGAATTCTTCGTTTTGCTGCGCATTGCTTTTGCCAATTACCTTTGCTTTGCTTTGGTACATGCTTTTGTGCTAGTTGAGGTCTTTTTTATCTTGCAATAATTTTTGTGGCCATGGGATTGAAGTAAGGAAACTGTTTCAATGTGGAAGATATATTTTATGCAAATAGGATTCCGAACCCAACTTTTAGCTATTTTGTAGTTGACACACAATGGGAAAATAACTTGTTTATCACAAGTTTTCCCAAAAAGTGCAGTAAATGGTATATTTTGGTAATCACTTTGTTTGCAGGATAGCAAAGGATTTGTCTATTTCAATTTAATAAACTTAAGTGGTTGGTATTTCTGAAGATGGACTATTTATTTGCAGATAGGGTGATTCTTTTATAGATTTAAGAATATCCAAGATATACCACTGAAATTTCATGGTTATATGGGATGTTAATTGCACTGTGCCATGGTAAGTTGAATGATAAGTGCTATATAATGCCCCAGAAGGACCTGACAATCTTGTTTATCATATATGTTTCTCCAAAGTTCTGGCCATATGTATGGGGGATGTGAGGACGCATTTCTTGCAGGGCCAAAAAATCCCACAATTTGGCGGGCGGTAGGGACAGACATAGGAGATCTCTGGATGTTCTTTTATTTGCTAGTGTTGTAAGATGTTTTTTACAAAATGGGAAACATCACTGCAATTAACATCACATGAAAATAAAATTCAAAGGGGACATGAGGGTATATCCTTGTTACATGAGGGGACAACTTTAGAGGACAGGAAATGGATGTGTTGCTGGATCACTAAAATTTATTGTATTATGCTAAATCTGAGTACATATGATGCTTAGTAGTCCTTTGTTGCATTTTAAGAACTCAAGAAGCTAATGAAAACATGTTACTGAATTAAAGATACTAGATTATGACAGTTCATAATCAAATGCATCTATTCCGCTATTGGGTTGAACTGTGCGCAATTTTTCAATAGCATCAGTTCACATCACACTCTGTGATCTTTATCAAGATGAAAAAGCTGTAAGAGAGAAATGTTACTGAATGTTCAGTTCCAATTTGATCAGGACTAATCTGTTGTTGGACTTCGGGTGATTGAGGTTTGGTTTTATTAATCAGTCCATTGCAGTTCTGGGGTTGTTTTGGAAAGTAATCTTTTCATGTGTCGTGTCAGTGCTTGTAAAGCAACGACTTAAGATTAAATTGCCTACGCCAAAGCCATGGGAGCAAAATGGTGGAATTTTGTAAACATCCTTACCAACACATCAGTTTGAACTTGAAGGCCTACAATAAAAAGTAAGCCTTTCACTGTTTCATCCTAGGAGATTGCATTGTTGATTGAAATTTAACCATTTTAGTTTTTATTGCTATGCTGTGGCATTATCCATATCACTGGTTTTGAAATCACAATGTTAAATTCAAACATGCATGCCTCTATATTATATATTAAAATCCATTTACAACAAATTAATTTAAGGCTTGATTTTGAGCTTTCCAGTTGCTCTATTATTGAGTCCTAGGTGAAGATTTTTTCCAGGGTTTCCAGTTGCATCTACTCTCATAAATACACTAGGAAAAACATTGAACAAGATCCTTGGCTGAGGGTTTTCATTCTATGTGAAACTGAATTCAGAATTCGGAAATTTTTAAGGGATAGTCTGAAATAACTTGGTAACTCTTCCCTCTAAAATGTTATAAAAACCTCAATCTTCTTAGATGAGACAATGAGGAAATCTGACCTAGTTTAAGAGTCCACGTTTTTTCTCTTGAAGCAAATAAAATGGGGGATCCTTTTTTAATCTTTATTGCTAACATATGATCTTGTGCCTGTGTCAGTTAAAATGGAGGATCCTTTTTTAATCTTTATTCAGAGTATGACCTTGTGTCTGTGTCAGTTAAGCTTCTCCAGTTTGCGAAAATTAACCATTGTATTAGCAAGTTTTGACTATGGCTGTCTTATTTTCTCACAATAAATTATGTGGTATCCTGATATGTTAGGATGAGCTTGAAATGATGTGCCTATGCTACTTCTCATGCAACATCTCAAACTTCTGAGCATGCAATAGGTCACTTTAATTTTAGACTTTGGATCACCTTTAAGATATGGTTTAGGTAATTCCACCTTGAGATATTGTAATATTTGATTCACAATGTATGCATCTAGGTGATGTACATTGCAAGTACCTTCTAATATGTGTAGCAAGTGAGCTCTTGTGTCATTCTTCAGTGCAACTCCAAGATCTTTATAGAGCATATGATACATTTTGACTTGAGGATTGCACTATTGCAAAGTATGCTTTTTTTTAATTTATGGTATTCATATGGTTAATCATTGAACAATGAGAACTAGGATGTAGGATATTGTATAAATTTATTCTGACAGCAGAACTGAACTTGGTTGTTTCAACTTATTCTCCATCTAGTTCAATGTCTAATACAAGGGGGCAGTGAATATAACCACATTCAGGGAACTTACAGTGTGGAGAGAAGGATACTGTAATTGATAACATCTAATTGATAGTAATTATGTATCATTTGGATTTCTATATGAAATCAGAAATAAATGTAAGCCTTGGATACATGTCTGAGATGACTGCATAGTTATTTGGTAATTATAACCTCCCTTCCATGATGAATTCATATGATCGTCAAATTGACCCATCAATTCCAAGCTTGGTAGTTGCAAAGGCCCTTGGATATAGTTATTATATCTACACTGTTCAAATGTGATGTTTGGGGGGCTTGAAGAGAATAGTTGTTGAGGTGGCTGCTCGGAGATGTGTTGCTGTGTTTTTTTAAGAACTTTGTATCATAAGGGATAAGGGAGATTGGTCAGACCCATGGAGGATCTGTGTAGTAACGATATCCATGATGGGCCAGGTGATGGTCATACTTGAGTCGTCACAATAATTGCTAGATTAATTATTATGTTGTTTCTCTATGAACATTTGTTCTTGATAGGACTTAATTGCACACTAATTTGAGTCACAGATGTGTGCACTCTTGTGTCCATAAAGACATTCTATTCATCTTTCATGCATTCACATTCATACAATAACCAATGTACGCACACCAAGTCGGATGTATTTTCATGCATGCAGTGCACATCGGCAAAGTTATGCACATGTACCTGCATTCACACACGCACTCACACTTGCTCATATATAAGCACATGTGGTCACATATTAGTGCACACTTGCAAACACCTGCATTCATATGCAAACATGTTGAGAAACACAAAAGTATTAAGACACGCATACACATGGGTGTTTGTGTCAAGGATCATGTTTATTTGCACCAGATTTCGAAAATTAGGTCAAAGCGTTTCTCATGTTCATCATCACTAGATGTGTTGGTTTCCTTGAAGTCTGATTGCTTTTATAAATTTCAATCTTCTAGGGAAGAAATATCTCCTCAACCTCCTGCACCAGCGGCATGTCATTTATGAGAGGTAAAAGTTGACTTTAATATGTCCTGAACAATCAATAATTAGGAAAAATAGAAGTCTAAAGAGTTTAAACTGTTTTTCATAGGTCTCAAATTACAGCTGCTATGCTCTGTGTGGTTTTGTTGACCCTGAAATATTAGATTCAAAACTACTAGACATTTTTAAAGCTGAAAAATCTAAATACGTTGAATGGACTATGCTACCATACTTTGGTGTAGCAGAATCTCCATTATCCATGTGCATGCTAGAGTCAGCACTTCGATGAATGGATAATGGATTAAAACTCATTAATGTAAAGAGTATAATTGTAGATGGAATTAGATCAATGTTGCATTATTAAAAATGAAACAAACCTCAACGGTTTTAAATTCAAGATACTTACCTCATGGTGGAGTACAACTAGAAGTTATGTTGCAAAGATTTTAAAATTTTGGTGCAGATATGCTTTAGTTTTTCCATGATATTGTTTCTTAGAAATTTTCATTTTGGTTGTCATCATCACCATTTATTGAAAAGGGACCTAAATTCTGCAAACTCAAGGGGTAATATTTCGTACAGTCAGTGTATTCAACAGTTGTGTGTGAGTGTCCAAACTTCCCATCTGGTAATCACCCCGATTTCACTTCTCTGTTTGTAAAACATCTAAGGTAACTTATTTTGTGGGTGATTGAACTCTTGGTAAATTTATTTGTGCATATACACACCTGCACTTGGGCAGGGAAATCTTTGGGAGAATATCAAGACAATTTAAGTTGTTGCTTCTTGAGCTTTCTGGTCAAATATAATTAGAACACCCTCTCACACATTCCATGCACACACACACACACACACACACACACACACACACACTCTTGGAAAGGGATATCTTTTGGAAGTTTACTGATACAACTTAGACACACCAACATACACTTAGAAAAGGAAATCTTTTGGAAGGCTATCGAGACCATAGATTAAATTCTTACCAGGAAGTGGCAGATAAAGTTTCACAAAATGAGAAATAACAAGGTTTTCTCATTGAGAATTCTAGCTTTGAAGTCCTGAACTTCTCAGTGAGAAGTTGGCCACTTAACCACTTATCGTGATAACTAGCATACTTCTCGTGGGCGGCAGCAGCAAAATGACACCCAGTTTATATTCATTTTGCATTTTTGAGCGTTTGGAGGAGAGTAGAAGGGTTTTGGAGGAGAGAAATAGTGTTTGACAGCCATGTAGACCGATTTAAAATTCCTGATATTTTCCTGAGAAGTTACCGATTTATCTCCAATATTTTTTTTTTTTGCCTCACCGATAAGTGGCAGAGACCGAGATTTTGAGCTATGATCAAGTCAACTTATTTGGTTGCTTCTGAACTCTCGCAAGTTTAATTGAAACATCCAGCTATAAATGATCCTGAATGTGCTTGTGCACACACACAAACATGCACACTAGAGAAATGAAATCTTTTGGAAGGACATCAAGGCAACTTAATTTGTCGCTCCTTGAACTCTTCAGGGTGAAGTAAGTGGAAACAGCCATTGACACATGAACCTGAATTCACCCACACACCCGCACACCCAGATGTATATAGATGTGCCTGGCAAACACACACAAACACAGAGGGTAATGCAGGCAATGGATTCATTGCATAGTACAGAATATATCCTCTTTTTGTTGTCACTTCTATCTTTTGGATGTGGCATGATGACATTCTGAACAGGTGTTTAGATTTTAATAACTTATAATTGTTTGACAATTATTTTTCATTGCATACGTGGATGAGTGGTATATGTAAGTCTTTGTATAATCGGCAACTTAGTTCTGTAAAGAAAGATCCTTGTGCTTCATGTTTTGATAATGCCTATTTCAATTGCCTGATTTATTTTAACTCTTAAGATCTCAGACGGTTACTCATTTTTCACATATACATATTATATATTTATCCTGGTACATTGAAGAGTTTATTCTATGCTTGTTATTGTGGAAGGCAGAAAGGGCCTAATTTTTTTGGAGCTAGGATGTTAGTACTCTTCTTGTCAGGTGTCCTTTGCATACTCTTAATATGCGTGCATAATAGATATCAATGGGATTTTTGATCTGAGATTTATCATCACACACCAGTTTCACAAATCAAAGGTCTGATTGTGGAGGGAATTCATTAACCTCAGAAGATCATTAGCCCTTGTGTGTCTTTAACTCATTATAATCAGCAAAACACAGTGGCCGTTCTGGCATTTTCAAATCAAGTATGTAAAACTTTTGCATCTAAACTGTATCTCAAAATTTTGTGGCTGTATAAATGTCTTGAATTACTTACAAAATATGAAGTCTACTAAAGATTGAAATAGCTTATTGTAATGTGGGGAACTGTGATTTAGCATGTGAGATTATGTTTGTTGCTTACTGCTTGCAGAACTTGGGTTTAGCGGTGGAAAGGCAAAGGCACTGTATGGAAAAGATGGCCACTATAAAGGCACTGTAGTAGTTAAGTTTTCACCCTCTTCTTCTGGGATGCGAGAGGCAGATCGACTGGTTAAACATTTTGAAGTCAATAAACATGGACGGAAAGATTGGTTACAAGTGCAAGCTGCAACAGCAAATCAAGGAAATGATGATAAGAATCCAGATTTAGTTCAGATTGATGAAAAAACTAAGATGGAAAAGAGGGTCTTCTATGGTTATATTGCGATTGTTGGGGACCTGGAGAAACTTGATTTTGAAATGAGAAAAAAGGCAATAGTGAAAAGCAGGAGGGAGGTCGATGCTACAGCAGATGGTGTGTGATTTTGTCAATATAACATGATCACATTTGTTGAGGTGCCCTGAATTTCATTTATTTGCTGGGATGTCTAGAAGAACTTAATATGTTGTGTGGTATTTCATGCATATTTCTAAGTGGTTAGTGATTGATAACGCTGTAGAATCTGGATTCTTCTATCATGGAGTTGGCTGTTTCAACCAACCATTGGCTTGGATCGTGAATTTCGGATACTTATCATACAATTTTAAGCATTTGCCCCCTTGATTATTGGTAATTTTGCAGTTTATAAATGTGGATTGTGCCTGTCATGGGTTGAAATTGTTTACTAGATTTGTTAGTAATCTGGGTTCTGATTTTTCTCTTTCATTTTGTCCGATATCATGGCATTTACCTTAGGACGACTTGAATCGATTAAAACAAGAAGTTGGAAAGGTCCTTTATATAAATTGAAAACTTACTTAGCAACCACTGAAATTATGCCACATTACCCCTCTTTTTAAAAGCCCAATGCTGATTCTCAATATTGCTTAGTTGGCTTCTTTTATTCCATTTTATTTTGGATTCTGTATTTAAATTGGTTCAGTGTTTTGTATATATGCCTATTTTGCTGCATGTGTCTGTAGGGACTATCCTCTGGACCAGTCCCACGTGTTCCTTCAAGTATGCCATGGAGGGCAAGTTTTTAATCTTTTTGTTCTTTTCCCATTTCTTGAGCTTGTTTTTGATTGTTTCCTTTTCAATATCATTTCTGCCAACATTGTTTTATAATTCATGTCTTTTTTTCATGGAGGTGTGATTGTATGACTGTCTCCTTTTTTCTCTGTCGTTACTCTTTCTGTTACATCTGCTTCAGGTGTCTTTGGCATCACGTTTTTCCTATATGCTTTTGATTGTTTCCATTTTAATATCCTTTCTGCATGTCAATGTTTAAGCATGCATATGCCTCTTTGTCCCTGTGGTTGGATTGTATGACTCTCTATTTGTCTACATTTGTTACTCTTTCTATTACATCTGCTTCAGGTGTCATTACAATCATCTTTTGACTAAACACTTTATTTCTAGTGATTGCTATTTTTTTTGACTTCAATTTTTAATGCTTTCTTTTTAGTCTTTACTGATAAACCAATAATATAAACAGAATCGTAAAAGGCTGCTAAGTATTTATGGCTGCCTCTATTTGGATTGATGGAGTGCTTTGAATATTCCTATTCTGTTGCATGTCTTTTCCAGAATTTTTTGGTTCTGTCCCATTAGTATATTTAAGGACATCATGAAAAGCAATCTTGTAATTATTATGTTCTTTTCATGTTTAGTCAGCTGATATTTGATTGTTTGCATATTGACATCATTTGTGGTGACTTTGTTCTAGTATGCATGCCTATTTTTCTGGTGGTGTGACTACATGTGTATTTGCCTGCATAGTTAGTCTTTCTATTACGACTTTGTTTTAGTATGCATGTCTATTTTTCTGGTGGTGCGACTACATGTCTATTTGCCTGCATAGTTAGTCTTTCTATTACATCTCCTATTTTCCTTGCAATTGCCCTTTGCTCATATGCTTTATTTATAACAACAATAAACTTATAGTGATTGCTATTTTTTTACATCTCAGCTTGGTGAATTGCCTAGATTTGAAATTTTATTTTTATTGCTTTTACTGTTTACATTTTAATAAATTAATAATATAAATGGCCTTAAAAGGCTGTTGGAGGTTTTGTTCGTAAGTAATAGCTTTGGATAGGGTGAGGAGATGATCAAGCAAATTAGACAGTCCAGGATTTTGACAATTTAAATATCTTCCAACATTTGTCACTTGAAATAAAAAAGGTAGTTTCATTCAAGGGTTCTGCAAATTTCTAATCTCTAAAAACAAATAGTTTAGAAGATACAGAACCATTTATTTTTTCCCCGGTGAAGCATTGCAAGAAGTAAAGATACACTTGGATTTTATTACAAGGGCCATTCCAGATGCTGCAGCAATTTTCAGTTTATGAGCATTCTGTTCATTTATTGTAGAACAATTACCATAGAAGCTGTTCTTGGTAAGCATTTTGATTAAAGTGGCTGACATCTATGTGATGACACCAAGTGTTATCTTCTTGGGTTACTCTATTCTCAAATCTAAGTTCCCTTACAGTTAGCTAATGCTTAAATTTATTATTTAATAATTATATTATTAGTGTTTAGTTGATTCTAATTTGAGATGTGTAACTACAAATGGCAGCAAGGGGTGGGATGCTAATAGTGTTTTGTCTTAACAAAAAATCCTTACACAAGATTGGCTGCCATTTTACAGTTTATATATATATATATATATAGGATTTGTAATATTTAAACTATATATTATTTTATATTTCAAGATATGCACAACATAAAATCTCAAAAGATTTGTTTAAATTTTCAAGTACCTGAGATATATATTTGACTTCTACCTATTATCTATTAATTTAACATCAGCAAGAACTAATGGATGCGTCAGCAACAGATTGTGAATCTGTGGAGTCGCAACAGCCTTGAAGAGCAGTTTGACCCAAGGTCGTTCCAATAATGATTTCTGCTATGGAGATGCATATTTACAAACCTATTAGATCATTATATAAGGCAATATATTAAAGGGGATGTATATTTAGAAACCTATTAAATCATAATATAGGGCAATATATTATATCAGCTATACTCTCTTGGTATATCTTGGTGCCTTTGTCTTTTAAATGGATGTATTTAAGATTAAATATATATACATATGTACGTACGTACATACATACAAGACCAGAATTCAGAAGTTTAAATCAGCAGCCTTCGAAACACCTTGGGTGAAACTGAACATCCTTTTAATAATTCAGAATATAGCCACATGAAGGGTTCTTTCAAGTTTGTTTTGCAGGAACTTGCTATTTCTAGCCAATGCTGATGGCTTGGACCTTAATGTTTTAGAAGCATGAAGAATGGAATTTTAAAAATGTTATGATTGACTACTATTAGAATTTGGACATTATTGTGAGGATATTTTGATGCCTTAGACCTTTATGTTTCAGAAGCATGAATATTGGAGATTCAGAAACACGATAGCTGACTGTTATTACAGTTTGGAAATTAGCTCGAGGATATGTTGATGTCAAACTAACATTTGTATAATTTCTCTCATTCAAGTGGTTCACATCCATGAAGTTGAATAACAAATTTCATGGAAGTTGACACTCATTTTATTTATGGTGGAATCGTATTTTGCTAGGTGCAGATAACTTGTGGGAGAGACATTTACTCTTGATTCTCCTATTTGTAGGGATAGTAGGAGCCAACATTTCTTTGTTTCTTTCCAGTCTAAAGATAGTGGGCTGTAAGCCTGTAGGGAATTTCTTTGAGGTATTAGCAGGACAGTTTTGTCATGGTTGTGCAACTGCGGTGTCAGCAGTGGAAAATACACCTCATTTGCCTTTATGAAAGTCTTGAACAGTACTTAGCTCATAAGTGGCATTCAAAATGACAAACCTGGGCGGTTACCTGTAGCTCACCTACAGCTTTGGGACAGAAGTTTGAAGTTGTAAATTCTCACAACTTAGCTAATTTTCTACTTTTAAAGTAAAAGCTATATTTGAAATCAATGTAGTGTGATAAACCGAGTTTATTGATACCTTTTTGCCTGGGTTTTTTCCAAAATGTGATAAAAGTTGAGAGCCCATGTTTGGGTTTAGTAGGCATAGATGTATATCTTATAGAGACGTAGGAAGTAGGCATAGAGTGCTTAAAATAAAGAAAATACAAATAGGAGATTTAAAAGGAAGAAAACAGGCCTAGGATTTTTAGAAGAAAGAATATAGGCATAGGCGTATTTCTTGTAGGGGCAGGTTGTTGAGTTGATTTCTGACCATTTGGAAGTCCCTCAAAACAATGTGTCCTGTGAATAATTTGTTAAGAATCTGGAGATGGTTTTTTGTTAGCATGTTTGTTGAAATTTGTTCTTAAGGAGCCTAGTTTTTTGATTTTACATTCTTTTATTCTTCCAAGGAAAAACCAACAGTATTGGTTACCCAACTTTATTCAGGCAATCTTCATGGTTATTGATACAAGCATTGACAGTAGCAATTTTTGAAATTGGGTATTCAAACATGTAAGACAGCTGGTACTTGAATGAAAAAAATAGAGGTTACCGCTGAAATGATATTTGAGGCTGTCAGAGTGATATTTAGGTTAGTGTCAGATTAAATTCATGCATCAGATTGTAGTTTCGTTTGAATGCAGCAGACAGTAAGTCAATGTGATTACGTTGCATTGATAGTAGATCACTGGTACTTGAAAGGAAAAATTTGCACTTGGTGAAATGATATTTGAGGTTGACAGAGTGATATTTAGGTTGCTGGTTCACTGATGGATTCAATGCATGCATCAGTATATCGATTTGTTTGAAACTTTGAATCCAGCTGATGTAACTAAGTTGCATGGCAAGTAGGATGCCATGAATCACATTTTTTAAAAAATGTTTCAAGAAATCTAGATGCTAGAAGATAAACATAAGGTTCACTGTCAAATCCAATTTATGCGTCAGTAATTATTTTTATTTGAATGCAGCAGATGATAAGCTGGTGTGACTGAGTTGCGAGAAGGATGTCAGGGATCACATTGTTTAAGAACATCATGAGAAATCTAGATATTAGAAATTAGTATGATATTTAATCATAATGAGGCAGTAGGTAGGCAAAAGTTCTGGTGATTAGCAACAGATTAACTACTAAGTTCCCCAATTCAGGTTTCACAGCAGCTGCAATTCATTAAGCACAAAATTTTTCCTCATAAATGTTATTATGCAGGTAGCACACTGAATTATGGTAAGAATTGAGGTGGGTTTCACTTTGAACTAGGTTGGAAGAGGAACCTTTGACACTGCCAATAAATGCTAAAAGTCAACACAACTTTTTACTTAAATAAAGCTGCGTTAATAGTGAGGGCTAATAAAAATCATATGATATAATTTTTTTTATATCAGTCTTACAATGTTATATAGATTAAAATCTTGCTACAATATTTTCTTATTTGTAGGCTGGCTACAACTAATGTCAACAAGAGTGGCTTGTGTAGTTCACTGGTTAATCCGTAAAACCAAATAATGGCATTTAAATATGAAACACGCAGAGAGAATGTTTACTATCATGTTGGGAAGTAAAACTAAATTTGAAGGGTAGAAGTGACAGTATTGTTCTGTTTCTTTGGCATCCAAGTAGCTCCATTAATTACTTGTTTTGTACAGAGAGAGTTTAACTGAAGTGCTTTTGTTGGAGACCTTATTTGATAGAATATTTATATTAGTAAGTGTTTTCTTTTGTCTGCATCTACCTCTTTGAAGGGGCAAGGTTACATTGGCACGAAGTTTTGTCTTTAGGAAAGCTTATTCTGTTTTTACCTGTCTTTGTAATGTTCAAATTTGACCATGGAGTATTTTATTTTTCAGAGAAGGTAGATGATGAGATTATAAGATATTATGTTGTTGAGTGGATATGAAATCATGAAGTTTTGATTAGTTAGTATCGCTGTAGTTGATAGGGTTATAAGATACTATCAGTGTTGTCCAGTGGATATGAAATTATGAAGTTTTGATTAGTTAGTACAGCTCATTATTGAAACACTCAATAACTGTGCTCAAGCACTAGTCCGTCAATGTGCAAAACAATTCGTGATAGAGCTTTCCTTAAGCTTTTTTTTCCTTGGCCATTTGAATAGATGGCAACGTCTATACAGCCACGAAAATGCACTTCCATACGAAGGAGAGGACTTAGTTAATTTTTTAAGAAGTTAGAAAAAACAATGTAAAGGAAGTGCATTTTTGTGGCTGTATAGCCATGGGCTGAATAGATCCTGTTATGACTTCGTTGTTGATTCCTGTAAAATATACGAGGAAGAAGCTTATCTTGAAACTATTCTTGTGCATATTGGCGGTGAATGGTAGATTCATTTGTTGTATTATAAATCATACTGTGTTATCTTCACCCAATAAAAGATTTTGCTCTTGGGCTATGCGCATTGGTCCTCAAAGATGCTTCCATATGCCTCAATTACGGGTTAGTGCAAGCTACTGTAAAAGATGCATATATTAAACTGTTTTTTCCTAATATTTATCAAGCTCAGAGAACAAGGCCCAGATATTAAGATTCATCAGAAGTTCTCATTTAATTATTTGTAGTCTGAAGCCTAGTTGGGATTGAAAGATTTATATATTCTATAACACTTGAAAATAATATTCTCAAAAATATGTTATTGACTTGTACAAAGGCAATCTCATCCAGATTTTAGTTAACATTTTAGTGCAATTTCTGATTCCATGATAGTAAAGTTTTACAGCACGAAGCACCATGACATCCGACATTACTGAAATTCGTGACAGTTGAAAATTTATAAAACTCTTCTACCCTTTTGAGGCTTTGTTCTTTTCACTTTGTTCTAAATATTTGTTATTGGATTTTTAACGTTAAAAGAAATCAATTGCATCGAATAAAATTTGTGAATGCCATATTATAACTGTCCTTACAATTGTCGTTGTTTCTTCAATACCCCTTATAACACATCGAGCACATCACTTTTGATTATTGGAAATGAAGTAGATCTCGAAGGTTGCCAATATGAAATTGTGAATTGGAAGAAGATATAATCTTTATTATTAGAAGAGATGCAATTGCATCTTAGGCAACGTAGCCTTCCAAGCGCATGGTATCATATGCAATATTAACATAGGCTATTTGTCAATTTGTATTCTTTCATGAAATAATATTTATATGAGGAAAATATTGAGATAGATAATGAAAAGCCCAACGTTGCCGAATAATAAATAAAATAGTGAGGTAAATAATCGAAGTTGGAGAACTCGACATCGAAAATAAAATCTGCCACGGCTCAGATGAATGAGTTGTTTTTAAATTGTATTCTTCCATTTGTAGAGCATGAAAGCATGTCATTTTTAACATTTAACATGGCGACGGTCTGAGATAAAATTCTATTTAAATATTAAACCTTCTGATATTTAGGAATGATAAAAGATATGCATCTTTGGGAAGAAAGCTTTTACAAACAATTTGCAACATATGTATATACTTGAGAAGAAACATTTATAAAACAAAAGCATTTTCAATATACGTATCTATAATCTAGGAATACTGTTATTAATTTTCTTACAATAGGAATTTTTCATATATTAATTTTCCTACAGTAGGAGCATTTTTAATACTGTTTAGGGTGTTAAGAACGTTCGCCATTGGTAAATTTGATGTGGGTCTAAAAAATAACTGATCTTTTTGTTGTTACCTTCTTCCGATATTTTCCGGATCGTCCAATGAAAAATTGTTTTTTGTATTAGTTTTCAGAAGTAAATTGGATGAATGACCATCCCGTATGAAAAATTACAACTCTTAGAATTGTTTTCTTTCTATCATTGTAAATTGGAATTATGATTGCCTCCTGGTTAGAAAGACGGAAGTACTATTGTTTAGAGAAAGACTATAATATGTATATTTAGCGCTGTTATGTGTATTTTTAAATTTTAATCTTTCTATTTTTTGTATAGTTGTGTTGTTCCTAATTACCACAAAATTCCTTGTTCCTTGAACATGGGACCGTATGAGTAAATGAGATGTTATGTAACCTTGACATATCAATTTGTTTAGATTAAATATATTGTTATTATACAAGTATAATGACTAATAAGATGATGTAAGCTGTCCTTTCCTTAAAATGATGTAAGCTGTCCGATTCTTTTGATCTCTTGATGATGTAACTGTCCTTTCCTTAAAAAATATCATTTCTCGAATAGACCAATCAATCGGTGGGAGTTCCAACAACTCAAATCTTCTCATTGTAGAAAGGACCAATCAATGAACATTCATTATCTTCTATGTCCATCACATCCATATCCACTTTGAAATTTATCATCTGCCACACAATAAGCCTCATCGAGTCTCATTTCCTACCTTCAAAATTGCTCCCACAATCCTCCCAAAAGACTTCTACAGTTGGGAAATGACCAAGGCCAAGAGGTGGCTTTAGTTCATTGATTGCATAGCCTGTACTATCATCAGTAAATCACAGTATAGGGATACAAATTGATTTTAGCAATGGATCTTTCTGTGTTCTTCACATTTGTTGATGTGTCACACCTTTAGTGCTCAATGCCAATAGGAAAATGAATCTCATCTACCCTTTGGTTTCTACAGAGCTTAATTTGATTGAATAGCTTGCACATCTCAATCAACACTAGTTTTGTCATCAACGAACCTAGGTAGCATGAGGGGGTATCCAACATAAGCCGCCAAGCAGATACAAGTGAAGTTCAGGAATTGTATGAAGCAAATTTCTTACTCTTGAATTTTCATTGCTTCTTTTGGCAGTATTCTGAGTCCTATGTTTCCTTGAACTTCCTTGGCTGATAACATTGTGCATCATTCACTCTTCTAAAATGATGTAGGCTATTCTCGTATCGTAGTTGAGGGCAATATCCATCATAAGCTGCCAAGTAGATATAAGTGAACTTTGGGAAATGTATGAAGCAACTTTCATACTTTTGAATTTCCACTGTTGCTTCTAGTAGTATTTTGAGTACTATGTTTCCTTGAAGTTCTCTAGTTGCCAAGATTGTAAATGCATCATTCCCTCCTAAAATGATGTAGGCTATTCTTGTATCGTAGTTGAGGGAGGTGATTATAAATGAGAGCTACACCATCATAGATATCTTGCTTGTTGAGTCTAGGCCAACTCTTTGTACTTGTTAGAGCATAGAAGAGGCAAGAAGTCATGTAGCAGTAATCATTAGTTCGAAGCTCTAAGAGTTGCTTATGAAGGTTATCGCTAATGAGCTTCGCCCAATCAATGTTTTGTTTTCCTTCTTAGTTCTTCAAGCATTGAATGAAGTAACTTTCATATTTGGAATTTCAAATGCTGCTTCTGGTGATATTTTGAGTCCTATGTTTCCTTGAAGTTCTCTCGCTGTTAACATTGTGATTGCATCATTCACTCTCCTAAAATGATGTAGGCTATTCTCGTATTGCAACTGAGTGAGGTGATTATAAATGAGAGTTGTATCATCATAGATACCCTTCCTGTTGAGTCCAAGCTAACTCTTTGTACTTGCTAAAGCATAGAAGAGGGAAGAAGTCACATAGAAGTAATCATTAATGCGAAGCACTAAGAGTTGCTTATGAAGGCATTGCTAACAAGCTCTGCCCAATCAATGTGTTGTTTCCCTTCACAGATTATATTGATAAACAAAAAACATCCAACATTCAAACTCATTTGAGTCCCTAAGTCCCATTATTCTATGTAGAAGAATCACCATGTTTGCTACATCTTCCTTTAATAATGACTTGTTAATGGTCTTTGCTAAGTAGGATTTACCTCTTATTAGCTGTTAGAACTACAATCTTAGAATAGTGTAAAATCACTAGGTTTGATTTGCAACATAATACTCATTTGCACCATGTTTGCTACATCTTCCTTTAATGATGACTTGTTAATAGTCTTTGCAAAGTAGGATTTACCTCTTATTGGCTGTTAGAACTATGATCTTGCAATAGTGTAAAATCATTGGGTTTGACTTGCAACACAATACTCATTTGCTATCCTTTTGCAACATAATACTCTGAAAGGCAAGTGGAAAGCTATGGCAATAGAAATTGGATCGAACTAATGATTACCATATTATTTGATGTAATCACTTCTCTGGTGTTAGGGTGACACCTCTTCATACATTCCAACACTTATTTGGGACACTGTGCTGAGATGGGATGACTTTCGACTCGAGCTAGTCTTTGTAGTTAAGGAGGTCATGTTGCCACTTTCTAGAGATGACCAAAAATCTTGCCAGTGGACATTTCCTAGAATGGTGTCACCAATATTTGGGAGATTGCTTTCCAGGATCGAGGCATAATTTGGCCTTTGATATTTATATTTCATCTTTCAAATTAATTTTTGATGTTTACTTTGACTTAATTGTTTAATGGAAATGATGGAACACCTTTTGGCACATCTCATCTCTTTGTCAAGATCTTCATTTAAGCATCTCCAAATCATGTCCAACAAGTTCCAACTTGAGGATAGCATGGGGAAGCACATATCCTTCATAAATTGGAACAATATGGCTAACACAATCCCAAGAATTGAGAACAATACCATGTGTGTGACCACTCACATATAGAGATTGGATGGCTTGAATAAAATGTCTCAAACATAATTTTAGTCACGTTGAATATTTTAGAAACTGATCACGTGCTAAATGATGCTCCCACCATTTGATACACAACATTCTTAAATTCCATATTTGCAACTATAGCTATATGCATTCAAAATCTTCTAACTATAGCTATTACAGTTCAGGAGTAAGCTCATCTTGTGGTATTGACATTCAAAACCTTCTTTGCCTATGTGGAATGCAAACCGGGATTATTGATTTCTTACAACCATGTCGTTTGGCTTCTTTCCTTAATTGATATTTAATATGTCGTGGGATGTTTCTTCAAGATACTAGATTTCACAAGCTTTATTTGCACGTAGGCTAGAGCTAGAGACACAGACCATGTGTATAGTTTTGGTAGACTTCAAGTCCTTTCAACGTACGCCTTAAAGATTTCATTTGGTATGGAGAGTCAAAGCTAATTTTCAAGGAAGGATTGGCTTGATGATAGCCAATAGATTGCCATGAATTTTCTACCCGTGGCTGCTCCAAAGGGGATATGTAGAAGAAAAGCTATTTTGTTAGCAAACATAGTGATGTTGATAATTTGTATCATGCTTGTGGAGGAGACCATTTTTCCCCTAGGATGTGGCGTTTGATGCTTTTACTTTCTTTGGAAACTTTGCCTTTTGCGTATATTTGGATATATGCCAATTCTCATTCCTCCAATTGGGATATGCAGTTAGAGTATCTGGTGTTGTTCTAAATGTTTTGGTTTGACCAATGCTTGAAAACCATGAGCATCATCTCAAATGTCCCATGTTTTCTTCAACTTTAGCATTGCCTCCAAATAGCTACCTTTTAGTGAGATTCATTACAATTTGGAATTTTAACCTCTTGTATTTGGGCAAAGGTTAATAATCATCTCCAAAACATGTGTTTTTGGTTTGTTCCTTAACCTTTTGGTTTTTGGAGGTTAATGTTTCGTGTTCAATACATGTGTTTGAAGTGCTTTTCTTAACTCCTTTGCAAGAAAAGTAAACAAGAGCAAGAAAAACAAAATCATCTAAGTGAGTTGAGTGAGAAGAAATGTTACCATGATATAAACAATTTCCAAGAGCATACAGCAAAGTAGAGCAACAAGGAGACAAAGGATTTGAAAGGGGAAAACAAAGAAAATCCCTTGTGAGTATTATGAGTGAACGCAAAAACCTAGAGAACATAGAAAATAGTGGAGCAAATTAAGACATTACAATAACATTAATGTGATGTGTAAAGAAGAATGAGAAAGAAGCATCTCTTTTATGGAGATGAGAAAGGAGTTGTATGTGATAGCATGCGTAAGTCCCATTTCTATGAATGCCACATTCATAATAAGTGTGTGCAAAGTGTCTAGATCCTCTTAAGTAGGACAAATTATTTTCCTTTATAAAATAAATTATAAAATGAGTTGTCCTCACATGTGGACTAGAGGACAAGTAAATGACATGTCCTCCACCTGTGTACACAAGGACAAACCGCATGTAGGGATGATTGAAATATTTCATATTTAATATATCCAAGGAAATATTAATATTTCTAACACCCCTCTTAATCTTTACTTAAGGAGCTTACATCAAGGGGTTGTAAACCCAAATTTTTACAATAGAATTGAAATCTCTCTTTAGAGAGTGGCTTTGTCAAAATATTAGCCACTTGATCTTCAGCAAAGAAATGTAACTTGCTTGTCTTCAACTTGTTCTCTAATAAGGTGATGTTGGCGAGGAATATGTTGTCTTTGCATGGAAAATTGGTTTTTTTGCTAAGTCAATGACAATTTGATTGTTAGAATATAATAGAGTAGGTGTTTAAAGAGGCACACGTAAATCTACAAGAATCCTTCTAAGCCATAAAGCCTCCTTAGATGCATTAGTACAACCTTTGTATTCAACTTTAGTTGAGCAAAGAGAAATATAATATTTTTTTTTGCTTTTCCAAAAAATTGCACCAGAACCAACAAAGAAACACTTAAAAGATTGGACCAAAATGTAAATCTTGATGGTCTTTTGTTTTTTTGGATTGGTTTTTAGCCTCTTGTTGGGTACTATGGTGTGTCCCTTTAGTTGGTTGGGTGGTGTTCTACAATTGTGTTAAGATCCTTCATTGCTATATATTTTCTTTCTCTTTATACAAGGGTTTGGGTCCTTTCAAAACTTGTTTTTACTTAATCAATGCAATATCCACAATTAGATTTCCCATCATTGGGATCTCCACCTAGATCGAAATTAGTATAGCGTTGTAAAGTAAAATCAGAATTTGTATCATAAAATAATCCCATATTAATGTTTCCTTTGATGTACCTTAATATTCTTTTAGGAACTTTAAAATGTGTTGTGGTTTAGACATAAATCATGAAATTGAACCAACACTATAAGCAATATCGGGTTTAGTAAGAGTTAAATAATTCGAACTTCATACTAGTTGCCTATTTAAAGTTTCATCAAGAAAAGGAATATTCATATCAGCGATTAACTTAGTTCTTAATTTACATGGAATTGAAACATGGTTAGAACCATTCATCTTAAATTTTTCCAAAAGAGCACGAGCATACTTTGCTTTGAGAAAGAAAAAAACTCTTAGGCGTTTGCTAAATTCGCATGCCTACAAAGTAATGTAAAATAGCTAAATTAGTCATTTAAATTTTTTGTTTAAGTCAAACTTTAATATAAAAAATTGAAGCATTTGAACTTAAGTAAGAATCAAATCATTCACATAAAGAATAACAATGAAACTATTGTCTTGATTATGTTTAATATATAAGTTAGGATCATTCTTACTTTTAGAAAATTCTTTAGAAATAAAAAAATAATTTATCTTAGAATACCATTACCTAGGTGATTTTTTGAGACCATAAATGGATTTTTTAAATTTGAAAATTAAATTTTTACTACGATTTTTAACAAAATTCAGAGGTTGAGCCTTTTAGATTTCTTCATGTAAATCACCATTTAAGAAACCACTTTTAATATCCATTTGATGAATAGGCCAATTTCATTTTAGAAGCTAAAACAAGAACAAGTTTGATAATAGGCATTTTAGCAACGGGGGCAAGAGTTTGATTATAATCTAAACCTTCAATTTGAGAAAAGCCTCTAGCAACTAATTTAACTTTACACTTACTAATTTCATTATTGGCATTCAACTTGGTTTTATATAACCTTTTGCATGAAACTAAATTCTTACCATTAGGTAAAGTAACTAAATCCCAAGTTTGATTATAATCTAAACCGTCAATTTGAGAAAAGCCTCTAGCAACTAATTTAACTTTAAACTTGCTAATTTCATTATTGGCATTCAACTTGGTTTTATATAACCTTTTGCTTGGGCACTTTAGGTTGTAGGTAACTGCTCGTTGGTTGCAAGTTCAGAGTGTGGGAGTGCTATGCCTCCTACTGCTGTTGCTGGTTCTAGGTTGATTTCTACTATGCCTTCTGGGGGTAGATCTGTCTCTTATGCCAATGTGGTTGCATTTGAGGCGGGTCTTCATGGTGCTCGAGCTGTTCAATCGGGGCCTTCCCATCCCCATGAAGTTTCCCTTGTAGGTGTTTCAAACCCTATAAGGGTACTCTTGGACTCTGAAACAATCGATAATATTTTAGGTACGGTAGATGAGCTCTCTTCTTTTGTTGCTGTCTTCAGTTTTCGAGGTTTCTGACCCTCTTTCTAATCTTCATGCTTGTATTTCTAAGCATTGGGAGCCTATTTTAGATAGTGAGGTCCACATCTTTTCGGTGGCTAAAGGTTTTTTCATGGTAAAGTTTAATTCTGTTAACAATAGGAAGACTATTTTGTGCAATAATAGTTTTTCATGGGAGGACAGATTTCCTCTTATGGGCGAACCGTGGGATATGGATTTTGATCCGCTAATTGAATCCTTTAACAAGGTTCCTATCATGTTCCGGATACCGAATCTCTTGATGCATCTCTGGCTGGATTCAATTTATGAAGCTATTGGAGTTGCCATTGGTGATTTTTTATATGTGGACTCAGACACTTTGGATATCCTTCATTCAACATATTCTCGATTTCTTGTAGAGATGGATATTTCTAAGGGCCTTCTTGAGAAGGTTTGTTTGGATTCTTCGAGGGGCTCTTGGACCCTAATATTGGATTATGAAGGTGTCCCTTTTCGTTGTAGAAAATGTCATAACACTGGTCACTTTGTTGCTCGCTGTGCTATTGTGAAGACTAAATCTAGTCGACCACCTTTCTAGTGGGCAGGGGTGTCTTCTAAACACTACATGATGGTTAAGTCCAGTGATGCGCCTCTGGATTCAGCGGTTGTATCTGTGGATGTTTCCTCTACTGATGATCTTTCAGTGCTGGTGTTAGAGGAGGTTCTTGTTCCTTCTTCTGCCCCAATACTGGATGTTTCTCCTAGTCCCGTTGGGGGCCAGGACCCTTTTCCCTCTCCTGGCCTTGCCCCTGTCCTTCCTCTTGGTTTTGTGGGGGGCCAGTTGGCAATGAACTCTTCTAGGAAGATTGCTAGTGTTTCGGATTCCCCTGGGCTTCATTGTTCAGTTTCATCTGGGGATTGGATTGCTGAGGCAGCTAAGGTGGAGGATGGTTGGACTACAGTAAAAAGATAGAAATGAACCTCCAATCGTGCAAGGGTGGCTCTAAATCAAAGGGAAAATTGTGATATATTTAGCTCTGCCCCCTTGCTAGATCTTTACTTTTGGTCAGTGATAGGCTTTTTGTCACCTTGGTTACCCTATGTTCGAGGGGCGACCAGTTCTGTTTTTATTTGTTGTATCTTTGTATTTGAACCTATATGAAAATCTTTAGTCTTGTACAGGGTTTCAGGCACCCTTCAAAATCTATTTATCTTAATCAAAAACTAAATCCCAAGTTTGTTTAGCAATTAAAGAATCATATTCCTCTTGCATGACCTTTTGCTAATAAGGTTGATAGTTAGCTTGATCAAAAGACTTAGGATCATTAAAATTCATATAATCTTTTGCTTTCCAGTTTGTTTAGTCTCTAGGTTTTAGGTCCTTGTAAAATCTGGTTGCTTTTTCTAGTCTTATCTTTTGGTTTTAGGTCCTTGTAAAACTTGGTTTTGATTTTTCAACTGGTTTCAAGTCCTAGTAAAATCTGATAGTGCTTCATGGTTTATCTTTTTCTTTTATGTAAAGGGTTTCGGGCCCCTTCAAAACCTGTTTTTACCTTAATCTAAAACTAAATCTCAAGTTTGATTAGCAATTAAAGAATCATATTCCTCTTGCGTGACCTTTTGCTAATAAGGGTGATAGTTAGCTTGATCAAAAGACTTAGGATCATTAAAATTCATAATAGAAGTCATCAAAGCATTATTGCAATAATTAATCCTCTTAGGTTTAAGGCCACCAACTCTAATAATATATTCATCACTTTCATTAAGCCAACCTTGAGCCTATTTAGGTTTTCTTGTAGTAGTAATAAAATCATCACTAGAAGAAGAATTATTTTCTATAAAAGCATCGTTAGTAACATGAGGAGGAATGGTACTTGGAATGTGAGGAGGGTTAAGAGTAGGAGGGTTTAGAGGAGGTTGGTCATCCACTAGCATTATTTTAGTGCCACTAAATTATGCATCTTGTGCATTAGAGCAATCATGGACTCCATTTTTTGCAATACAAATTTCCCTTGCAACTTGCACTTTGTTAGTAGTAGAATCATAAACTCTAAAATCCTTAGTGTTTTCATCATACCCAACAAAAATATAAGGAGAAGACTTAGCACCTAATTTATGCCTTTTTTGTTTAGGAGTATGCACATAAGCAGTAGATTCAAAAAATCGTCAAGTGATGTAAATTGGGCTTCCTACCAGACCAAGCTTCTTCGAGAGTAATATCCTTAAGAGCTTTGGTAGGAGTCCTATTAATAAGATAAGTGGCACAAGACATAGCTTTAACCCAAAACTTATAGTGCATATTCTTAGCATGTAACATACATCTAGCCATTTCAAGAATGGTCCTATGCTTTCATTTTGTCACGCCATTTTGTTGTGGTGTATAAGGAGTAGTAAGCTCATGTTTAATTCCACATGATTTTGAATAAGAATGAAAAACATTGTTCACACATTCCTTCCCATTATTAGTTCTAAGAATCTTAAGTTTAAAACCAGATTTGCCTTTCAACATATAAATAAAATTCAATAAAAATATTAAGAACTTAATCCTTGCTATGCAAAAAATAGATCCAAGTTCTCCTTGAAAAATCATCAATAAAAGTAAGTGCATACCAAGAAGCTTGGATGAAATTATTCTCCATGGGGCCCAATAGGCCACTATGGACTAGGAACAATTTATTAGTTGTCCTCCATGATTTACCACTTGGAAAGGGCTCCCTATGCATCCTACCACTCATACAATTAGTGCATACAATTTTGGAAGGAATAATTTGAGGCAATCCATCAACCATATTTTGCTTTTTGCATCAAGGTAATATAATTAGAATCTAAATGACCAAGTCTTTCATGCCATGTATTGAAATCAATGTAGGTATGTAAAAAATACCTTGAACTAGCAATCATGAAATTTAAACAAATTATCATGATTCAATTTAGCATTAGCAACAACTTGATTAGTTTGAGGATCAATCACATAGCACATATCTTTATAGAATTCAACTTTATAGTTTTGACATAACTTTGCAATGAAAAGAAAATTAGTTTTCAAATCAGAAACATAAAGAACATCATGCAATTTACCATTAGGAACACTTCCATCATGCAATTGAATTGGAATATTAGCCAAATCAAGTTGCAAAGAATCAAAGATTTTTTTTTTTAATGAAAAGTAACATGTTGAGAAGCATCGCTGTCCACAATCCATTCTAATGGTCGAGAAATATTATACCTACAAGTAAAAGCATTATGAGAATTAGAACCATTAGAATTATATTTTTTATGATTTGATTTTTGATGGTGATTATTGTTTTTATTAAGTAAAAACAGGGTTTGAAAGGACCCAAAACCTTGTACAAAGGTATAAGAAAGATATAACAATAAGGCTCTTCAAACAACTATGGAAAACCATCTGACAAACTAGAGGGACACACTGAAGTTCCCCACAAGAGGGCAAACAACCCAAGAAACCACAAACCATCAAGAATTATATTTTGGTCCAATCTTTTGAGAATGTAAAGACATCAAATGAAGGTTTGGAGGATTTTCCTTTTTTTTCCTTTAACTTATGTCCAACCATCCTCCACCTTCCCAATAACGTTCTGCCAATCCCCCCAACCTCCAAAACCCTCGCAACAGGAGAAGCACCAACAACAATGTTCTGGACAGAGTTAGCAACAGAAAAGGGGATAACATCAATATTTTGATTCAAAGCAACTAAAGTGACAACAATCAAATCAACAAAATCAGCAGCAAGAGAAGGGTCAACAACAACATTCTGAGTCAAAACCATCGTAGGGACAACATTTGAATAATCAAAGACAACAAGAAAATCCTCAGCCAATAAGAGATCAATATGAGAAGAGCTATCCAACTCATCCACATCCGTGGATACTTTTTGAGTCATATAGTGATCATTTGGAACTCCCAACCACCAAGAAGGTGATCTCTTCGATCTAACCTTATTAGAGGAGCATCACAATGAGATGACCGATCTTATGACATTTCTTGTATCTAAAGGGAGTACCCTCATAATCAAGAGGCTGAATCCAAGAACCATTTGGAGAAGCCAACTTCATCTTTTCAAGAAGCCCCTTTGAGACATCCATCTCCACAAGGATGCGAGCATACGTCATCCCATAGAGATTGGAGGAAACCAAATCAACCAACAAGAAATCCCCAAGGGCATTCCCCAAGGTCGAATCTAGCCAAAAATGTAGGGGAAGATTCGACAACCTTACTCAAAGACGAATCTTATTAAAGGATTTAGTAGTTGGATAAAAAATCAGATAGCAAGGTTTGGCCATTAGAGGGAACCTTTCGTCTCAAGAGAAACCATGACACAAGATTTCATTTCTATCATTAACATTAACAAATTTTACAATAAAAAAACCCCTTGCCACAGGGTAAATTTGAACTAAATCAGAAATGATTGATTCCCAATATTTGGAAATCCTAGCATGCAAATTCGATAGCAACAGTAGAAGAATAATCCTCCACGTGTGGAAATCTCATCAACAATTTTTGAATAAAGATTAAGCACAATTGGGTTACTTACAGAAACAAACACAACTGAATGGATCCCCTTTTTCATAACAGGAGCACAAATACCTGCCTTAAAAGTAGCCACATCCACATAAGAAATTGTAGATCTCCTCCCAACAACTTGAGATGTATCAAGAGAATGGAGAACATCCACATCATGAGCAGTTGGAGTAATGGGAGTAGAACTTGCGGCAACAACTTGAGCCACAACATGAGGGTAGAAAGCCTCCACCACCACAATCAGAGGACGAAGGGAATCCTAGACAACAACCAAAGGATGATGGGCGGGAGAGACTGCATGTTGAATCCCTGGTGATTATTGTTGTTCATGGTTTTTTTTCTGATCTTTCTTTTTGAAACAATTGTTAGCAACATGACCATTTTTACCACAACAAGTACAATGAGGTTTGGAATTTTAATGATTCATTTGATTATTATTATTATAGTTGGAATTATTACGATTATTATTATTATTTTTGACATTAGATTTATTATTTGAATGATTAGAGTTGTTATAGTTATGATTATGATTATGATTATTTGATCGAAAGTTATTATTTGAATTCCTAGACATAAAAGCATGTTCACTTGACTTAAGAGTACCAAATTGAATTAGTTTAGCTTCTTCTTGACGCAATAAGTTTTGAAAAATACCATAAGTCAATTGAGAAGATAAACTAGGAATAGCAAGCTGAGCATGACTATTAGTTATAAATTGTTGAAATTGTCTAGGAAGGCACTTTTTAAGAATAATATGAATGAAACAAATATCAACTAACTGAACACTTAAGCCAATCAAATGACTTTTAAGAGCATCAAATTTTAAAAGAAATTTATCTATTGTTTTAAAGTTCATATGCGTGAGATCTTCACGCTGATCCTGCAATTGAATTTTGCGACATTTGTACTGTCTTAAGTAGTTTGCAAAGTTGACCATGCTTCATGAGCTTTAAAACAATTTGCAATTAAAACATATAAATTTAGAATAATGTTAATGCCAATTAATCCTAAAGCTTCTTCGTTTTTAGTTTTCCAAGCATCTTGTTCAACTTGGGTGGCAGTTGTAGCATGCTCAACAGAAGCATCCGTTTCAACATCTAACAAGTGTTTAAAATGAAAAATAAAGGAATTGTGCATTTTCCATGAGTGATAGTTAGAACTATTAAGTTTGATTTAAGGTATTAAAGTTGACATAATTAAAAAAAAGAAAAAAATGGTGATATTGTTGGAAATATAAGAGTAACTAAGAGGGGAGGGGTGAATCAATTACCTCTAAAATAAATCCCAAATCCCTTAGATGTCAACACAAAACACAAACTTTACTAAAAATATTGATGCTCGATAAATACACAGGCACTCGATTTACACTAGTAAACATTGTAACTCGATAAATTCTTAACATGCAAATCTTTAAGATATTATCCATGATTAACCTTACTTAACTTAGTTGCATACACATAGAAGAAATAACATGAACACAAATGACACCAAGATTTAACATGGAAAACCAATTTGGGAAAACCACTAATTGCAACTAGTTACTAATTGTTACTCTTCTGAAGTGAGCCCTATGAAGAGCCAACCCTGTTAAAGGTTACACAACATGCTGTTAGGTGTGACCCTATTAGAGGATTTAATCACCTTATTAGGAGTGGCCTTGTTAGAGGTCTTTAGACACTTCAATCTTGAAATGAAACCTTCTTAGAGGATTTACAAATAGCTGTTAAGCCAACTTTTTAAAGAAATTTAGATCACTGGTACAATGGTTAGAAAGTAACAATGAAATGACCCGATTTATGATGCAATTGAATTTGCTAATTACATATCTCAAATCTGGCTTGCATATTTGATCCTTTTTGATCGAATGTATCTTTGTAGCTCTACAAGGATGTTGTGCTCATCCTTCTAATTCACTTCCTCTAAGTATCTTCTCTTCTTCTATTGCCTTGCACACATTCAATTCTCAAGTTGACCTTATATTTATATTATACACGTATACAACTTAGAATAATTAATATTCATCTCCCTACTCGGCTAGAATTAACAAACAAATCTATTGAACTCAATATGCCAAAACAAGAAAATCCTTCATTAGCTGACCTTGCTCAGTAGACACTAACTCAGAAATGATTTTCTTTGTGTTAACCAAGTGAACTCGGTTAACACTGCATCTTCACAAAGTTCTTTTGGTAATCAATTGAGCTCGGTTAACACTGGTTCCATCCAACTTTTCTTTCATTAACTGAGGAGCTCGGTTAACACTTAATTTTCTGTAAACTTCTTTTTGTCGTCCGAGTGACCTCAGTAGACACTGTCTTTTGAACTTGACAAACTCTGAAATGCTTGGCAGACACATGAAACTGTCTTCATCACTCGAGTGAGCTTGACATACACTGACTGACAAAGATATGACATTTTGTGTACATCAAAGACGATACACAATTAACCAATTGTTTTCAATAGATATATATCTCCCCCTTTAAAAGATAAAAATAAATTTAATAATGAATTGAAGAGCTAAAATTGAACAATATTAAGAAGAAAGTTAACAATAACCAATATAAAGTGAAATTTTGTTTAAAAAAGAAAACTTAACAATGAATATAAAGGAACTAGTAAATAAGAGAAGAAAAAGATAGAATATAATAGTAAGATCCTTGTTTGTGGACAAAGAAAGAGAAATAACCAGAGAATACACTATTGTTAGAGAGTAAGAGAAAACGCCTCAGATAGTAACAAATTGCATAAGGGAAAATAGGGACGCACAAATATTCAACAACTAAAATAATGTTGTTGGACAATGATAGAGAAAGAATAAAAAAACGAAGACAAACTTAAATTGGCAAATGAAACTATGAAAGCACAATCTGAATGCCGAAATCCTTATACTTAAGCTTAAAGGAATAATAAGTTGCAACAAAAGAATAATGCACTGGAGGCTCAAAGCTAATGAAAAATAATCCAACACAATTGCGCAGAGAGCTGAATGGGAGACATAGGGAGTAGGGGAACTAGGGTGGGAGAGAATGAACACGAGCAGAATAAACTCATGAATGGGAGTCGTTGAGGAGAGAGGGGTTGACTGAGGACCTTTAATCTCACAAGTAGAGGTCTTGTTGATTGCTGGTTCGAGTGGAGTGAAATTCACTGAAAGGGTAGAACACCCTCAATTGAATGTGGAGGACTGAAGACAAAGGAGGAGGGAGAGACTTAAAGAGCTGGAAGAGAAGACAAAAATGCATAGAAGACAAAGGTCAAAGAAGACTAAGCACATGCTAAGACAAGGGAAACATAGATGGGAGGGGAGAAAATAGACTGCAAATCGAGAAGAGGCCGTTGAAACACAAGAGGGCATGCAGAATAGGAGGGAGAAGGAAACAGGGGGCAACCAAGCTGGAAGCACTAAAAAATGCCCAAGTTGACAAAAATGACCACAAAATTGAAATGCACCAAAGATATATCTTAAAAACTAAAATGAATCAGATTGAAGCAACAACATAAATAAGAGATTAGATTATATCAACTACATAATAGGTATACACGTGATTTACCAAACAAGGTAGATGTTTAAGATTACTATTTAATCTAAAATGGAGTACAAATTGCTAAATGCATGCAAGGATAGATTAATAACAAGATATAGAATAGCCCGCAAACAAGGAAGGTTAAAGAATGAGCAAAGTTTTAATAAGATTAATGCAATAAATCCTATAATTCGAGCATTAGCCCACTGAAACCTCTGATAAGAATTAGTGAAGGTTTTTAAGAAATATTCACCTCAAGAATGCAATCAACTTTTGAAAAATATTAGAATGAAATGCCTCTTGTTTTGGCGGCAAGCCTTCCAAAACAAGAGGAAAAAAAAATGCAGCGAAGGACAACCCTCTGACGGCAAGCCTTCCAAAGGGGGTTAGTGAAAAATAATAGATAAAACAATAAATTTTTATACATAGAGTTAGAATGAGTTAAAACCACCAAAAAGTTCTTCTCTAAAAAAAAAGTCTCCAAATATTATGAGCTCCAATGAATGACAACTTTCAACACTAAAAACTCAAAGAAAGGATTAGTAACCAAGCTTTGATGTTGTGAAAGAAAAGTAAATGAGAGTAAGGAAAATGAGATCAATCCAAGTGAGTTGAGTGAGAAGAAATGTTACCCTTGTAAGTATTATGAATGAAGGCAAAAGCCGAGAGAGAAAGAGAGAGAGAGTGTAGTGAACCAAATTATCTCATTACAATAACATCAATGTGATGTGTAAAGAAGAATGATAAATAAACATCTCTTTAATGGAGATGAGAAAAGAGTTGCATATGGTCACATGCGTAACTCCCATTTCTATGAATGCCACATTCATAATAAGTGTGTGAAAAGTGTCAAGATCTGCTTAAAGAGGATAAACTAATTTCCTTTATAAAATGAATTATAAAATAAGTCGTCCTCACATGTGGACTAGAGGACAAGTAAATGACACATCCTCCTCATGTGTACAAGAGGACAAACTACATGTAGGTATCCTTGGAATATCCCAAATTTAATACATCCAAGGAAAGATTAATATTTCTAACATCCTTTTGGGTAGAAAGGTTAAGAATTCAAACGAAATTACATGTTTTGAACCCCCGTTCTTAACCTCTTAATGTTTAAAGGTTAATGTTTCGATTGAAAACACACATTTTGAGAGCTTTCATTAACTTGTCATAGCTCAACACTTAGGTGACTAATTAAAAAAATTCAAAGTGCTGAGCAGAGCTAGAGATGAGCCGGAAGCATCGAAGCCATAAGATTATTGAAAGGGAAATAAATTGAATATTTTTTTAAAGCTTGAATTTTAACCCACTTGAATTCGCTTGGGCTCAATAAGATGAAGTTTTGGCATAGTTTGATGATTAGGAAACCAAGGCAACAAATCTTCATCAAATTGAGTTGTTCCTTCATCTCCCCACCATCTTGATAGGATGGCTTCCACTGCTTTTGCTCACACTGCGTTTCAAAATTCTATAGTTCCTACCCACCGTCCTCTTGTGGCTGCATCTGTTGTGGTTCGGGGTGATGCTCCTAAGAAGACCTTGGACCATGCTACTACGTCTCCTAAGTGGTATGTGATTTCTTATGCAGATGTGGTTGCTACTAGGAGGTCTGAGATTTCTTATGCAGATTTGGTTGCTTTTGAGGCAGGTCTCGGTAGTCAATTTGGCGGAAGAGGGGGACCCCATCCATCTGTTGTGCTTGTCTTTGTAAGTCAACCCATTGTGATTATTCTTGATTGATAAACCCTTGATGAGATTTCCAAATATGTGGAGGATTACTCTTCTATTGTTGCTATTTTTCATTTTAGGAGTTTTTGGCCCTCTCTTCCAGAGTTACATGCTTGGATTTCCAAACATTGGGAACCAATCATAATTGATACAATTTAGGTTTATCCTATAGCAAGGGTTTTTTTTATCATGAAATTTGCTAATTTTGTAGATAGGAAATCCATTTTGTGTACAAATTGTTTCTTTTGGGAGGAGAGGTTTCCCTTGATGGGCAAACCTTGGCATTAGGGATTTGATTTTACTACTGAATCCTTTAATAAGATACCTTTATGGGTAAGATTGCTAAATCTTCCCCTTCACTTTTGGTTGAATTTAGTCTTGGAGGCCATGGGGGAGGCCATTAAGGATTTCCAAATAGTTGATGCGAAATCTTTTGATGTGTATAAAACGATGTATGCTCACATTCTTGTGGAGGTTGATGTTTCTAAAAGTCTCCCGGTGAACCCACAATAGTGGGTTACACTTTTTCAAAGGAATAAATTCCTTCAAAATCCTGCAACTACAAATTTTCCATTTATTAGTTTTGATAGAAAGTTTTTTTAAAGTTTCGAAAAAACTATTTAGTTTCTATCAAATCTAAAAAAATACGAGTTTCTATTGAAAGTATTTGTGCCATGTAGTTTTGATCAGAACTACATAGCTTGTTTCGATCAAAACTTTCAATGTAGTTTCGATCGAAAGTACCAAGCCCAACTTGGCTTTGTTAACCCTGGTCTCAGGCTTACCATTTTCGATTGAAACTAGTAAAGAAAGTTTCGATTGAAACTAATAAAAACCAAAATGTAAATAATTTCATTGTGACCCACATGTCATTTTCACTAGTGGGGCTACAAATAAAGAGTTTCAATCAGAAGCACAATGTAGAGAGGGGCATTCAAAATTATCAAACATCGAAAAAGGTATGATTTCCCCTTTTTTTTACCCATTTTAAATGATTTTAGTTTCATTATATATATATATATATATATATATATATATTTTGTATGTGTACACACACACACACACACACACACACACACACACACACACCATGTGTATACATGCATATATGTATATGTATATGCACATGTGTGTGTGTGTGTGTGTGTGTGTGTGTGTGTGTATCATGTACATGTATATATGCATATGTATATAAATACATGTGTATGTGTGTGTATATATATACACATACATATATGTATACATACATATTGTGGATATTCACATACATTTACATTTTTAATGTACACACATGAACCTGTAATATATTAAGTTTTAAGTTCATATATATATATACATATGTGTGTGTTTGTGTGTTTAAATCTTCAACTTACCCCTAATAATAATTTCAATGAACTAACCCTAACATTAGTTCCAACGGGTTATGTCATGCTATGAACCCTAATATAAGCTTCACCTCAAGGTCCTCACCTTAATCTTAAGTCTAATTAGACCTTGACTAAAATCTAATCTAAAAAATATATAACCACAATCCTAACCCTAAATGTCATGTAACACAATGCTAACCCTCATGTAAATTTAATCCTAATCTTAACTCTAAACATTATATATTTACCCTAGAATTGACCTTGATTCTAACCATAAACATAAAATCTAAATTGTAGTTCCATAATCCTACAAGTGTCTAATCTTAGCCATGTAGGCTATACCATAACAATAATTATATAACTATTTAGATCTAACTTCAGTTTGACCCTAAACATAAACCTTCAAATTTAAAGTTGTATCATTTTAATCCTTGTTATCCCTAAACCTAACCATGATGTGAAGACTAACTATAAATTTTTACAACATAATCCTCACTTCTTAACCCTAAAAAACCTTAATATGAATCCTAACTAAAATCTTTAATCTAGATTCGCACTAACCCTAAACATTTAATCCTAAAGATCCCTAAACATTATATTAACCCTAACATTGATCATGATTCTAACAAATAGCTCTAAATCCTAACCAAATTGTCCTAAGCGTAACCATGTAACTATAACCATAATATAAACCGTAATCCTAATACTAAACCCTAACCCTAATTATATTAACTTACTCAATATTTAACACTAAATCTTAAACCTAATCATAATTCAACTCGTAACACTAACATAAGTCTCACACTAATATTAAACACTAATGATTTGACTATATAAACACAATTATAACACTAACCCTAACTCTAGAACAATAATAGCTTACTCAACATAAAACACCATATTTGAACACACACTCCTAACCCTATCCCTAAATATTTTCCAAACCCTAACTAAATGAAAATTTACCATGATTAAACCCTAATAATGACCTTAAACTCAATCTTAGTACTAAACCCTAATCGTAAAATTAACCCTAGACCCACAATATAAACCATAATCATGATATAACATTAACCTTGAATGCCAGCACTAATCAAATTAATTGATGCACTATGAGGCACGTGCAACAAGAATAATATGTATTACTAGTTTTATAACTCTACACCTAACTATAACCCTAATAATAAGTCTTAACCTAAGCCTAATGTTTTAACTTTAAGCCTAACCCTAAAATTAACTGTAACCTAATGCTAACCTAACCCTATTCTTGCAGATCAACAACCTATCCCACCCTACATGCTCTATGATCACACTAACCAAGAGATTCAGAGACTTCATGAATCCTTGGCTGGTGGCACATACTCTAATGTGTATAGTAGTACATGTCAAAGCATCTTACATAGCCTCACATATATTAGAGATGAGATTCATGGTGCTGCTCCATATTCTGTATGTACTATGCAAATTTTCCTTGATAGTAAGAGACGAGAGGTCTCTTCAGGTTTTTTGTTGCAGCATGTATAGGGCTTAGTTCCCAAAGAGATACTGAAGAGGGAATGTTTCCCTCATTATGCTCCACTAAAGTATGTGAAGGGGTATTCTCCTCTTAAGTGTACAGATCCATAGATGGCTACACTTATATACCCATGCTTCCTTGTTGCTCATGGTCGTTATCCAAATATTGACCAAATTCCACTCTATTTTGCATGATAGCTTTATTCTGAGGTTCTCTTAGGAAGGATGGTGAAATACACTGATTTACCATCCCATTTGGGATAAGGGCATGGTAGACTAGTTGATAGGTAGCTAGGTCATCCTCCACCAACACATAGGTCGATTGTTAGAGAGAGGGCATCTACTATTTCCCCTATATTAGGTCCGTCAACTGATGAGGCCATGCGTAGCACCCAATTGTGGGGGGTGATTTAGGGATTTGGAAAGATCTCCACAACTATTAGATCTATTTCGAGTGACAAGGTTGGTCAATATTTGATGTCTCATAGGTGTTTCAGATCATCATCTGATGCTTCATCTCTAAGAGACTTGTATAGTGCAATAGGAATCCCTTTGTTGACGAGCTTAGAGGGTCTCATTGGAGTGTTGGCATGAGATACTATGACTAGTCTTGCTGAGGATCTATTGTATTCATATAGATTCATATCACAACATCTTGGCATACCCATATCAGATGTTTGACATTGTGTCCATGGTGGTATTGGGACACATCCTTAGCCACATTCCTCTCATCGATCAGGTAGTGGTCATTGTGGTAGTACACATCATGATCTACCTACTTACCACTCTTTTTCTACAGAGGGACATATACATACTAGTACAGACCCTTCAACTAGTGCAGGGCATGATTAGAGTTTAGATGTAGGCCTTGATGATGTTGACATCAACTTGTCGACCATAGGATGGATGGACTTGTTGACACGTGATGATTATACTTGTATGTGATCTCATCTAGTCAGTTCACTTGCCTTGTTATTATTAGGATGTTTGCCAGCCACTAGTCATGCTACCATAGATGCAGAGATGGAGCTAGATGAGGCCCAAAAAAATGTAGATATATTGGTGGACATGATCGATGCTAGGGAGTCTGAATATTATTAGATACCAACATCTACATAGGTAAATCTATAGTTTTTTACATTCATGTTAAAATTTCAATTGTTTGTTCAATTAATAATTTATGCATGTATACATATCGTGCCTTTGTAATTAAATACATGTTTCAATTTGATTTTTGCACACATGTATGTATGTATTGTAGGGGGACATGCCTCTTTTTACTCCATCTTTGATGCTAGATCGTGTAAGTCGTTGAGACTCATTCGATGATGTCAGTAGTGGATAGGTGAATTTTAATTTTTTTAAATTAGACACATGTAAGTTTTAAATGTAATATATAAATTACATGAAATTTGTAAATTTAAAAGAGATTTAATTAAATATGAAATTATGTACATTGATTTCACTTTCATTTGAATATATATAGGGGTTAACACATCCTAGTCAACATCTTGATAGTCAGTCTCCAAACTGCACTGTGAGGAGACATCATGATGATAGTCCTGCACCTAACGATCTATAGTTTTTTATATATTATAGATTATTTGATCTAGACTTTCATCCATATTGTACATGTTTTTGTTGTTTATTATTTGATCTAGACTTTTATCAAAATTATGTGTTTTTGTTATTTGTTATTTGATCTAGAAATTCATCCAGATTATACATGTTTGATGATTGACATACTGATGCAATGCAAGGTAGGAGAATCCCCAAACGAGATGTCCTAGCCCCCAACAAATAAAAACACAAGAAAAGATAAACAACAATATCAAATCACAACTCTTTATTCATAAAATAACTGATTACATGCAATGTGTCAGGTTGTAAGCCCTTCCTGGTTACTACCAAATATAAAAAAAGTAATAGTTCTACAAGATCCCTTAAGATCCCATCCACACTTTGGTAGAAACCTCTGAGGAAATCCAAACTGGTACTCGCAAGGCCACCAAAAACTCTCCTTGTTTTCCAAGCCTCAACTACCAACCCTTCTCAAAATTTTCTCCTCTACCACATCCTCTTATCCAAGATGGATGAATAATCACAATCCTACTATAAACTGCCCCACATTCAACATTCTATCCACAAACTCATGAAAAAATCGCTGTTCAACTACTCTCCAGATTCACTCCTTTAAATGAATGAATGTCAAAAGACTCCACAATACCTGTTACTTATACCCAACTAAGCCACAAGTCGGCCCAGTAAGCTACAAATTAAATAACCCTTACATTAACTACATGAAGAGCCATAAGTCGGCCTCCAATAGAAATTAAATACTAAATGCCTTTAAAGGCTTACAATACTTATTAAATACATAAAAATTAATTACCCAAGACCCAAATAGGTCCACTCAACTCCACCAAAATCCCTTAATCATGCAGGATAGCCAACTACCCTAGGACACTCTTGCATTAGATTCCTCAGGTGCGAAGAGAAAAGTGTGTCCCACACTTTGATGGCCAAATAAAAAATCCACAAACGTCTTCATCTTCACCAAAGGCTTTCACTCCAATAGGGAAAAGAAAACCAACATGAAAATCATCCACATCTGCATCACTTTATCAAACACCAGAATCTTAACCATCCAATCAACATGCTCACTCCTAGGAACAAATTGAACTTAATGCTTCAACAACAAACCCTCATCCACATCAACAAGTAGTGAATCCACACTAGTAGCAACAAAATCCACATCAATAGCAATATGTAGATCTCCATCAACACATTTCAAACTTACAACACTAACGATCTCATTGATCACAACAAGATTCTCTACAAGTCACCACCAATAGCAATCAGATCATCCATGATTGAGTGCTTTGCAATCTCCATGTCAGATTCAACCAACTGATCATGAAAACCAATTTCCATCCTAGCATCAACAAGATTAGGAATATCCTCAACAACAACCTCTAGTTTCTCTATAGGTTATGTATCTAGCTCCACAAACTAATCAACAAAACTAAACTCTTCCACCTTGACCTTGCGATGCCATCTTCTCTCTTGAACAAGTCTTCTAACCGGCTAGACAACTCTCCTCCAGATCGGTAGACTCTAGCTCCACAAATATCTACAAAACTCAATCATCCCTTGCTTAATTTGATCAACCAAACTAGCTTCAAACCAAGAAGACATCTCTAAAACCTCTTCTCCGCCACATCACAGAGATTCACAATCACCTTAGGGTCCAATCCTCTCATAGCCATCTTCCAAGATCTTTGCAAACCTTTTGCAATAAATCATCAACAAATCAATCTTCCTAAACAAGATCAACCTTCCATATTTGCAACCATAGATCCATCTGCATGTCCTCCCAAGGTCCTGGTGCAAACTGCCTCAACTTGGGCGCTTGATGTACACACTTAGGAACAACCTTCACTTTGATACCACTTGATGTAGTGCAAGGTAGGAGAACCCCCAAAGGAGATGTCCTAGCTCCCAACAAATAAATACACAACAAAAGATAAAAAAAAATGCAAGATCTGACACCAAATCACAACTCTCTATTCATAAAATAACTGATTACAAGCAATGTACCAGGCTATAAGGCCTCCTCAGTTATGACAAAATACAAAGCAAGTAATAGTTCTACAAGATCCTTGGGTGAATCCACAATAGTGGGTTACACTTTTTTGCTTAAATTGACACTAAATTATGAATTTTCAAGAAAACTTCACTTTCAGATGCAAATTGTCATTTAATGGTTAGGAATTTGAAGATGAAGTAAATTAGAGTCTTTTAGGATTTTCTATGTAGAATCCATACTCTTGGATTGAGGTCGGTTGACTCAGTTTATGATATATGGTTTTATTGTTCATTGGGATTCATGTAGAATCTGTCCTCCCAAGCTTGTTTTCGGTTGAGTGATATTTTGCTTGTGTTCTCATCCAATCTTTATGTTATGATCTTCATGATGGTGGTGCTACACACATGAGTCACTAGTAAATTTAGGCCTAAATTTCGACGCGAAAAGATTGAAATTTCGACAAGAGTAGGTTGATAAAGAGTAGGTCATTTTTTCACCACATACATTCTGCATCGAAATTTTGACTTCATAAAGGTGGACTTACCAACGCAAATTTCGTCGATTTCCCTAGTCCAAGCTGAACTGTTATTTCCTCATTTGCGGGCGCCGTTGGTCAAAATTTTGACGTAAACCTACACCAATTTGGCGTCAAAATTGCTATGAAAACACCTTACTTTTTTACGCTGATGCCATACAAGCGACGTCAAAGGCGACCACTTTGGTGTCGAAATTGCGACCAAAATACCAATTCTTATTTGCATTTGTGTCGAAATTGAGACCAAGATATGTAGAAATTTCGACGAGCTATCCTAGTTATTGTAAAAGCTTTGCTCTCATAGGAGCCTTCTAAACTGCACAAAACTTGATTCTAAAGCATAATTGCTCGGTGCATGAGAGTCAGGGTATCGTGCACATTTCTACCTCCACACCATTGATTTGTTCATCACATGATTTATTTCATACAAAACAATGGGAAGGAGGAAGAAATGTGCACGATCTCTTGAGCCTCCACCGAGCAATTATGCTTTACAACTCAAATTTTGTGCAGTTTATAAGGCTTCTATGAGAGCAAAGCCTTTGCAATGATTGACACAACGCGTCTAAATTTTGGTTCATGCAGGGAAGAATAAAATTAGGAAATAATTATTTATCAGGAATGAAAGCCAATAATTTCATCTATTTTTCAAATAGATAAACGTGACAAAAAAACTTATAGTCCCAATCACATCATCATAAGAGCACATATATAACTATAACTATAACTATGTCTAAAACCAACATAATTTACAAATATTCACAATTCAAATATTATCCCTTGATGTTTTCTTTAATGCAAAGTTTTAAGTCAACTATGTTATCGCCCTGGATGTAATACCAAACTGTCATTAGGCTAAAGACTGTAGCAAGCTTTACGATTTACAAATGCAAGGAGAACTACCCAACCAAAGTAGAAAATGACATGAAAAGTTAACAATCTATCAATTAACAATCTAGATGAAATATTTCTAGCAATTGAACTGTACATTACAGAAACAAAAAATTGCCTTAAAATTGACACCTCACCAGTTGTTCATTTGCATCCGTAATGGCTTCACAAAAGTTGAAAGCTTACGATTTGTCAAGAACAAAAAAGGCACTTGTAGTTCAGTTGCAAGGTGAGGGCAAGAGACTACCAATATCGATTGTGGAGTTGCAGATAGGTAAGCGATAAACATAAAAAGGTAGTACAAGATTTTAATAGCAATTGTGACCTTCACAGTTTTTCTCAGTAGTTTTGGGTCATTAAATTGGATAGAAAATTGATAGTAAAATGTGAAAGAGAACACACATAATGTCACATCAAAATAAGTTTGCATCCTACATATGAGTATGCATGTAAATGGAATTTTTACCTCCTTAATCTATCTGTATCAATAAAGAAATAAGACGTTTTTGTAATAAAAAATTCTTGAACCCTATTCCACTATAATCTTTCAAACCTGCAAAATAAAACAAAAGCCATAAGAACTAAAATAAAAGGAATTATTTCTAACAAACTATCACAGATGCTTTGTATATACCTTAGGACAGGATACAAGTTGTTTCACAAGCAACACTTAACATTCCATTTTTTTTCTCGTTTACTAGAGTGATGATAAACTATATGCAAAGTAGAAATAGTGCAACATAATAGATGATTAGTATCTACAATTTTTAATACTGAAAATTATAAAGAATGTAATACTCACAAGTGTCGCTACCTAAGAGAATGCAACCCAAGTTTATCATGATCTCTGTAGCATTCATTGCATTGGGAATATCCTACTTATTTGCAAACACCAGTAACACTGCATCTCGTAGTTCATCTTGCAAGAACAAGAAACTTAAATGATAAAAAAAATTCTATGGATAACATGAAAATAATTGTTAAAAGAATGAGGCCAATTTTACACATAATAACCAAAGTTGCCATGAGAAAGACATGAAATCTTCTTGATCCATTTTCCAATTGTGTTTATACAATCCTAAAAATTCACTTTGATAGTTCTGACTAATTATTGTTGGAAAGATTTTATTTGCTTCATCAAATGAGTGTATATTGTAGTCTTGGCTTCTTGTATTTTTCAAGATAGTATCATTACTCGTCTAGTATTGTTCAATCTGAAAGGATGATATTGATATGTTGTTTTTCTATAATAGCAAAAACAAGGGGTTGTTAACCTTTACACAAACAAGGGATGATAGCATAAACATAGGGCATCAACAACACAAAAAAAAAACCTCTTCCTATGCACTTGGACAAAAGTCTAAGCAACACTATTGTTAGGATTGCAACAAAGGAAACCCTACTACAACCTGTCAACAAGGCCCAAGAGTGATTATTTAAGAGTCAGCATTATCAGTAGAATTTTGTTCAAAACAGAAGTGGGAGCAGTAACTTCAACAACATAGGCCACAAGGCTAGTAGGCATCACACTTGTAATATGGTCTAACATCCAAAATTGTGACACGAATGAAAGTGATAGAAGTCTAGCTCAGACCAATAGCATTAGAAGCATCAATATAATAAAAAAAAGTTTCTTCTTCATTAGAAAACAAGTCCTCAAAAGGAAATTCTAAAACAAAATAAGTAGCTCTAATTGTCAAATGGTCATTTTCACGGCCCTCCATCAAGTGACAACACCTATCCAACACAAAATGGCAATCATTAGGCATGTATCCTATAGAGATGCAATCTTTACAACAAAATGGAAAACCCTCATATTCAATGCTTCACCCATGGCCTCTCATCAACCATGATTGAAGTGGAGAGATCTCTATTTCAACTAGAATACAAACATAGAATATTCCAAAATTGTACTAGATCCATCCAATTTTAGGAACTAGCAAAGGACATTTCCAATGGCCTCGGGCAAAACAACTCACAAAAGTGAAATGAAGATGAGGAAGGAAAACCCAAACATAACTCACATAGGTATAGCTCAATGTCACCAAACATTAGGGACTTCAAAGAATTAGTCACCCAACGGTGTAAATCTTAGAGGCACTAGAGACTCTAAGAATTTATAGACCATACTTCTGCACTAATAAAAGTCCATCTTATCACTACAAAATAGGACAAACTTTGCATAAGACTTGACAGCCCAAGCATAGCTCCTTCAACCAAAATTTGACAAACAATTATCTAGAGCATTTAGCGGGTCTAGAACCACCAACAAGAGAAAATATCCTAGCACCTAGAAGCCTAGCTTAGTGCTACACCAGGAGAGTCAAACCCCAACAAAAACCATGCAATGGATCTCTTTTGATGGGGTGTGTTACGAGTATATTAAGTTCCCCTCTTTCTCCAGAGTGGAAAACATCATGAATTTTGAGTTCAGATCTACATTATGTAATATTGCTTTACTCATGTTTAGAGATCCTTACAGTATATTTAGAGATACTTATTATATCTACTCTATAATAAATGGCAGTGTAATAGCATACTAGCATTAGAGTTCATAACCCACATCAAAAGTGGTTAGTTACACAAGAAGAAGCATCCAACACGGGACATGAGAAACAAATTCAGATTGATTTCTCCTCTATTATCAGAGGATCATAGTAAGGCACAACAAAAATTCTCAAATATAAATAATAGTCAATTGCCATTTTACTTAGATCCCTATGAAAATGTAGCATTGAAATACAATATACATTGGAGTTAGGAATTTGGTTGACAACCAAAATCAGTTGAATTGAAATAAGAAACTTCACCAAAGAATCAACTAAATATGTAATTTTAAGCATATTTTGCTACTCAAAATGTTACGACTTCTTCCTTCTTGACCTTAAACTCGTGACATTTTCTAGTTTTACGAGGGGAAACACGATCTCTCCAACTGTTAGTTCTAAATGGCTTCCACCTTAGGCACATAGAGTCTTTGAACTAGATAGATAAAATACACAACCATGCTGAAGACCATGGAAATAGAGGATAACATGGAAAATACCAAACAACAAGTTGGATGATGATGAAGACTACAGTGAAGGTAGAAGATCCCAGACATCATCAATTAATACCAAACTACCAAATGGAGTATACAAACTTGAAAAGATAAGACACACCTTACAACTATATGAAACTCTAGAAGCTACCATCAAATGGCACGACATTGAATTATTACCAAGAAATGAATACAATAAAGAGAAGCTACTAGATATGGTATTTCTATTCATTTTTCAAATGAAAGAGTGCAGTAGGTATGCAACCACGACTAAGGAAAGTGCAATTTCACACCATTTTCCATGTTGATGTTGAGATACAAACCTATGCAATCCAATCTCCCAAGGAATAGACAACACCACGTATTGCTATCTTTGCCAAAACAAGATTTGTCATAAAGCGATGTTAGAATAGTTACTAAAATGGTCATAAATTATGTTGTTATAGTAAAAGAATACTTTAACTTAAGAAAAAAAACTATACAATATTAAAACATGATATCGTGCTTTAAAAACTAAAAAGGTACTTGTAACAAAGAACTTCATTTCGACTTGCTAATTGGTTGTCACTATTAACTATAAGCTTATCTTTAAAGTTTGAGCTTCACTTGGTTTCGAGAATAGTTAAATATTCTCTACTTAACAGGGCCAACCACGTGAAGGTGGAAGCTCATTTGGCCTATCCACCCCCCCAGCTAACATCACTCTAAATTCCCCATTAACATTTAATAACATTCAATTCATCTATTTTTGAAATATAACATTCAATCATTATAATCACATGATAACATTCATTAACACATAAAATTCATAAACACACAACATTCATGAATAATTCAAGAGTAAGTCATTCATGAATAATTCATTAACACAATATTCATTAACACCCAACATTAATGAATAATATTCATTAACACAATATTCATTAACAATATTCAAGAGTAAGTCATTCATGAATAATCATATCTTTTTCGCTTTCTTGCCATTTAACATCACTCTAAATTCCCCATTAACATTTAATAACATTCAATTCATCTATTTTTGAAATATAACATTCAATCATTATAATCACATGATAACATTCATTAACACATAAAATTCATAAACACACAACATTCATGAATAATTCAAGAGTAAGTCATTCATGAATAATTCATTAACACAATATTCATTAACACCCAACATTAATGAATAATATTCATTAACACAATATTCATTAACAATATTCAAGAGCAAGTCATTCATGAATAATCATATCTTTTTCGCTTTCTTGCCATTTCTTTTTTTCATACAATTTCTAAGAGGAATATCAATGTCCTCTTCATCTCCATTAACATTTAATAACGTTCAATTCATCCATTTTTGAAATATAACATTCAATCATTATAATCACATGATAACATTCATTAACACATAAAATTCATAAACACACAACATTCGTGAATAATTCATTAACACAAAATTCATTAACACACAACATATAAGAGTAAGTCATTCATGAATAATTCATTAACACAATATTCATTAACACCCAACATTAATGAATAATATTCATTAACAATATTCATTAACACAATATTCAAGAGTAAGTCATTCATGAATAATCATATCTTTTTTGCTTTCTTGCCATTTCTTTTTTTCATAAAATTTCTAAGAGGAATATCAATGTCCTCGTCATCCCCTTCCTCTACTGGTTCTAACACATGTCTCCTCCTCATCCGTTTAGGAACATCATGAGGCCATTGCACCAAATGGGGGTCCACTGCAATAACAAGTACTTCATGAATTAAATTTGCACCATTTTATATTAGTGAATTACGAGTTTTTATTTAAGTAAAAGAACAATAAATCAAAAAATTAATTTAAAAGAACAAAACATAGATTTTCTTTACCTGAATGTTCGACATGATCTACCTGCTGATCAGTTTGAACATCCTCTGGCACTCATTCAGTACGACATGATTCTATATCCTCAACACAAAAAGGTTACACTTGTAAATGAGCAATGTTAGTATGCTAATAGAAACCAAATTTAAATAAAGCTTCTACAAACTAAACAAAATTCATAAACTTCAAGATAGACTAAGATGAGCTCTCAATTGAGAATATGAGCCATTAATGGGCTCTCTCAATGAGAAGCTCTTTTGTTGAGTAGCTTTGTCTAAATAGATAGGATGTATGCTCAAGCTTTATGCTTCAAAAATAGCTTCAAATGGAGTTGGAATTTGGGTGTGAGTGTATGGTTTTGATGTAAAATGGCTTCTTAAAATGGCATTATGACTTTACTTCATGGATTGTGTTGTTTTGCAAAGTGGAAGGATCCAATTTATAGGCAAGAGGCTTGAGGGATTGAGGGCTAAGATGCAAGGATGGGAAAAAGCTCATGGAGGGCTCAGATTGCATGAGAGGAGAGCACATGGATTGTGCTTCCTTACAGCCAATCAGGGAGTGACACATGTCACAGGGTGAGAGGATGGAGGAAAGGGGAAGGATGAGTCAACAAAGGAGGCTCAAGGGATAAAATCTTCATAAAGACCCTCATAATGGCTTGTAAGAGCAATAAACAGGCTTGAAAGAGTCATTTATGGCCTAGTGGGCTTCATAAAGTTTTATGGTTGGGATATTGTGAGGGAGATGAGAGGAATTTCGACTTGGGCTTGATTAAGAAGGTTTTAAGCTTGCTTAGGATTGTGCAAATGATTAGAGGATGGATTAGGATGGTTTAGGATTAGCTTAGGGATAGGCAAGTGGATGACATTTAATGAGGGTGGGTGAAGGAGGAGATATTTGTTAACTTTGGCTTGGGTTAGTAAGTTTTAACCCATGTTTAGGGAATGTGACAAGGTTAGGAGGGGATTAGGATTAGGTTTAAAGAAATCTTCTAGAAGAGTCTAGACTTTGGATGAGGATAAAGACTTTCTAGAATAGTCTAGAACTTCCTAGGATGAGGATGAAGACTTTCTAGAAGAGTCTAGAACTTCTTAGGATGAGGATAAATTAGATTTTTAGGAAATAAATAAAGTTTTATTTATTTCAAGGGTTTGGGTTGAGGAGATATTTATTAAAACTTTTTTAGTAAACATGAGGATTAATATTTAATCTTAATTAAATATTTTGAGTTGGGATTAGGGGTAGAAAATGATGGGATTAGCCTTTAATCAAAATTAAAGAAGGATTAGAAGATTTTGGAAGAGGTTAGTGGTCTTAAGGAAATTGGCCAAGTTTTGGGCAAAAAATAAATTTTTTATTTATTTTGAGTTTTTTGTTCAATTTATTAATTAAATAATTAATAAATAAAGAAATAATGTTTAAATAAGATTTAAACATTTTTGGGAGGGATTCTTTAATTAAATATTTTTAATTAAGATAAAGGGATTTAATGGCATAAAAATAAATAAATAAATAATTAATAAATGATGATGTCATCAGGAATTTTTCAGAAAATAAAAATACTTTATTTTCTAAAGGTTTTTAGGTGTCTACATTTTGCCCCTCTTTGATGTGATGCCGCCAGTGGCATGGCATCAAAGATAAGAAAATAAGATGCCCAAGGCTAGAGCAGAAGAGGAGAGAATGGACTGCAAGATGCCCCCTCAAGAAGGCGGTAGGGAGAGAAAGCGAGGCTCGACGACTTCTTGAAAAGTACAAGAATCCAAGATGAGCAAGAAGACTTAGATTGGCTTAAGAGAAGAGGTTTAGTTAGCTCAAACTCTCACTACGAGAGAATGATAAAGGGAGAATTAGAGGCACAAGAGGAAGCAAGCTTAAGATCTCAGAGATTGCAGAGGATGAAGGAGCAGAGCGCTATAAAAGGAATCCAGGATGGGGAGATGGATGAGGGGATTAAAAAGCTGATGCAATAGGATTTCAAAGAGTCAGATTGGTAGAAGATGGGTTTCGGAGATCCCTAGGACTAGGATTGTGGATCTCGAAAGATGAGGCTTGGTGGATTGATTTGGATTGTTGGATCCCTAAGACTAGGATTGTGGATCCCTCAAGCTAAAGGTGAGAATTGATTCAAAGAGATACTGATGCATAAGATGGGGTAGGAGAGACATATGCTAGATATGGATGGGTGATAATGGAGATGAAGGGAAACCATTGAAGCTTTTTTTTTGAGCAGGGGGATACTTCAAAGAGAAGTACCACCATGTAGTTGAGCACTAGATTTGCTATAGGACTGTTGGTTAATTGCCAAGGTTACCAAGAACATCAAGGCCGTGTCACCAACCATCCAGAGGACTGACAGACTGACTCAAAACAAACACACAAGGATTGCCCCAGCATCACACATGAATCTCGAAAGAATCAGAGTGGAACCGACACTGGGTAACCCACAAGCAAAAAAGAAAAAACAAACAAAAGACTTGATCAAGACCTTACGCCCAAATTGCCCCATTTGCAGTACACCATGATATGGAAGATCGTGGCAACTTTGAGGAGGGAACAAAAAGATTGTTTGGAAAAGATACTTCAAGACCCAAAAGGGAAGATTCCAAATCAAAAGAAAGTGAAAATCCAAAAGAGAAACATTTCCCAATGAGATGGGTAGGATGAGGTACTAACGGACCAAGATTAGACATGAGTAAAGCTATATACTACAAGGATCTATCGGAGAGCACCTAAGATGGTGGATCTGGATGAGTGATGCATCTGGCAAGCTGAACTAAGAAGGATAACACTTTGGTGACAGGAGATGTAGCTAAAGGATGCATTGGGATAGCTAACCAAGGGTTGTGCGATGTGTGCAAGATGCTGATCAAGGAGGAACTGACACAAAAGCTGGATAGATACAATGATACTAAGCTAAAGAGGATGTACAAGCTGATGGACCAAGATATTTACAAGTGGGCTAATCAAGATATGGTACAAGCTAACGAACCAATGATAGGTATGATACAGATGGATAAAAAGCTCAGGATGAGAGGATAGCTGGATGGCTCAATTTGGTGCAAGAGGTAAAAGCTAAGGATGAGGTGATAACGAAAGATATGGATTTGACAAGATGCATCCAATGATGATGATGGGGACAATGCTAAGGTTGGTGGTAGCTGAACAAATAGATGGCGCTAGAGTGAATGGCTAATGAGAGGATGACATTGGATTTGCATGAGGATAGCCTAGAGCGGGATACTAATGACAAGGGAGGATGGACAAGACAAGATCTCCAAGGAATACAGTGCCCCCAGTCAGAAGATGACGTGTGGAAGGAGGTCTTACGATGGATGTGATAGGATTCAAGCTAGGATGGAAAAGCGGAAGGCGCTAGGGAGATGGATGATAGCTGGGATGATTGGCTAAAGCTGCAGAAGATCAATGGATGGTATGAGATGGAAGCTGGAGGATGGAGGATAGGTGTATAGATTGGAAGATGGAGTTGGATGTCAAGATGTGACCAAAAGCATGAGGATGATAGGCTAAGTTGGGGATGGCTGGATTATGCATGATGCTTGTTTGCCAAGTTTTCATCATGGTACTTGTCCAAGGTGCTTGAATTGCCAAGTTTTCACTAGTGGACGCTTTATTTTTTTAAATTTATTTTTTTGAATTTTTGACTTTGGACTTAGATGGAATGATTTTGGCTTTCTTTAGCTATTTTTGGCTTTTTTGGGATTTTTCACTGGCTGTTGGAATGTTTAATTTTGTTGCTAGCTGTTAGTATACCGAATGTGTGATTTATGCAATAGATCGGATTAGATGGGATTGATGGTAGGAGATGGAAGGATGAAAAGGCTGGAAAGGAGCATGAGATGGAGATGCTTGTAGGATCAACATTGGCACATGTTGGGACGGGTGTGAAAAGAGCAGATGGGGAATAGATGGTAGACGGGGGCTTGATGGAGGATTTGTGGAAGCGTGCTTGGGGATATAGGCACCCAAGATGGAGTTAGGAGATGGGGGACACGAGTCGCTAGATGGGGGATTAGCAATGGTGGATGCCATTATGCATTGGGTTTCAACTTTTTTCTTTTGGATCCACATTTATTTTGGATTTTCTTTTCATAGGCTTTTGCATTGTTTTGCATTCTTTGATTGGATTTTGCCTTTTTGGAGTATGTTTTTTAGAATAGACATATGATTACCTAGGATGTGGATTTTTACCTTTATGCATTTTGAAGTTGGCATTCACATTGTTGTGGTAACCTTTGGGAAGATGGTTATGAGAAGCTTTGCGAGATGGAGAGGATATGTAGGAGCTTATAGTGGGAGGATGATGATGGATGATGTGCCTCAATATGTGCCTTTGCTGATCTTGCATAGGAATGGAGGGAATAGGATTTGAATGATGGCTGATAGGAGGATGGTAGAATTTGGGACATAGGGACCCAAAATGGATTTAGCGGATGAAGGGGGATATGGTAGGTTGTTTTAGGTTGCAAAGATGGTGGAGGGGGGATGACATAAGATTTATTGAAGGAGTGATGAGAGGCTGGCATGGGGGGTTTGGAGATAGGCTTGGTTTGGGGGTGTGGTGTACCAACACCTTTAGATGGTGAGCCTTTGGATACATATCCAAGACCATGAAATCCTAGATTTTTTTGTGCAATAATAGGCTTTTTGATTCCTTTCTCTTGTGGTCCTAAACTTGACCTTGATAATGCCATTGATTGAGCATTTGAACTAGCTGAGGATACTTTTTGCTTGCAGAAAATGGTGGAAGTGCTTTATCAGATGTACTGCAATAGGGAGATACTATTCTTAATTCTTCTGCTGAGAGGAGGCCACTATGGATGAATGTAAGTGAACCAAGAGGGTATATTATAGATGGTGAAATAGCTTGGATAGGTGGTAAGATGGAAGCATGGAGTGGAGGAGATGGTAGGATAGGATCTTGATTTAGTTGATGGGATGAAAAGATATCCTGCAGTAGAGGAGGTATGGCTTGAGGTTTTGGAGATGTAGGGGATAGTGACTGCACTATGGATGGAAGACATGGTATGATGATATCTTCGTTTATGCTTTGGGGGATGTCAACATGCTTTTGGGAAGGATCTTGATAGGATTGGTTTGGAGTGGATGGTGCGATAGGAGGTGAAGGGATGGACTCTTCAAAGGCAGCCGATGGATAGATGGGAGATTCAGTAGTGGAGATGGGTGAGTAGAAGATGGATGCATAAGGGTCATTATGGGAGATTTGGGAAATGCTTGGAGGTGATGTGGATAGGATTTGGAGGGTTTTGACAGATGGTGGGATTTTGATGCTTACGGGAAGTGGAAGGATTTTAAGCAATTTGATGGATGGTATGGGGATGATAGCTATAGGAGATGGAGGTGATATTATAGATGGGGAAGCTTCATTAATGACTACTTCACATGGTTGGATTAGATGACATGGCTTATCGACTGTTGGAGGCAAATTTTCTTGTATTTCCTCTAGGAGATTCCTTGGAGACTCATGTGTCGGAGGTGGAGGTGGATTGACAGGAATAGCTAGTGTGATGGGGGTGGAAGATTGGAAGCTTGGTTGATTGGGTGATGGAGGAGAAGCTGGGATATCAGATGGCATGACTAGATAGTTTGGAAGAATGCATGGATTTTGTGGGATGCTTGGGGGAATGTTTCTAAGGCTTTCAATATACCCATCATAGTCAACAAGATTTTCATCATCATTGGAATAAGAGGTGGCGGGAGCAAGGACAATATGACCGAACACATCATGATAGGTTTTGGATTTCATGTTTTGATGATGAGTCGGATGGGAATGGGGTCTTGCATATGGATGAACACAGAAGCTCATGGTTGGATTTGGATTAAGCGCAAATTTTGGATTGGCTGATGAAGGATTTTCTAGGGAGAGTCAAAGCTATATGACAGACCTAAGGAGGATTGGCTGGAGATTTTTGGCTTTCCTGTGGATGGAAGACTTCAAGGGCATGCTATCAAAAAGTGAGAGTTTTGCTTTCCTATGCACTGGATTGGTGGAGATTGTTTCAACTTAAGGATAGACTAATGATCCTATGGGCATGACACGAGATTGACCACTTGTGGATCCCAACCTTTAGCTCAAGGTGATGAGGGATAACAAGTGACAAAGCTAGATTACCCTAGACAAAGCTCTGTCAAAGGGATAAGCTTGGTGAGGCTGGTGGATTGGTCGGATTGATTGGATAGCAAATTCTAGCAGAATGACAACAACTCTCTAAAGGCTTGGGTGTGATTTTGGATTGGGTTGCTAGCTGGCTGGGGGGGGATGATTTGGAGAAACTTTGGATTTGGGATTGTTTTAAAGCAAGGAACTAGATAGATTCGGTTGCAGCGGGGGAGCTTGGATGATTTTCTGATGAGGCAATGACTACGCTAAGTATGCCTTGAGTTGGGAGATTTCTACTTTTTTGGGATTTTGACCAAAGTTGGCAAACATTCATTCAAAAGCTATGAACAAAAAAGCAGACAAAATTTTGGAGCAAGCATGTCAAACACACCAACATCCTAGGAAGCTTTCTACAAGGATGAAATTTGTTATAGCTAGGGAGTCCTCGATATACGCAAGGCACGTGAGGCCCAAATCCGTAGATGAAATCAAAAAGATGTCACACAACCGAGAGGAGCGGTAACCCACTTCTCCTCTTTAACTTCTCAAGGGTATAAAGTTCCTTGAGGCTTAGCTCGAGTGACAAAATCTTGATTCCAAGAAAGGTGTCTTTGGATTCACCTCCCAATTTTTATACTCTGCCGGAACGCTGGAGTTGAGGTCGTCCCAAGGGGTGATGAAATCCCCAAGCAGGCCTCCTAAAAAGTATAAAACAAGACCACATACATGATCTTGGGATTTAAAAGACACGCGTTTATTCCAATTGATGATTTAGATTTTGTAAGCTATGATTGAAGACACTAGTGATTATGGCATACAATGTTCATTTCAATTTGACAGCATCGTCAGCATAATGAAAGTTGAGAGATCGTCAACATAAGAAATGCGAGCGTCATTGAAAATGCGTCCAAACCATGCAATGTTCATTGATTGTTAGGCATTCAAGATTGAGTGTGAGTTTGTTTTAAGCCCAAAACAAAGATGTGTGAAACTCGATTGCCAAGCGCACGCCCGAAGGTCCTCCATGTCAAGATTTGTCCAATTTTTATGCCCAAATGAAGTGTGAGCGAGATTAATGCGCATTCAAAGAATTTTCTAACTTAGAAAAACCACTAAAGACCCAAGTGAGTGGAGTTTGATCTTTGTGGAGCACTTAACACCCTCTTAGGTAGACCCATCCCCATAGATGGCACTGAGATTGCAACCAATGGTTAAATTGATGGGTGATTAAAGAGGGTGAGTCCAACTACAAACTTACTCAAAGCGTCTTTATTAGTTTTTATAACTTAGAAGATTTCAAAAATGTGGATTCTTTTTATGCCCCAAAAGATGATTATTTGATCTATGGCATTCAAGATTGGATTTGTTGTTTTAATCATGCATTCATAAAAAAAACAAACTTGATTTTAATCCATGGCACTCAAGAGTGATTTTAGCAACATGCCTTCAAAGACAAGTGATTAAACATTCAAGTTTTTTTCCTTTGAGCATTCAAGATTGAGATTTTGTGTGTTGTTTTAAGAACTTTGAAGTGCTTTGTTTTAACCTTAGATCATTCAAGATTGTTTTGGACTCAAAAGTGAAAATGACTCTTTGGACTTTGGTTTTCATTCAAGATTTTGTGTTCTAGTTTGCATATTTTAAGCCCAAAAATGATATTCCTAGATTGTTTTGATGAATGAAAAACCTAAGAAACATTCAAGATTTTGCAACAAGACATTTGTTTGGAACAAATAACAAAGCTTTTAGGACAATTTTTGGCAACCATTTAGGACTCTTAGTTTTCATGAGATTTTTAAAAGAACTTTAAAATATTTGCAAATGAGGTTCATTTTATCCTTGATTGATGCTTTGAGTTTGATTTAGATTTTAGTGTGCACTTAGTGTTGATTTTGAACCTTTTGAAATGGAAACTTGAAGTTCTTTTTAAATTTCCAAAAATGTAGTGTTCCTAACTTTGCATGAATGCATCTAAGACCTTGATGTTGCAAGGATGCAAATGATTGGATTGGTTTAGTTTCACTTGTTAAAAGGCTTTTTTTTTTTGCAAAATTTTAGTTTTTAATGGATTTCAGTATGATTTAGGGGTTCATTTTAAGCACTAAAAAGAAGTGTGTATGATTTTGCTTTCTTAAAAAAAAAAGGCCAAGATCTCCCACAAGAAGAAGAAGAAGAAGTAGATGGAATAAGAAGAATATAGACAAGAAGAGGAAGAAGAATTCCAAGTGCTTTGTCCACCTATAAGCTTGAAAAATCTGCAAACACTATGAGATAGACTATGAGTTCCTTTGTCTTCTTCATGCTCATGTGGACCTACAAAACCAATTTATACAATCCTACCAATCACAAAAACAAGCAAAAATTAGTCAAAATTAGCAAATGACATACAAAACTTGACTAAAAAAGCTAATGAAGATGACCCATGCGAGGTCCCACCGGGCGTGCCAAAATGTTAATGAGCAATGCTAGTATGCTAATAGAAACCAAATTTAAATAAAGCTTCTACAAACTAAACAAAATTCATAAACTTCAAGATAGACTAAGATGAGCTCTCAATTGAGAATATGAGCCATTAATGGGCTCTCTCAATGAGAAGCTCTCTTGTTGAGTAGCTTTGTCTAAATAGATAGGATGTATGCTCAAGCTTTATGCTTCAAAAATGGCTTCAAATTGAATTGGAATTTGGGTGTGAGTGTATGGTTTTGATGTAAAATGGCTTCTTAAAATGGCATTATGACTTTACTTCATGGATTGTGTTTTTTTGCAAAGGGGAAGGATCCAATTTATAGGCAAGAGGCTTGAGGGATTGAGGGCTAAGATGCAAGGATGGGAAAAAGCTCATGGAGGGCTCAAATTGCATGAGAGGAGAGCACATGGATTGTGCTTCCTTACAGCCAATCAGGGAGTGACACATGTCACAGGGTGAGAGGATAGAGGAAAGGGGAAAGATGAGTCAACAAAGGAGGCTCAAGGGATAAAATCTTCATAAAGACCCTCATAATGGCTTGTAAGAGCAATAAAAAGGCTTGAAAGAGTCATTTATGGCCTAGTGGGCTTCATAAAGTTTTATGGTTGGGATATTGTGAGGGAGATGAGAGGAATTTCGACTTGGGCTTGATTAGGAAGGTTTTAAGCTTGCTTAGGATTGTGCAAATGATTAGAGGATGGATTAGGATGGTTTAGGATTAGCTTAGGGATAGGCAAGTGGATGGCATTTAATGAGGGTGGGTGAAGGAGGAGATATTTGTTAACTTTGGCTTGGGTTAGTAAGTTTTAACCCATGTTTAGGGAATGTGACAAGGTTAGGAGGGGATTAGGATTAGGTTTAAAGAAATCTTCTAGAAGAGTCTAGAATTTGAATGAGGATAAAGACTTTCTAGAATAGTCTAGAACTTCCTAGGATGAGGATGAAGACTTTCTAGAAGAGTCTAGAACTTCTTAGGATGAGGATAAATTAGATTTTTAGGAAATAAATAAAGTTTTATTTATTTCAAGGGTTTGGGTTGATGAGATATTTATTAAAACTTTTTTAATAAACATGAGGATTAATATTTAATCTTAATTAAATATTTTGAGTTGGGATTAGGGGTAGGAAATGATGAGATTAGCCTTGAATCAAAATTAAAGAAGGATTAGAAAATTTTGGAAGAGGTTAGTGGTCTTAAGGAAATTGGCCAAGTTTTGGGCAAAAAATAAATTTTTTATTTATTTTGGGTTTTTTGGTCAATTTATTAATTAAATAATTAATAAATAAGAAAATAATATTTAAATAAGATTTAAACATTTTCGAGAGGGATTCCTTAGTTAAATATTTTTAATTAAGATAAAGGGATTTAATGGCATAAAAATAAATAAATAAATTAAATAAATAATTAATTAATAAATGATGATGTCATCAGGAATTTTTCAGAAAATAAAAATATTTTATTTTCTAAAGGTTTTTAGGTGTCTACAACACCAAGTTCAATTAAAGATGTTAGATTGTATTAATAATTATATAATTAGTTTTAAATAACAAATGAGCACCTCCATCGATAGTACAATGCACATCAGGGGCTTCATGATGCTGCATATGATCTGTGTCACGATTAACATGCTGTATTGCAATGTCATGCACATTATTATCAAATAAATTGTTGCTCAAGTATTCAATTTCTAATATATATTTTGGCATATTTACCTGTGCACATGATGCGGGAGACTGTTCGGTTGGGGCAATGAAAGTTTGCCGTAGGCATTCAGCCACCACTGTATAGCCTTGCTTGAAGGCAATTTTTTTGTGTTCTTCTGTGGGTTCCATATTAAAATCATCGCCCCAAATTTTTTTATTAATTAACAAAATTATTTTCATTTTATAAATAATTTTTCTTTGCAATTCATTTATTGCTACTTACAACACGTGCTTTGATTTTCGAATATCCCCGAGAGCCAAGTCTGTGCTGCCCAACCTTTTCCAGCCTCACCTTTGTTGCCTTGGATGTGTCCTACAACCTATGAAAATTTTGAAGTATGTTAAATGATATAGATATAAAGATTAGTACTAAATAGTGGATTATTATATATTGGTATGAAGGTTTTAGCATAAAGTAGCATGTTCCACCAAAAATATGAAAAAGGGAAGAAATTATAGCATCATACCTTTAATTGACATGTGTAATCATGCTATTTATCTATGGAGTTCATGCTATTTATCCATATTTTGACATGCCTCTCCATAAAATTACACATCAATTTCGACAGTCTATATTATCCATTGTCACACAAAGTAAACGATAAGCTAAAAGTTCAAACAGCTAGAAGATTTTATAGATTAAATTTTTTTTCCATCAAAGATAAGTCAATTTAGTTGAATGGGATGTGAACATATTGGTAAATTGGGGGGGGGGGGGGGGGGGGCGCTTCATGGAGGAACCACTGGTTCAAACTGCAGTTTAGAGTCTATACGCTTAGTGGAAAGGCATGAGTTTGGTAGCATTACCTTGGTATCATTACCTCTGGTTCTTGATGTCCTGTAGAGTATCCATAGGTTCCACACTCAAAGTGTTTTTATCCCCAAGGCTACAACAGGTATAAACTTGAGGGCGAATGTCAGATTTCAGATTGTTTTAGTAGCATTCCTTTTTACCCGTAGCTGAAAAGTAAGTTTTTTTTGTTTTCAATTTAAAAGTCATCTCCTTTGTGCATCAAGTGCTTCTTTAGCCTCCACACTGCATGGAACTGATTTTATAAATGGTAGTTGTAGCTGAAACAAAATCCCCACTGATTTGCTAAGATAACTAGCAACTAACAGGAACTACCTAGCATTGTTCCAGTAGAAGACTCATGACTTAAGACTTGTCTTAATCTATGTTTATTTTGATTGCTTCTAGTAGTGGAGCACCATTTAGAATGTTTGAGAAGATCAGAAACATTACATCATAGTTTGGAGGATGTTTCATATAGTCTACATCCACAACAAACGATTTCAAAGCTAACAGTTGGATAGAAAACTGTTTAGATAAGCTTCAACTATTCTTAAAAGTCACACAGTAAAAGAAGAATTAAGGATAGAAAAAAATAAAAAGTTAACTTTAACACTTTTACTGTACAAATTACTAAGATTAGTATGTGATCATGTTTAAACCATTCGCTTTAATAATGCCACATAATTTTGATCCTATAAATAAGGTATAAGAGTTTAAGAAACAATAAATTTCATAGAGTGGAAAGTAATAGCAGAAATTATTAGCATTATTTATAAGAATAAAATTTGGGTTAGAGTTTTCCAAAAAAAATTTCATAACTTTAAATGCTTCCAAACAAATGCTTTCAAGCAGATTAAAATAACATAAATGCTTACACTTGTAGGGGACATGACCAATAATGGAGAATGCAAGCACAACTCCTCCAAATAAGGAAAGCATTGTAGAACTTTGACATTAGCAAAATCTTCATCTTCAGAACAGGTGATTTTCCTGATCGATTTCACTTTTGCAAAATGTTCCAAAAGTTGAGTGTCAGTTTCCAAATAGAGACATTTAGGTAAACAAAAGCTCACCATTATCTTACTGGGCAAATTGAAATCAATAATTCTAATGCTTTCTAAGAGTGGACAATTCACATCCAGTGTCATATATATATCATTGACATGTCGGAGGGGTGATACAATCAAAAGATCAAAACTAAGTGCTAATAAGAGCACTATCAATATCTCAAGTCTCAAAATGATACATCAAATATACAATGAATCTCATGATCAATATAAAGATACAAAAAGGAACAAAAGATAGCATGGACCTAACTACAACCTTCCCCTCATTACTAGGAGGAGGAGGAGGAGTAACATTTGCATGTGCAGGAGGCACTACACCATCAGAAGCTCAAGCATAATCAAAGAACCTTGAGACATGTTGAGCTAGAGGTACTGCATTTTCATATACTACATAATAATGAGCAGCTCGAGAGGTATGATGATAGGTCTCATCTCGCTCTAACTCTATCTATCTCTTTAGCTCTATGATCTCAAACCATAGATCTACTATCTCACAGTTCCTCTCTTCTAGCTAGTCATGCATCTCTAACTATAACTTGCACCTGTAACTTGCCCACCTACCTCTGAGAAGTCCTCAATCTCTCCCTCACATGTCATAGAGAATCTTGAGTCTGTGCTAATAAATCTCTTATGGGTGAAACCTATGGAGGCTAATTTGGCATGTCATCATCCCCTCCTCCACCTACATCCTATTGTGGTGGCTCCTCTACCCTATGTCTCCTGGCATCACCTCCTACTACACCCATGGTGCTCATCTCTCTGTGAGTTCTCACATGAGTAGGCCTATGTGCCTATTCATTGTTGCTCGATCTAAGATCCAATCTAATAGTATGAGAATGAATTGTAACAAGAACTACCAGTGGCCATTATAATGGTCTCTCCTCCCTCAAAGGATGTTCTTGTGGTTGCTGAACATCAGGGTGTGGTGCCTAACTAACTACACCTATAGGATCAGTTATATGAGGAAATGAATGTGTGGCCAAATGCTCTATGTACTAGGGAGTGACACCATCATTCACTACATCTAGAAAGTAGTCCCACCTATAAATGGTAAGGCCACTAACATCTTCCATACATCTAATTGGGTCCAATCTAGGAGAACAACCTTTCTTTACCTCCTTGGTGAAGCAGGTGTAACTACAGTACTCCTGTGATATACTGTATTGATAGTTGAACTGTCTCTAGACATGGGTTAGCTAAAATCTCTCTATCTTCAATGAAGAATGGCCATTTATTGGCTAAGATACCAACATGAATCCTAGCTAGGAGAAGACATCATCTTATGGCTCTATGCCTAGCCATGGTTTATAGGTAACATACATCATGTCATCCAAATGAAGTCTCAAATAGTTTGTCTTACCTAGTGTAGGCTGGATCATCTCTCCACAATACCAATAAATACAAATCTACAAGGTTTGTTGTCAGTCCTCAAAGATAGGAATGTGATTTTTTTCATTAACTTGTGTTTCTGGCATTGAACGTGATGCTTATTACTTTTAGGAGACTGACCATTAGTAAAATTCTTGCAAAGTTTTTCAAAAAAATTGTACTTGTCATTACAATTATTGAATATCATTTATCACCTATATTGCTAACACATACAACTATGGTACATGTAGTTGATAAATTACTATATTTTCAAGACATAATATAGCTATATGTGAAGTTATAAGCGCACTATTTATATCTTATGTAGGATTTATGCCTAGGTTGAGATATATATAGTTGTGTCAGCATTGAGATTGAGATTTATAAGCAATTGTGTCAACATATGAATGTAGGATTTATAAGAAGTTGTGTCAGTTATATCTTATGTAGGATTTATGCCCAAATTGAGATTGAGATTTATAAGCAATTGTGTCAGCATATGAATTACATACCTTTCATCAGTAGATAGATTAAATTGAGCCAGTTGAAATTGTTGATACTGAAGTTGAACCCTAAATTTGCTCATTAATGTACTAGTAGTTAATACTATTGCATACCTTTTTGGATTTGCTGGTGTACTTTCTTTTGGATGTTCCCTTTTCTCCTTTGCATCCAAAATGAACTCATTCCAGTCCCTCATTGAAACAAAGGGAGGACGCTTGTACTTCGGGTTTAGGACAAGGCTCTTTCTATATGTGTCCCTCACAACCTTAAGATGTCTGGAAGCATTTTGTAACAATTTCTTATGATAAAAAATATTACTACCAAACTCATGCTCTATATCTTTGATGAGCTCATCTTTTAATTTTTGATCTTGGTAGTTCCACCTTAAAATAAAAATTACAAAATTGTTAGATATAGCTAGTATAAGAAAAGACCCGAATGAAAAGAAAATTGTTGCACCAATTAATGATATGGAAAAAAATAGTGGGATAAAATTAGTTTAGTTATGATGTTCCACCTTTTACGTATGATGGGCCCGAATCTTTGCAGCGTGAGGTCATAAAGGCTCTTATAAAATGTATCATTTTCTGCAAAAAATGTCATGGGATAATTAATAGTAAGAACCATTAAAATGAATCATGCGAAGAATACTTTCCATAGTGAATAACAAATACATAAAATGAGATACATTTCATCTTTTTAGTGATCTATTTCAGGGTTGGAGAATCAACTTGACCAAAATTGACCAAAAAAGAAGTTAGTATCTTCTATTGAAAGCATGAAATTGCAATGTACCGAATTACTAAACTAGAGAATTACTAGTATAGACAAAAGGTCATTGATAATTCAAATGATCCTACCAAACCCCTAATAAAAAGGAATTCTAGAATAATTAAACAACTTGCACAATATGACATACTACAGAAGGTCATGAGGCATCACTCCACATCAAAAGCCCTTGCATTCACCACTTCCTATCATGTTTATGTCTTGCGAGAAAATCCTTATTACAATATAAAAAATAATTATTTAAAGTACCTGGAATCTTAGGACATTTCAAATGCATTGATTCATTATCATTAATCAACAATGATGTCTGCATAGCTCCCGTGGTAGAAATACGGGTAGCTCCAGGAAATAACGGTGAATTATTACCAATACATGCACTATGATCTGCATTTGGTGGCGTACTAGACAGTGCATCTCCTACCACAAAAAAAACAATACACTATGTGATGCACCCAAGATTGAAGTACATATTATCAACTCATAACTAACACAAAACCAAATATAGCAAAACAAGGATTTACTAGCTAGACGTCCCCTTGTTGCCAACAGTGCAGTCGAAAATCTTGTACAGGCGTCCGTCAACCTCGTACGAGTCTCCTGCACTAGATGACTTGAACAATACATTGTTAGCAAAGACATTCTAAAATAATAAAAGTAAGAGTTAAGAAGTTTTGAATGTTCGAAATAAAAAATTCCTTCTAACTTGTCAACTAAAAGATTATTTTACCAGTGGCAATCGGAGGTCTGCTACTACCGGCCTCACCGCATTGTCCTTGACCAAGTTGTGGATCAGTTGCCAAAAATTCCTGTATAACAAGAATTTAGTAGTTCAAGTTTCTTACAACTCTTTAAAAAAATTGCATCAATAAAGTATTTTTGCACATATTACATATTTTACTTCACAACATAAAAGATTATAAAATATAAATCTTTATTGAACTTTTGTTATAACTAAATATTCGTTGGAGCTTACTTCATAACGACGAGCTTGCGCTCTCAAATTTGATAGCCTCTTCATCATCTCCTCAGATTCCATATTTGCCTCATCCAAAATTTTTATTGCTTCTAAATTAATTTTAAAATTTTTTTTCTTCAACATTTTTATGAAATTGGGAGTTTTAGCAATATCCTCATCAGAAGGCGTAGCTAGTGGCTCGGTACTTACTGATGCTGCTTCACCCTTATCCTGAACATCAAATTGTGAGAGGAATATTAGTAAAACTATAATAAAAACTAAAAAACCATAAATAAAATAACGTAATAATATAACATTTTTCAACTATATAATTTGTACAATTTTAAAAAGGTTTAGCCTCGTTGAAGAAGGGGTGGGAGTAGCATCCTGGTGACCTCTATCATCTGTTGGATCCATATCGTCCTGTCATAAAGATTAAACATAAAAAATTCAGCTAACTGAAAGCAATAGACAACAAAAAAAACTTATTAACAAAATGATAAATAGTACTTACACTGTAAATAAAATAATGTAATAATATAACATTTTTCAGTACAATTTCAAAAAGGTTTACCCTCGCTGAAGAAGGGGTGGGAGTAGCATCCTGGTGACCTCTATCATTTGTCAGATCCATATTGTCCTGTCACAAAGATTAAACATAAAAAATTCAGCTAATTGAAAGCAATAGACAGCAAAAAAAAACTTATTAACAAAATGGTAAATAGTACTTACAGCCCTCATGATAGTAACTTTGTTTGTATCTATGCGATTTAAATGGTAATCGATTAGTAGTTCTTCCCCTGCACTTATTGATTTTATTGCACAAACAAAAACTTCATTCCCCTCACGCGCCTCAAATATGCAATTGGGTTGCTTACTAGTTGAATAAGGTTGCGTACTATTTATAAAACCTACAATATTACCTATTGCTTTTGGTCTCCCATCAATGTACATAGCAAATCTTTTACTTTGATCATTTTCTTTCTGTTGTATATAATTAGCTGATACCCCATACATATGCATACTTTTTTATATCGAACAATCTGCATCCAATCATTGTAATTGTAACATGGACCGACATACTTGAACAATTCAACAACTTTGTTGTAACATACCTTTATCCCATCCATGGAAAATAGGCCCAAACCATGTAATGAGGATGGATCAATGCGATATATCGTCTCATTAACACAAAAATCTATGTTAATTGGAGGTAGCTCATTGGGTATCCATTCTTTCTCAATGTGTGACTACCGAAAGGGCACCTTGATGTCACCTTTGGTCTCATCATCATAAGAACATGACCCCCCATTAGCAAGGAAAAATTGCAAGTGTTTATCAATTTTTTTCTATTCTTTTGACCTCTAGTTGATCTCCTTATTTTAGCCGTACTACATGTAGAGCTTTCATCTACCAGTTCCTCATTTCCCTCATTCGATGTAGATAGATCTGACAAGTACCTATTTGGTGGGTCCTGCAATCCATCAAATGGAAAGTGAAAGTGACAAATATAAAATGTAGTAAGTTGAAAGTGATTATACAGTTATATTTCTATACGGACCTTCTTTGTCTATATATACATTATATGATTATATAATATGTCTATTTATAACATACGTGCTCAATGATAAACAAGAAGAATATAAGAAAATTATGTCTATTTATTGACTTATACTTGCTGATCCATGTCACTGTGCAGAATCCATGCCAAACAGGTCAAATTTCCTATAGTCAATTGACTGTTTGCAAAAAGGGTGACAATCAGACACAATATAAACATTGGTAATTATAAATAACATATGTTGTAATCATTAGAAATGAACACAATAAATATATAATCAAATTTCCTGAATATGTTGATCATTTACCTTAAGTTAGCTAAAAATTACATAATACATGTTTGCTACAAATAACTTAGAAGACAACATGAACAATAGGCAACATTGCAAACATGAAAAAAATTCCCTTATATATGGAATGCAAGATCATCAATAGAAGGGGTGACGATGTACCTGTAGTCAATTGACTGTTTGCAAAAAGGGTCATAATCAGACACAACATAAACATTGGTAACTATAAATAACATATGTTGTAATAATTAGAAATGAACACAATAAATATGTAATCAAATTTCCTGCATACATTAATAATTTAACTTAAGTTACCTAAAAATTACATGATACGTGTATGCTACAAATAACTTAGAAGACAACATGAACAATATGCAACATTGTAAACATGAACAAATTTACCTTATATATGGAATGCAAGATCATCAATAGAAGGGGTGACGACGTTTGTAGTCATCATCACCATCATCACCATCATCATCGCCATCATCATCACCATCATTTCCATCATCATCATCATCATCATCGCCATCATCACCATCGCCATCATCATCATCATCACCATCATCATCATCATCGTCACCATCACCATCATCATCATCACCATTATCTTGATCTTCATCATCTGCTTCATCATCATCTTCAATATCTTCTTCTTCCATAACATTATACTTTATCGACCTTTCTCTTGGATCATGTCTAACAACAAATGACCAACCCTATTAATGTGGAACCTCTGAGTAAAACACTTGCTCACATTGGCTTAGAAGAACATAGGGCTCATCTCCAACTGGCTCAAACAACCTTGTATTGATCATTGTAAATCCATTATCATGTTGAACAATTGTTCTATCTGGATCATTTTGATTTAGTCGTAACCTGTACCATTTGACGACGAATAGAACTACTTTGAAGGTGTTAAATTCACACTCAATTATATCATCCAAGATGCCATAATATTGATTTTGAGATTGTTGATGATGTATGTCTTTTCTAGATGATATATTGGTGACCTTGAAAACTACAGTTATCCTAGAATCACAAGTTTTCTTTGTGTCATCCAACCTTTTTATGCAAAATTTGTGGCCATGATAGTACATAGCTTTGTGGTGCTTGACTTGCAATTTTTGAAGTGTGTGTCAATTATTTTTATCATGAGTTGATACGAAACATACATCGAATTATGATCATTAATAAATTTCTAGGTATCTCTCCACCTCTTAAACCCTTTACTAGATCAACTACCATCGACATAACATTGGAATCTCCATTACGATGAGCTTCTATAACCAATGAAGCAACACCTTCCCATGTTAATGAGCAACCATTTTTTTGACATCGTTCAATCCATTCCGTCATCCAATCAAGATTGTTTGCAATATACAAATGTATTGCATCCCACTCTCGACCACCTGTTTAAAAAAAAAACACCAATTAAAAATAACTTATATTGAAGATTTATAAGAATCAATTAACTACAATAACATCTTAGATTTACCTCTCACTTTCCTCGATCTACCTTTGCCCATCAAGTACTCCCCTTTGAATTTGTTAATTGAGTTGGGATCCCAAATACGATCTACATGGATCTTTGCTACAAACTTAGGAAGATATTCACTAATGTACACCATGGTCTGGTATACCATATATCCCTCCACCATAGAACCATTGAGATGTGCTCTCTGTCGAACCAAGCCTTTCAAAAATTTCAAGTGTCTCTCAACCATCCACATTGACCTGGTTGGTACAGGTCCACACAATTCAATCTCCTCAACTTGATGTATGAGGTAGTGTTCTTGTGCATTGAAAAAACTTGGAGGTAGACACTTGCATTTCACACATCAAAAGAGGAATTTTTCTCTTCCAATATTTTATATCTTCTTTATTGATTTTTTTAGATGACAACCACCTCATGTATTTTCCAAGATCATATATAACCTGTTTGACATTGTTGGCGAAGTGGCGTGGGAGAGATAGAGGTAGAACGTACTGCAATATTTGTAAAATGATCTTGTCAATATTTTATAAAAGAATGCAATTGAAACTACATGCAGTATATAAATATATAGTGAATACAAAATAACATGAATTACCTTAATAAATGTATGCCAATCGTGTGTTTTCAACCCTGGCCCAAATTCACTTTTATTTGATATGACATTGTTTATGTTCGTAGCAAATCTGTGGGAAATCGTTTTTTTTTTTTTTATGACTTCTTTTATAGCATTGCTCTACTGCTTTGACAATAACCAATTAAGGGCACTTGTATCAATCTAATCTCCATTGTTATTTGATCGAATGCCATTTTTCATTGCATGGTTGGATTTTTCAATGTCACTAAAAGTTTTGACAATTTGATCTTTGTCACGCCTTCCATCCAAGATTTTTCATAATGTCTCTGCTACATTCTTTCCAATATGCATAGGATCAAACAAATGCACAATTGGGAGTTTCTCATAGTACAAAAACTTAGTAAATTGCGTAGGATAAATTTTTAGTCCTTTTTTAAGTTGGTCATTGATGTCTTGACGACCTTCACAAGCATCAATCACATCATCAGTAAACAAAACACAATATCAATATATAAATTTGAAACAAAAACCATCAAATGAAATGACATTACCTCGACGATTTATTTTATTGTATGCCAACTTCCATAGGCAAGGTGTCATTCTCTGTGGCTTTGACATAGTCTCTTCTAGACCATTGAAAATATGTTTTTCGGTAATTTGGTACTTATGATTTCTGTGCAGAAAGTGTCTATTCTCATCAAACACCTGCTTTCTTAAACTTTTTGAATGACGACATTTCATCTTTGGACCACAAACTAGACATGCAAATTTACCCTTTGTTTGAAGACCTACAAGATCATGTATAATTGGATTAAATGTGTTAACTTTGACATACCAAAAAAGAGGTGTCAAGAAGAGAACATACCACAAAAATGTGTTAGCCCAGGGGCATTGTGTATTGTCCATACAAGCATTGCATGAGATTGAAATTGTCTTTGTCCTATTGGTCTAAAAATGTCATACATAGTAACCCCATTTCATAACACCACCAACTCGTCGATAAGGGGTTCAATATATACGTTAATATCTTTAACTTGGTACTTACCTATTTGAATGAGCAAAAACCTTACATAATTATTTTGACCATTTGATGGATTAGTAATAATAAATTAATTTAGATGACCACTAAATCAAAAAATACTTGGAACAATCAGTGTCAACATTATGTGCTCTCTCTTTATGGACAACCAAGGAGGTATGTTATTGTTGATAACAAAAATAGGCCACATCGAGTAAGTAGATCTCATCTCTCCATAAGGATTGACACCGTCTGTTGCCAATGAAAGCTTGAGATTACGAGGTTCTTCTTTAAAGTGTGTCCATTTTTTCTCTATTTCCTTAAATGCTGAACCATCTGCAGGCATTTACATAATGTCATCTTGACTTCTATTGCGTGCATGGTAATCCATAAATTGTGCCAAGCTATTGCACTTAAATAATCATTGCAGACGTGGAATAATGAGAATATGCTGAAGAACCTTGCGAGGCACCTTTTTTGTTAATCGATCTGATTGAGATCTACTGATATGACAAGTAGGGCATTGTGTTGCAAATTCATGCTATTTATGATATATAATATGATCGTTCAGACATGCATGTATTGTTTGATACTCCATTCCAATATCTTTCATGATGGAAGATAATTCTCGGTACGAGCGAGGTAGAATGTTTGATGGTGGTAACAAAAAATCACCTATCAACCTATGACAAAAAATATAATTTCTTAATTTGAAAAATATTAATTGCTACACAAACCCAATGTTAATTGTAAGGGAACTACGAGTAAAATAATGAAAGAAGATGGCATACCTTAACATACGTGTCATTGCTACGTTGGATGAACCATTCATAATCTTCAAGTTCACCAATCGCAATATAGCGACAAGAAGAGTTGTTTTGGAGCCTTCATATAGGGACTAGTGTGCCTTTTCAAGTAAAGATACATCAAGCTATGCATCATCATCATCATCATCATCATCTTGATCATCATGATCATTTTGATCATTGTGATCTTCATCATCCTGGTCTTCTTCCATGGTATCATTACCTTCTACTTCAATATTCACACTTCCATGTTCCCTCGTTTGGAAATCCGCATTCTTCGAATTGTCATGGTCCATAACATGAAACTCAAGGATGTTGACCTATATGAAAATGATGACCTTATATTAACCATGACCATGATATCATCATCAAATCATGTCTTATGTAATTTATAAACTATTAAAATACATACCAATGGGCGATACTCATTTCCCCCTTCAATGTGACCATGTTGCCTACAATGTTGCTTAGTTGTTGTGATTAGATATCTTCGAGTCTTTAAGCCCTTACAAATTTTGCAAGGACAATAACATTTTCCATCACCTTTTCTTTTTAAGTTAGACCACAGTCTAGCAATTGTCTCCCTATTTTTTTGTGCATTGATATCATCAGACATGGTCTTTCTTGAATGGAATGACTCGTTGGTGGAAGAAGGATGATTTGTTTTCAACTTGCGGATGGAGTAGTAAGAGGAAGACACATATAAAAAGGAGTTAGGTCTCTGAACCAAGTAGGAGTTAGGACATGTTGGAGTGGGGTTAGCCTAAGATATTTTGGAATCTCGAAGAACCTGGTAAAGGGTATCTAGAAAGGTGAAAATAAACAAGTATTTTTACAGTTACAAAGGAGGAATCAAGAGCATTATAAATAATGAAGAAGAAACTTAAATCCATACAACTTCACCTCGATTTACAATTTGACCTTTCTGCAAGTGAAATATGACAATATACAAAATTTCCAATCACATTTTCACTTAGAAAAGAACACCAAATATACCTTTGCTACAATATCTTCTTCAAATTCTTCGCTATCAAATTCTTCAGAACTACAAGCTCCTGTGCAGAAAAAAGATGAGATGTACTAAGTATTTTTTGATGGGCAATATTTAAAAAAATCAACTATCAAAAAAAAAATTTATGAAATTCAGTTGCTTTATTATGTACTGAAGACTTGGCAAGATGTTCCCAAGTCTATCTATAGAATGCCTATCTGCATGGTTGTTTGCAAATAGTCTAGTATGGTGCCACTTTTGAACAACAACAAATGTCACTAGGGCTGGTAATTTGGCTCAAGAGATGCACAAGCTTGTTGACACCACATAAATTTTAGTTCATATAGTATTCAACTGTCTTCTTTAACAAAATCCAAAGAGAATACAAGCAAACTAATGAGCCGTGTCTATCTCAATTGAATAGCAAGTACTATAGTGAGTATTAGGAAACTGACCTTGCAAATAGCATCCAGTTCATAAAGTATTAGGAAAGTGACCTTGCTGATTAGTTTAACATAGATTGGTGAACAAAAAATTCATAATAAAAATCTGATTTTTTTCCACACTTGTTCAAACCATATAATGAAATGACAAAAAATGAATTGTATATGAGTCACTCCAAATCCTTAGCTTTTAATATGCTTCATAGATGAGATTGCATTATATGTTTTGAACAAGATGTGGAAAAAAATCAAATGACATAGATATAAGCATTCTCACACCATGAGTGAAGCAACAATTGCATAAAGCTTTATTGCAAAAAAATTGTGAATATTATTTACATTGTTCATACTTGTTTATATAATGCTTCAATTCCTAAACTAAGAAACTATAGCTAGTGTTCTAACCATGCATAAAAATAAAATTACAGTGCAGATGTATGGAATTATATGCATAACTACTCCTATACTGGTTTATAACTACTATGGAAGCACAACACTGCAATCACAATACCAAATCCAACTCCATAACTTAATCCCAATCCCACTGCCCACCATCGACTCTCCATTATATCTTTGGTGCTACCAACTATAGTCTTATTCCATTCTGCTTGATGCTCTCTGCAACCTGAACCACAACCCAGTGTCATATTTTCAAGGGGAAACCCATGAAGGTTGGGGTTTCCTAAAAAGGAGGAAGCCTCAAATGTTGCAAATTATTTTCTCTGTGGTATTAATCCTGACATGATGTTGTTTGAAAGATTCAATACTTCGAGGAAGGTTAGATTTGAAAATTTGAAAGGAATTTTTCCTGACAACTTGTTTTTTGAAAGATCTAGAGACTCTAAACGAGCCATGTTTGCCAAGGATTCAGGAATTGAACCACATAGCTGATTATTTGAGAAGTTGAGAGAAATTAAACCTTGGAGGACTCCCAATGGTGGAGGAATATTGCCTGAGAGGTTTTTATGTGAGAGATCCATGAACTTGTTTGCATAGATTATCTTCTCATATGTTTGAACCCTTCCTTTTATCCAAATTGTTACTTCATCCTCGAACTTTGATTCATAAGGAGAGTCCAGATTTAAATCAGTGAAATAAGAGAAGGTAAGTCATTCATCAATAATTTGAGATTGATTGACCATAGCATATAGATTACTTAGATCTTGAGGGATACTTTCTGATAAACAATTACTCGATAAATCTAGAATTTGGAGATTCTGCAACCTCATAAGTTGGGATGGAATTTTACTTTCGAAATTATTAGAGGTTAAGCTCAAAATTTTCAAATCTTTCAGCTTTTCAATCCAAACAAAAATTTTACCTTCAAATTTATTATTTCCCAAATCAAATATTTTGAGACCTGTGCAATTTGAAAGGGGCGGAGGAATATTACCTTGAAACCTATTGCCATTGAGATTTAGTGCATGAAGAGCTGTGAGATTTCCCAACTCCTCTGGAATCTCCCCTTCCAAATCATTGTTAGCCAATTTTAAAAGCACTAATTGAGAACACGACCTAATAGTTGCAGGGATCTTTCCCATCAACTTGTTATTTGACAAGTCCAAAATGCCCACTCTATTTGAATTTGTGCAAGTAGAACTTGGAATTTCTTCGGAGAGGTTATTTCTTGACAATGAGAGAAAGATCGATACCCAAATATCTGATGGAGGTCTAATGTTTGGAATCGAGCCGTTAAACATATTATCTGACAAATCTAATAGGAATGAAACAAAATCCAGAGTAGGAAGTGTGCCATACAATCTATTCCCTTGCAAATCCACCGCAGAAAACTGATGGGATATCTGCCAGGGTAGAGAACCTTCCAGATTGTTATCTGAAAGAATGAGCGTATCAAGATTAGGAAGATCCCACAACCACAAAGGAATATTTCCCACAATGTTGTTACTTGAAAGATCTAGTTCCTTCAATTGATATTGTCGGGACAAAAATGCAAGGAAAGCACCTTCTATATTGCAAGACCTCAATGCCAAGTACTCGAAATGGTCAAATTGTGGAATCCAACTTGCATATATAGTAATAGATGACTGATTTTTAGAAAGGTCCAATCCTCGTAAGTGAGTCAGATTTTCAAGCATCTGAAATGAAATGTTGCCTCTTAATCTGTTGGAAGCAAGCGCCAACACTTTTAAACTGGCCATCTTCAAAAGAGAATCTGGAATTGTTCTTGACAACTAGTTATTGCCTAGATGCAACTCACTTAATGTTGAAGGCTCACATAGAGATGGTGGAATCTGGCCAGTCAGATGATTATGGCTGAGTAACAATACTCTTAAACTTACCAGCTTTGAATTGGAGTCTGGGATTCTTCCTGACAGCTGGTTGTTACTGAGGTCCAGATGTGCAAGGGATAAAAGGCTATCAAAAGAGGACTGCATAGTTCCCTCCAAATTATTACGGGATAGATCCATGGTATCAAGTTTTGAATAGTTTGCAGCAGAGTGGGGAAACTCTCCACTTAAATTGCAACCAGAAAGAGATAGAGCAACAAGTGAGTTGGAATGGCCTAAAATGAAAGAAAGGTTTCCCTTCAAGTCATTATTACCAGTAAAGTCAATATTTCTCAATTTTGAAAGGGGCATGAAATTGGAAGGGATGAAGCCATTTAGATTATTGTAGCTGAGATCAAGTGAAACCAACGAAGACGCATTCTCAATCCAAGAGGGTAGTTCAGACAGGAATGAATTCCATGATAAATGCAGATGGGACAAAGAGGTCAGATTTGATAGATCTGGAATATTACCTGACAACCCACAACTAGATTGTTGAATCTAGGTGAGATTCTAAAGACCGTTAAGGGCCTCACCCCAATGCTTTGAGCCCATTGTCAGGTTAACTTCATTCATTCCCAAGAATTCAAGGCTTCTTAGACCTCTGGCCCATACATCAAACTTACCACCCTTAAATTCCCAATTATATGAAAGATCTAGATGACGCAAGCTTGACATATTTCCCAACACTAGAGGAACCTCACCGCCAAATCTAGCATTTGACAAGCTAAGAAATGAAAGCCTCTGCAATTTTGAGAACTGTGGAGGAATAGAAATACTTTGAAAGTAATTCCAGCTGAAATCCAAGTGCTGCAGGTGCTACAGATCAAACAATGATGGATGAATTTCACCACTCAATTGATTGCTTAGATCAAGGGTAATCACATGCGATGTATGATTATCGTAGCCAACGCCTTCCCACTCGCAACAATTCAATCCACGCCAAGAGGATAACTGACCTGAGGAAAGATAAAGGCCACCCTTGAAATCTAAAAGAGAATTTCTCTCATCTTCAATACATGCTATTGAAATTGACATATTAAGTTATGGAGTTGGATTTGGTATTGTGATTGCAGTGTTGTGCTTCCACATTTTTGAAAATTACAGTGCAAATGTATGAAATTATATGCATAACTACTCCTATACTAGTTTATAACTCCTATATTGTGATTGTTTAACTCCGTCACCCAAGAGGATGCCAAACAAGATTAAGTTTTACCAGAGATGTCAAAAAATTACATTCACAAAAATCTAATTTATAGAATTAACTGCAGCAGGTAAAACACATTTGAAAGATAAAAATAGAAAACTTATGTATATAAATCCCAGAATCATTATGATTCAAAATATTACTTGACTTATAATTAATAATTATGGAAGGTTTTTTTTTCACTGCAGTCAAAATCCATTAACAGAATGGGTGAAGGTAAGGTAGGGATATACCAAACTCACACTATAACGTGGTTCCACATTTATAAGACACAACAAAAATTGGTTCCACATTGATATGACACTTTTGAAATATTAAAAATATATAAGGAGTTCACCATAGTTTTTAACTCTCAAATTATTAAAGAAATGATATTCTATGATGCCAGTATTTTTCCTAAATGCTAGACAAACTACATTAGAGATGTATAGTATTTCATATACTACTACTCAAGAGTTCTAATCATTTCAAATTGTAATAGAATAATTACTATATATTAAATGTACATTTATCTCACATGGCCTTTACCTTATTGTTCACTTATTGTAATGCTTATTTATGGATCATGTACAAATGTGTTATGAGTTTTGGAAGATATTACCTTATCTCATAGACATCCTTGGTATCAAGACTAGCTTAGTTGTATATATGCAAAGCATATTTTCAACATTTCCATTTAAAAGGATACTTCTACATTTTCCATTATCTCCTCACTAAAACACAAAACACTAATTCTGAGCCATAAGTTTTCATCAATAAAATACAGATGTATTGATAAGACACAGATCAATGCAAAAGCAAAGAAGAAAAGCTTGATGAGATAAGGCCACATAATAGAAGGAAAGAAGTATAGGAGAAAATTGTTGAATAGGCACACTAAATTGCTCGTGGAGAACATTAAAATAAAGTCAATGAATTGAACTTCTATGATGCCCCCAATCCAATCAGTCAATGCACCACTACAAGTGATAAACGTGACATTTTTAATTACCCTTACAAATATCCATAACTAGTTGAAAAAGCTAAGATTTGTGCATGTCAAATGCAACTAGAAATTTTTTGCTAACATTATTTTGTAACCTTGCGAATAACATGCAATTAGCGAAAGCACCAAACTTCCATTAAGTTTCAAGCATATTCCATTTAATGTAGAAGAAAAGAAATCTCAAACCAGTCAGCATATTAGTTTCTTGATTTCCACCAGTTCTGGAGGGCCTATAAGCAAATGAGAGGGAAATTCCCTTAGTGATGTAACATAAACAATTATTGTTCTTGGCTCTCAGTTGAAGAGATTTCAGTACAAGGCTCACACTCCCATACCAAGTAACAAAGACGATTGGCGTTCTTCACTACCAATTAAGAATATCCCAATCTAAGGTTTGTGCTCTCATATCAAGTAACAAAAACAATTATGGTTCTTGGTTCTTATAAAAGAGGTTTTTCAAGCTAGGTCGCAGGCTTCCATACCAAGTAGCGAAAATAATTATTGTCCTTGGCACTCAACTAAAAAGGTTTCAGTTTAAGGCTCTTGCTCCCATACAGACTAGAACAAAAACAATTATTGCTCTTAGCTTAAAATTGAAGAACCTCTAATCTAAGACTCATGCTCTCATATCAAACAATAAAAAATTATTATTATTCTTGATTATTTGTCCAAGAAATATTAATCTAGAACTCATACTCTTATATCCAATAACAAAAATATATCATTCTCAACTGCCAATCCAAAAAGTTTCACTCTAAGAATTCTACTTCCATATCCACAAATATAATTACTGTGTTGCTCCCAATATAAAAATTTCCAATCTAAAGCTCATGATCCTATATAAAATATTATTAAACAAGCTAAGATTTCTTCAATCCATAATAAATTCTCCAAATACAGAATATTATTCATCAGTTTTACCAATAACCAAAGTAATTGGTAGACAAAAGGTCACAGGCTGCAGATTCAAACCATTGGAGTGTCTAAAAGAAATTGCATTGTATGGATGACACAAAACGTGAGCCAAATTGTTGCATGAAGCTTAAAATAGTGAAATAGTTGAAGTCAATGAAGTCAATCATAACGTAGGTTCATAAAATCTAAATGTTTTTGGTAGAACTTTCTCAGCACACTGAATTAAGATCTGAATTGTCAGTTTTTTAGCTCCCCAAAAGTAGGATGCCACAGCAAAAAAATTGCCTTGTTAGGACAGCGTAAATGAATATCTCACCAAGCCACTTTCCACATGAAATCAAAGATTATCTTGGTTAATTTCTTTGTTCAATTCAATGGGCTCAATATAACTTCAATCTCTTTTCATAAGTACTGTTGTTTTCAACTATTATATAGTACATAGTATTACAATTGTTTAAAAGTTTTTGTAATGCACATTCAAAGCCCTTCTAATGGATAGTTTGATGGACCAGAAGTTCCACAAGATGAATACCACACATGGTTGTAGAAGACTAGGATGCATTAAGTAGTCAGTACTGAAAAAGTAGCACAAGATTAATGCATGGAGTGCTCAAACCACTGATTTTGGACAAAATGCCGCCAACATGGAGTCCCCAAGCGCATTCTTATGAAACCCCTTATAGTGTGGTTGAATTGACACCACATGGCGGAGAAGGGAACACTTTCTACTGTTGAATATAGGAGGATAATAAATCATGTAAATCATGTACCAACTAACAATACATAAACAAGGGCTTGAATGCAGAAAAAGGCACAATCCAAGGATTGATAATGCATGAGGAGTTGAGTGCTTGGAAGAGGGGATGAAGCCATTCATGGTGAATCTGTGTGGAGTCTGGACAAGATAGAGGGCGACAAAACTAGACTGTGGGAGTTACCACCAAAATTTTATATATTACAACCCTACACAATGCCATGGTAAAGAAAACCATATAGTGCTAAACTCTTACCTGTTACAATGGTCCCTACACAATGCCAAGTCCTCTCTTCCAAAACTCGCCCTTGAAAATCTATGCCCTCCTACGAGCGAAATGTTGGAAGTGAAGGAGTTGAAGTGGTGGGTCAATGGAGGTCGACCACCAACACATCAAGAAGCAACCCTCGCGCCAAATGAAATGTGTCATATTTTTGCCCTTGTTTTTTTGTTTTATGTTGTGGTGTGTGTCGCAATTGTGATAAAAATAATTTGTCACAATTGTAACCAACACGAGCATGTTATAAAAAAAAAAATGAAAAATTTCTTTATAACTCGACCAACCAACCCATTTAAAATACTTGATCGCAATTTTCGGTCGCAATTTAGGGTAAAATGCACTAGTGAGTATGTGTGTATACATTGTTGGATGACTTACAAGGCCCAATCTCTCATTGGTACTTCAATGGAGTTATGATCATTTGGGGCTTAGTTGGGAACATGTATGCCTACAGGTACTCATCGTTGGATGAGCATGGGTAGGGTAGGGTAGGGTAGTGTAGAGAAGATAGGCAATAGCTTGTGGAATGTAAGTTCATTGTATCAAATATAAGTTGTTTATTTTTCTAATTTCAATCTGTATAAAATTCTTTGTTTTAAGCATGGTTTGATAGTTACACAGTTTCTTTATGTGATATATTGCACCATTTTTATATCAACAAGAGTGTTACAAGCTTGTGGTTTTGATTCCAATCATTTTGGTATAAGAGCTTAAAGCTTCAAGAATGAGACTAGATGAGGGTTATTGTGTGGCAAATGATAATTTCCAAAGTGGATATGGATATGGTAGGCATAGAAGATGATGAATGTTCATTGATTGATCCTTTCTACGACGAGAAGATTTGAGTTGTTGGAACTCCCACCAATTGATTGGTCTATTCAAGAAATGATAATTTTGAAGGAAAGAACGACTTACATCATCAAGAGAACAAAAGAATGGGTGAATAAGAAAATGATAGAAAATACAACCACCAAACCTCAAAGTAGAGGGATTAATCCTGCTAGGAGTCATGTGTGAATGAAGCATTAGTCATAATCAAAATAGAAAACAATACAATAAGAACTAAATGCATTACTTCCACTTGCTTTATTTTATAATCTTATATTATAATTTTAGCAATGTTAGAACATTCACTCTTGACTATAATATTTTAATTGTTTGATTATCTTATTAGTCATTATACTTTATTTATATAATAACAATATATTTAATCTAAACAAATTATATGTCAAGTTACATAACATAGTATGGTTAGAATAGTTTTGGATTAAGTTTTGATACTACTAAATAGAAGGAGATAAGGTCGATTTTTTCTAGGCCTAAGATAGTTTATTTTCAGATATAAATGCAACATTATTTCTAGCTTCAAGATGGAGTGTAGAGAAGACAAACAATAGCTTGTGGAATGTAAGTTTGTTGTGTCAAATATAAGTCATTATTTTTTTTAAAGACCATGGTTTGAGAGTTACAGAGTTTTCTTTATGTGATGTATTGCACCATTTTGATATCAATAAGAGTGTTACAAGCTTGTGGTTTTGATCTTGATCATTTTGGTATAAGAGCTTGAAGATTCCTACCAGTTTTGAGGGTAAATAAACTATGATTTTTCTATCCCATAATTGTTTTCAGTGTGTGAAGAGAGGACACATTGGGGATTGGACAAATCCTGCATAGAAAAATCATGAGAGTTGAGCCATGGTTGATGAGGAAATTGCCTTACTAGGCTCCCAAAACATATTACTTTAGCTTCTCCAAATGGTTTTTGGACCCAGAATCTTGATTATGAGGGTATTCCTTTCAGGTGCAAGAAATGTCACGACACTAGTTATCTCGCTTTTTGATGTTCCTTTGATAAGGTTAGATCAAAGAAATCACCTTCTTGGTGGTTGGGTTTTCAAACCATCATTATTCAGATCAAAAAGTTTCCAAGGAAGGGGATGGGGTGGATTTCTCTCCTTAGAATGATCTTTCTTTGGTAGACGATACTGATGTTATCTTTGATGATACATATGTTGTCTCTAAGCCAGCTTTGGTTTAGAATGTTAAGGCTATCTCTTCTTTAGCTGCTGGATCTATTCCAGAACTTTGTTGCTAGAGTTGGCCCAGCTGTCTTATGTCCTGGTGCTTCAGGTATTGATGCCATGTTTTTTCTGTGAGGGCTTTGGGGGTTAGTAGTGGTGCTACCCCTTTCACTCCTATGGATACTCTTGCGATTTGCAATGGTCTTTTAGGTTTATCTTTAGGTTGGCAAACAACTGCTAAAAAGGTGGAGGATAGATGGACAACAATTAAAGGAAAAAAAAGTCAAATCCTCCAAACCTTCATTTGGTATGTCTTTACGTTCTCAAAAGACTAAACAAAATGTAAATCTCGATGGTTGTTTGTTTTTTTTTTGGGTTGGTTTTTAGCCTTCTTGTTGGGTACTATGGTGTGTCCCTCTAGTTTTCTGGGTGGTGGTCCACAGTTGTGTTAAAATCTTTCATTTCTATATCTTTCCTTTCTCTTTGTACAAGGTTTCAAGTCCTTTCAAAACCTGTTTTTACTTCATCAAAAGAATTTCTTTGTCCAATTCCTCTTGACTCATTTTTCTCATTTTTATACCATTTACTTTGGCATTCTCCTCTATGCTATTGTGGCTTACATCTAAAACTCTTGTCACGATCATTAATATTCTTCTTCACTCTTCCTATACTCTCATACACTTGTGAGTTGCACTTAAGTCTCTAGAATAGCAAGTCTATTGCTATAACTCCCTCACCACTCTTCTCTCTTCTAAACTTGTCCTTTTGGGAACACTAGTACTTCCTCTTGGAACCTTTTAGCTTCCTCTATTGCTCTTCTAGGCTTCAAAACTCTACCCACTTTAAAGAGCTTCACCTCTTTTTTCAATCAATTCTACCCACAATTGTAGCTTGTGGAGTTGTCTTAGCAATTTCTATCCAACCCCAGTTAGAAGTTGTTCTCTTGGTGATGCAACTTCTAATGTAAGAGTTAGCACAATTTTATCTCTTTTTGTAATTACCTAGACTATTTTTTTTTTTCAAGACAACAACTTGAGGGTGACACCTTTTAACCAATCTTCACAGAGCAGTCACACCAAAACCAACCTCCAAACCCATGAATTGATCCCTTTTGCTTCCATAATAACCTTTGAGCCTCTGAATTCATATTTGAACAATGATATGGAGCTTAACAATCTTCATCAAATTCTCCTTCTGAGAACACAACTTCTAATCACGACTTTGGTAGGCGAGAGTAAACAACTTCTACCATCAATGGCCATGACAATTTTTTGCACTCGTACGGTGCTAATAGATCATGAATCTCTAATTGGCAATTAATTTCTTTGTTTAACATTCACAAAATGATCATCTTCAATAACCACACTCCCCTCCAATTTCTTTGTCAACCCAGTCTCATCCTTGCATGGGAGCTTGTTCAATATAGAACACTACCAATCTTTATGTAGAAATCTCCAAGGCCCCGTTTGGTTGGGGAAGATGAATTTGTGGCATAACCAGGTTATCTTATAACCAGATTTTCGAAAATCTGGTTTTGTGGTTTTGAAAGCCAATGGTCCGTTTGGTTGACATGGAAGATGAAATACTGTGGACCCCACAACATTATTAAAAAAACTATCATAAAATTCAAAACTTGGTTTTAATTTCGAATTCCACCTTTTTATTGGAAGAAACATCTTCCAATTTTTGACCAAAATTGGAAGATGAAATTGAAAACCAAGTTATAATTTTAACCAACCAAACGCCCATGTTTTTTTGCAAAACCTGGTCTTACCCCTGATAACCCGATTTTGGCCCTCATCTTCCAGCAACCAAACGGGACCCAAGGGATTTGGATGTGAATCTAACAAAACTTAGAAAAGGCATAGAACCTGCTTCTTCCAAAAAGTTGAATGGAGTATGTATACGTCAAGGAATCGAGCCCAACCAATGAAACGACCCATACACATTTGTTATCCAAAATCTACTAATACACATCAACTACAACTAGCATAGCATGACAACACAAATTTTTATTTTTGAAATCTAAAACCACACAGCCTGAAAAGAACTATATAAAGTCCTGCCTAGATGTGGTGCTTATCACAATTTGACACAAAAAAGTTCTCAAACCTTCTTGCACTCACCAGATCTAATATGTGAAGCCAATGAACAACATGGAAATCACAAACATTCAACTTCAGGTATGCATGAACGAGATGAAGCAACAAACTATTTAGAGAGCAACCTTGCGCAAACAACAATATGACATTCCATCCCATGCCAAGGTAATGTCACCATAGCTTGAGATAGTCTAATGTGAGCAACAACAAAGAATTGTTTTTAGCTTAATTAGCTTAATCCCTTATGGATCTAATGGCTATCTCTTCTGCGAAATGCTTGCAAACTTTATTATAGGTTGCAATTTCTCTCAAAAATAGCTTACTATCAGATTTATACTTCTCTAGATAAATTCACGCACAGATCTCACTCACAGTTTTAGCAATGTTCAGGCTTGCGCATCCATACTACCGCTTGTTCATCTACACTGATTCATACAACTCCAACAACACCAATACTTCTTTTGAATCAATGCACAACTTTTTTCTGATAATTTAGGCAAAAATATGTTTAACTTTTGGCAATCTGCAAATCCACGTGCTTCACCAAATTCCATCCTCCACCGGATTCCACTAAATCTTGCCAATTAATACTCACCTTGAACACACACGAACTTTCTCTTCCACACAATTTTCCACTGCAGCTCGTAAACAATGAATTTCTTCATGCAAGGCAATTTCCTCATCAACCATGGCTCAACTCACTCGATTTTTCTATGCAGGATTTGTCCAATTTGAAGATTTTTATATTATATAGTAGGAGACAAAACTTTTTAATTTTGACATAGCTTTAAATGTTAATGTTTTTAATATAATAGTTATCTTTAATATTTTATATTATAAACAAGATTCTTTTATGTAAATCTATATTGAATTTTTTTAAATTAAATGTATAAATCTCTTTTAAGATATTGTAAATTTTTAATATTATATAAAATTAAATTTAAGTTTTATTATTTTATAATAATGAATTTAAGTGAGAAATAAAAGTTTATTATAAATAAATTATTTAAATTAAAAAAAATCAAAAGTGTATTATTCATATAAGTAACTCTTTTTAATTCTATAGTTACTTTTTTTTAGTTCATTTCTTTTTATACTTTATCTTTTTTCTTAATTTTAAAAATATAGACAACATATTAACTTACTAACAAATAAAAGTGAGAAATAATAGTTTGTTATAAATAAATTATTTAAATTAAAAATAAAAGTTTGTTATAAATAAATTATTTAAATTAAAAAAATTTCAAAAGTGTATTATTCATATAGGCAACTCTTTCTAATTCTACAACTTTTGTTTAGTTCATTTTTTCTTATACTTTCCTTTTTTCTTGATTTCAAAAATATAATATGGACAATATAGTAACCAACAAACAAAATTTTAACACATTTTTTAAGAAGTGAAATAGTTATTAAAATGTAATATAGATAATTAGTAATTGAACCAGTTTGGTTTTAATAGTTTTTTAAAGAGTAAACCAATAATTATTATGAAAATACGATTTTTACTTATATTTTAAACTGTATCATTTATGAATTTGAGTTTTACTTAAAATTATTTTGTTTTTAAATAAAGCTAGACTTATAAATATAGCCATTTTTTCACATTATATATATGTGTGTGTGTGTGCGCGCATATATGTATATGTATATGTGTGTGTAATTATAATAATAGTTGTTTATCTTTTATTAATTAAATTGACTTTGACTATTAAATTATAAATTTAAAATCACTTTTAATATTTAATATGTTTTTTAGTTAATTTTTAATTTTTATACACCCTCATTCAAACAATTTTCCCAAATCAAATCATTTGGCTATGTAGGGTAGGGATAGACATGACAAATAAAATTTGGTTAATCAAAAAATTATAATGATGAAGTTTTAAAAATATTTTTATTTTTTTTAAAACTAAGTCTTATAAAATGTTAAAAATATATTAAATATTAAATATTAAAAGTAATTTTAAATGTATGATTTAATAGTCAAAGTCATTTTAATTAATAATAGATAAACAACTATGTATATAATTTTAAAAAATTAGTAAAATTCAAATTTATAAAGGATAGAGTTTAAAATATAAGTAAAAATTGTATTTTCATAATAATTATTAGTTTACTCTTTAAAAAACTATTAAAATCAAACTTATTATTGCTTAACTAATACAATTATTAATTATCTGTATTACATTTTCAACAAAACAAAAGTTATAAGAAATAAAGAACTAAAGAACTAAACAAAAGTTATAGAATTAAAAAGAGTTACTTATATGAATAATACACTTTTGATTTTTTTAAATTTAAATAATTTATTTAAAATAAACTTTTATTTCTCACTTAAATTCATTATTATAAAATAATAAAACTTAAATTTAATTTTATATAATATTAAAAATTTAAAGAGATTTATATATTTAATAAAAAAAGTTTAATATAGATTTACATAAAAGAATCTTGTTTATAATATAAAATATAAAAAAAAAGAGCTCTTGGCAAGCTAGAGTCCCTGCCTTTTGGAAGAGTTGCAAATGGAGTGGGTTTAACCATGGAGGGAACTGTATAGTTAAGTGCACTCTAAGTTGGAGTAACATTGGGAAGTCTCGGTTCTTCACCACTTGAACATCACCTAGATCCAATGGGTGCCAATTGTTGCATTTATTGTCATGAAAGCTAGATTTTGATTGCAGATATCTAATCTGATGTGAAAATGTGAATGAATCTCTCTCTCTCTCTCTCTCTCTCTCTCTCTCTCACACACACACACACACACACACACACACACACACACGTATACTAGTTTAGTCATGAACTACCTATTTCTAATTTTAGAAATAATGTATGGCCTTTTCATTTTAAGAATAGCCAATGTAACTATCAAATTTTCAATGGTCATTAGTTTCAAATCAGATACATGATCATGCTAAAATATGCTTTGTCATGTTATTGTCTAGAATAAAAATATACATTCCATGATAATGTTAATGTAATTTGCAATATAAAGCGAGTTTCACACATGAAAGATTCTTTCTACAATCAATCTAAAATATTTACTAGTTAGAAAAGATCTAAATTTTTAAATTAATAATAAATAAGTTTGCTAATTAACATTACTAGTTTTTAAAAAAAACTCAAAACATTAAAAAATATTATAATTATATAACATTTGAAAAATAATAATAAAATTGTATAATTATTGTGACCTATTATAATAGTCATTATAACAATAATATTATCATCATATATAAAAGTATTATTATAATTATAAACAATAGATTAATTCCTCAATCAAAACATTATGAAATTGCTAGTCTCCATTGCTACGGGTGCATCATTCATTTATTTTCTTTGTATTGACCACTCCTGAAGGATACCCCCATTTTTCTTGAACTTGTTTGATTATTAATCCAAACCACAACAGTTCTAAATTTAACAAAAAGTACAAACAATTTAGAATTTTGAAACTTGCAAAACACGCAAAATACATCTGAGTAGCAAGATGGGCGATATGGTTTTTAGCCCTAAACACTACAGAGCCAGTGATATACGACATATCAGATCAATTAAAGGAAGTATTTAGTAAATTCACTAGAAAGAGCAATAAGTAAAAGTCTCATGATATGAGCCCATACACCTCATTAATGCTTTGCAATGTACGCCACTGATTTTACTACTTATTTGCACATACTGTAAACTTTTATGCAATGATTGGGGACCATTTGCCCATCGTTTTTTTTTGGTGTGAGATAATTTCAGCCTGCTAACAGCTAGCACTCAAAACGGCTATTAATAAGTAATCTCAATTCTATTATATCTCATCCTATGGCCATTCTAATATAGCTCAATATCAAGAAAATCCATTTACAAAACAACAAGATGCCCTCGCAGAAATGACAATCCGTTAATGGTAGCCCGCTAACATCCACTCTTAAAAATAACTAAAAGTAAACAGTCTAAGTGATGAAACTATTCCATATGAAACTCAATATTAAGCTTGTTATGATCAAGTGCAGCACTAGAATTAAGTTAAGCTTGTTATGAACATACTAGTATTCTTATTTCCACCCCTGCAGAAGCTTTTTTCATTTCTAAAATTTGATTCCTGACCTCTAGACAGCAGATTGGAAGATTGATTGTCATGATATTTAAGGAAGAAGTATTTCCAACAAGAAGATTCAATATCTCCACTTCACTACCAGTCATCGTGCATTTAAAGTCCACAAATACTTCTTTAAGATTTGGAAAGTTTAAGTCTGACCCACTTTCCATCTCTCTCGCTAGCGCCACATGTCCTCCTTCTACAGAACACTGTAGTCAACAAACAATCAATGATTTAGAGAAAATATAGAATAAACTCAATAAAGTATGCTCAAGATAAAAACATAAATAGTCATATATTACCTCACGTATGGTCAACTTTTCAAGGTTGGGAAAATTACTTAGTGTGTTGAGGAAACTAGAAACACAAGGCAGCTCACATTTCTCAACTAAAATTTTTCTCATTGTTACGACAGCTAAGAGGCTTTCAAGTAACAAAAACTCTGATACATTCACATCATAGAGAGATGTAGGGCAGTTCACCTTAAATGCAGATATTCCATAACTATTGTCTCTTTCCATATAAGCACCAAAATAACAACCGATCAATTCAAGTTGCATCAGTTGAGGACAATCCACAATCAACATTTGGAAGGAGCAGTGTAAAACCTTCAAATATTTGAGATGTTGAGCACATATTTTCAAGTCCTCTAACCCATAGCATTCACTGAGCCCCAGATGTTGAAGCTCTGGGCATAGGTTTATAAAATCTTGTATTATATTTTTATTAGTCTCTACAAAAATTAAGTGTAGACAACATGATACGAGGAAAGGAAAGCCTAGACAAGACTCGAGAACCTCAATAAAACCTAAATATTCAAGTTTCAAAGTAGTTAGCGTCTGATAGGAAAACATAGTAGCAGGAAATGTAGTATTGGGATGAAAGGACTTGTTATACTAATTTCCTTCACACCTTTTACCCTTATATACTCAATCTAGTCCTTCATTTTTTCAGTGTTGCTCTTACAACAAAATGGAGGTTCAAACCTAAAGCTTGTAAGAGGCACAACGTGTTTCTGAAGAACATTATCTATTATTCTTGTGTACTTACTTGGGCATATGGAAGCGAAAAACTCCTCAGAGAAATGAAGATGGGGAGTTTTTGTCCAGAGTGATCGCCATTTTCTGGAGATGATGGAGGATCTAACAACATCTTGCAAGGAGAGCTTTGACAGGATTTCATAAGAGAGTATGTTATATACCAAGTCGCTTAGCCTGTCTTCCTCTGCCGCCATTGTTTGCCAACTCCTTCAGAATCCACGTCCACTGCAGAAAGTTGCTTAACTAATTGCCATCACAAATTGAGAGCATCTGCAATCTTTTACTGCATATACAAATGGAGTGTGTGATCGTAAATGCTGAAGATATGAATATCTATTGGCTTGTACTGCAAATTGAATTGCAGGATTTTATTCTTAGAACACTTCATAAAGGCTGCCAAGGACAATCTAGGGCAACGCGTAAAGAAATGATTCGCACGAACTGGGCAGGAAGAAATGTTTAAACCATTTCAATGGCATTAAAGTCTCTTTACGGAGAGACAATAGTGCAACTTATTAAAAACAAATGCTTTAATCTTTTTAATGTTCGCCTTCCATTCACTCTAAACTTTTTCCCTAATTTATTAATAGAAAAAATATATAACCACTAGCAAAATTTCTGCCGGCCAATGAAAAATTAAGAAAAAATATTGAAAATGAAAATTGAAAAATTAAAACACTTCAAACTATAGAATAAACTGTTAATTTGTTTTATTAACACAGTTCCCAATGTGAACTAATTGTCTATAAGTGAGACGAAAACAATAGTCTCTGCCTTTATAAAGGCAGGGACTAATAACTATTATATTAAAAACATTAACATTTAAAAAGCTATTTCAAAATTAAAAATGTTTAAAATGTTTTGTCTTCTACTATATAATATAAAAATCTTCAATTTTGTTAATGAAGACATTATTACATTATGAATAAATTTATAGAGGTATATTTAAAATTGAGAGCAGAAAAACATAAAACCAAGTGTCAGTAAGTACTGTCAGCGGTACAGGCAGAAGGGACGGCATTCGGGCAGGGCCACAAACTCCATTCATCAAATTATTCAAAGATTCATATGGATCTCCATTGAGCAAAACCTAACTGAAAATAAGAGCTAGTTTAGGAATTTGACTTTCAATGTGATGAAAAAATCCATGCTTTAAGAAACAACGCCAAATTTAAGGGAAAAATAAACAAACAACAATTGTGTGAATCTGCTGAAAGCTACTCAGGAGTCAGAAGTTAATTGGGTATTCACCAGACAGAAAACAAAAAGATTGAAAATATTACTGAGATTAAAAACCCTTTGAAGAATTGTAGTAGGAAATAAATGTCCCTCTGTGAAGAAAGAAAGTGCCTATTTAAGGTTCACAGAATGTTGTCCTGTTCTAAAGTTACTGTAGTTCACAAATGACCACAATAAGTGAAGGTACCCTAGAAGTAAACTGGTGTGATGTTGATATGAGGAGCCTAGGTAATATTCAAATAAGATTGGTAAAATAGGGGCATTCTTAAAAATGTTTTATTTTTTTAAGATTTGAAAAATCTAGTGATTTTTTTGCAAATTTTTAAATTGTTTTTGACTACAGATACAAATATAAAGAACAAATGCTGAAATTTTTGTGAACATTATACAATTTGTAAGAAACTTAGCTGCATTGCTAGAGAATGACAGGTTGGAGTCCTGTGACAATCATTGATGCCTCTAATATTGAAAAATTGAGTCTCAGAAAGCTACTCTGAAAAGCGGCCAAAAAGAGTGGAGACCTGTGGCTTGTGTTTTTTTAGATGACAGGCTAACGTTAGAAGGAATTGTAGTAAATCATAAGAACTTAAAAAGTCCAGCCATTGTGTGATGACGACCTTTCTCTAGAGAGTCTGGTAAGTTGTACCTGTGATATTCTACTGGACATCATAATGCAAGTTTTCCCAATAAGATTGAAACATTCAACATTGAAATGGAAAGACATCAAGTGTGATTTCTTAGGCCTAAATGCATCATTACCTTCTCTTTTAATTTAATGAATTTCTGACCAAACTCTCCTTTCTTATCTATAAGATCTTGTTCATGACCTGTTAATGCAATATTTTTAGGCGTAGCTGGTGAACTATCATAAGCTCTAATCGGTGATTCATCTTCAGATCTTTGAACTTCATTCTCAACTTTGTACAACCAACATTCAAGTATTTTAACAGCTCTCTTGCCATATTTGAGAGCTTCTGTAACTCTCTTCTGAGAGGCCAAAGCAAAACACATCTCATAGAGTCTGATCTTATTGATTAAGGTTTATGGTTAAATTTCTGAGGTGAAAAATTTTAAGCGACATGAGAAGATAGAAAACAAGAGACGCTTTGGTGAATTATGACGAGGATACAGTGATGCTATTTGGGGACTATCAGGACTCAGGGTTCCCTCAAAGATAGTGAGGGCCTTGTTATATTCTTCCAAAGCTCTGTCCAAATCCTCTGCGAATCATTGACCCATAAATTATATCGTTTTAAACTTGCGTTAACTTATTTTACATTCAATAAAATGTGCATACCCCTCTTCAGATAGATATCTCCCAAAGTCCTACTAGCGTCCGCTATGTTAAGATAATTAGCTTTTTCATCTTGCTCAAAAATTCTACGCGCGGTGTTCAGCATTTCCCATGGCAAATCTAAATCTGCGTCTTCCTCTTCCATTGCCGATTGACAATGAGGACAATGAAACCCTACAATTTACAACATTTTCAATAAATTGAATGTAAAAAATGAAATTTAAATACCAATTTAAATTTGTTCCAAGACCTTCGGTATCAGCAAGAGAAGAATCATTGGTACTTGAATGTTCATCGTCATCTTCTGATTCGTCATCAGAGGACTCACTGTCATCATAAATTTGTGAGATTGCATCCACGGTAGCATTAAAATAGAGTGCGCGCCCTAATTCCAGATATGTGTTTCCACGTTCAAGAGCAAACTCTCCATAATATTGTACCCTGAATTATAGATTAACAAAATTATATCAACAATTAAAACAGGAGAATTGGGGCTGAAAGCTCCGACATTTCAGGCTACGATGCATCAGAAACAGATATCCCACAATTAGGAGAAGGAAAACACATTTATTATCTGAAATGAATTTTAAGCAACAAAACACGGCCCTCGGACAAAAAAAGTTCATATTAAAACAGTTCTAAAACTCATATACTGTGAATTGAAGTTTTTATCTGTCATTTAAAGACCTACCTCAACCATAAACCCTCAAAATACAAGTTATCTATAAATTTAACTTCAAGAATCAAACTATTTTAAAGAAAGGGGTATTTGCCCGTCGAGAAGTCAAAAAGCTAAAAATAACTATAATTACATGGAATGATCTGATTCTCAGAGCTCTTTCCAAATGCTCAACTCCATCTTCAAACTTATGTGATTGAACTGCATCGACACCCTTCTTAAATAATGTCTCTGCTTCCTGCAATGAAGGAATATTGGACGAGTTGTTTTGAAACAGAAAATTCTGTACATCTTCCATCAGATCTTCTCTTCCACTGAAATTCTCTTCTGTTTGCAAGCTGGCTTGTTTGAAAGAAGAATTCTGTGCTCTTCCAGCTGATTCGACTTCCACTTCTGCTACTGTTGCCATGGATCTCAAAGCTCAAATTCACAGACAAGATAGAATAACTATTGAAAACAGATTCAAGGTGTTAAATGTTTGTTCAGAGCTTGTCTGTGGTCGAAAAGATCTGAGTTGTAGAAGAGTAGAAGATGAAAAGGAATTGAAGTAGGCATTTATATAGTAAGACAGAAGTAGGGGAAGAAGAATCGTAGGCATGAAGACGGTTCATGTCTGATGTCTGAAAACAAATAACATTTAAGATTTCTCACTTGTTTATTTTTGAAAATAGAAATTCTGCTTTTTTAAAAGATTAAGTCAATAAAAATCAAGATTTTATCATCAAATTGGATGTTTATTTAATTAAAATGATGTGAAAAAATGCACCATTAAACTACTATAAAGTATTTTGAATATTTGTAGATTGTAATTAATTTAAATAATGTGTAATATTTTTCCTATGAAGAATTTTGACAATAGTTAGACATGTATTAAGGCATATGGTTAACATGCCACATTTTAGCTATATAACATTATTCAACACATAACATCTCTATATTTTAGAATTCACATGCATGGTCAAAGATGCATGAGAATAATGTTCAATTTCTTATTGTTTGACACATCTTTAGATACTCATTTGCATTCTTTGCATAACTATTTTTAGAATAGTTGAACACCAAATGTTTATTTTGAGCTTTCTATGACACACCATTTGTTTATGGAAATTCTTTTGCACTCCACGACTTTTCTTGAATTTTCAAATATTGGTTCTTCCTGTCGAGAGGAACCTCCCCCTCTCCCCTTTTGATAGCCCTTCTCCATATTTTGATGTCAACATGTCGAGGATGGTTTCAAGGATTAGAATTTCTAGAGTACTTTTCTTCTTGTTGTCAATTTTTGTAGAACATAGGTTATTTTTCAAGCATTTAGATTTTAGTTAGTATAATTTCTGGTTAAACACAATCTACTAACAAGTGTTGGAAGACAATTATACACTCAAATACATATGGAATGTGGTAGAGAAGAGATGCGCTAGGAGTATTTCTTCCAATTGCTAAGATACAAGACCTAGTGGATACATATAGTGATCAAGGAGATACATCCAAATTTCTAAAAGGAAAAGAAGTAGGAACCATGATAACAAAATGAAGAGACCTTTTTGGGGATCCTAAGGACCTTTAGAATAAGGAGCCTTTGTAATGTGATCATTCCACCTAAAATATGGCCAATGGAGAAGTTGACAATCTCACGAAACCTATTACCTTTGAGTTTCCCATATTAGATCAAGAACAAGGTGCTACTCTCAAGAATATAATCCCATTTTCTATTCCCAATATTGTGGCTTATTTATAGAAGATCATGATACATTTTTTAGTTTTTTATCATTTTCTAAAGATATAACTATGCAATCGATGCACATAGGTTAAGTCTCTTTCTAGGAACCTTGTGTTTCTTTGAGATGGTTTACGGGGCTCAACAATAATGATTTTGGAAAAAAATGAAAGATTTTTTTGTTGAAGTATAAAGACTAATATAGAGGTGCACACTTAAGGAAATAATACATCTTCAGGATAACTATGATGGAAGATGAATTGCTGAAAGAATGTATAGAGGGATTTCCAATTGTTTCTAAGAAATATTCACAAACTTGACTCTCTTGAAATGACGCGTGTATTGATTCACCCAATTTAAATGAAGGATGAGACATAACAAAGTAAAATTTTAAAGATATTTTCAAGATAGTTTGAAAATGTTGAGGGTCAATGCTAGAAAAGAAATGGAGTATTTGATTGTTTCCTACTTCCAAATATTCAAATGGAATCTCTTTGATGGAGCTTAGCACATTTTGCTTTGTACAATAGGAAAAACTAGATATATAAATGCATACAACATAACAAAGATATTATGTAAATATTGGCTAATCTAGAAACTCACAAAAAAGAAATGTTGTATGTCCATGTTCACCAAAAATGTACATGGTGAAAGGGAAGCAATGCAAAGGGGCAAATTACTCATTTTCAAACTTGCACATTTAGAAGGAAGATGTCCCAATAGGATCAAGAAGGTCCTAAATACTAAATGAGATAATGATCCTTTGCTAAATATGTAAATGTGAAATGGAGAGAGGGAAAATGAATATGATAGTACAATGTTGAAGGATAAATAAGAAATATGCACAAATCATGAAATTAAAGATTAATAAATAACTAACAAAAACTTGAAATGACTTGAAAGAGGACGTAGACAACATAATTGACATGTGGTATGAATTTGAGCCAAAAATTTAGGGAATATAGATTGTTTGAAACATTTTATTCTCAAGAACAAAACATATATAGCCAATATGTGCCTAGTGTTTTTTATTGAAGCTTTTAGAGTTATTCTATCAAATCTTAATGTTTTTGTAAAAGTTCTAATAGTTATGCCACTTGTTTTGTAGTGTCTGCCCCTAGATCACATTTCTGTTATCATTGTCAAATTCTTTTAGGTCGATTATATGCATTGATTAGTTTAGAGATATTGGATTTACAATATTATGATATTATTTCATGACTTGGATTAGTGATATATCAGTGATGATTATATAGTTGATTTCATTTCACGTGTTGTTAATGATGTCTTGATGATTCCTAATTAGTAAATGTGGTTTCTTTCATAACAATGTTAACGTGATGTCTTTAATGATTATTATGTTTGTATTGATAGAGATGCATTATTATATATGTACGCATTTGATATTAGATTTGTGATTTATTATGGTACTTACCCCATACTTGTATGTGTATGGTGTGCGTGTTTGTTTTATCTTTCTGTTTGACGTGTTTGATGTGGTTAAGGGAGGGAGTCGTAGTCACCTGCCAGTCGGGATCTACACGATGCACCACTCTCTACCATTGCCTGTTTAGTTTAGATATATTATATACATGTACATGCTCGTCTTTTATGTAGGATGCAGGTACCAGGCATCGAATTCCTTGAATTGCCAAGATGAGCGTGCCCAATTCCAAATACTCAAATGGTGAGAATAGGAAGATAATGATCAGGTCCAATCCCAGCCATAGCTTAAAATACTTGTCTTGCAAGGAGGACTCGTAATAGACTGTCTACCCTTTTTAAAACCTGCGAGTCTTTTGTGCGTATGTTGTTTTGATGAATTTTCTATTAAATAAGTCTAATTTAAAAGAGTAAATTAATGATTTAATTTAATGGAAAATTATTATGACATTTCTAATATTTAATTATATTTTATTAATCGAGAAATTAATTAAATAAAAAGAATTGAATTCGGAGATAAAAGTTATGAGAATAAATTTAGAACGTGCTAATATTTATTTAATTTAATAATAATATATTTAAAGTTCATTTTTAAATAAATGCTAAATATTATTGTTATTTAAGTTAATAAATATTTATCAAATTAAACATTCAAAAATAAATTAAGAAGTTAAAAGATATTAAATTATGAAAATATTTTAAGTTCGCATGATGAGTGTATGAGATTAAAATATAGGGAATTAATTAAAAAGATAAAATATGTGAACTTAATAAAGATATTTTAATAAAGTGCGCATGAGATTTAAAAGTTAATAAATTAAATAAAAGCAAATTAATTGTGCATGAAAGAATTAATTAAATAAAATAATTATAATTTTAGAGTTGTGGAGACAGAAACCCTAAAAGGTAATTAGATTCTATATTAGAGGGTTTTTCGGGTCATTATGGCACACTAGTTTTAGGGAACACACAGGTTTTGGAAAGCATCTCGGAGGGTTTGGAAAAGAAGAGAATTTTTTGTGGCTTGAAGGATTTTGCTTACAGTAGGAATTTTCATCTAGTTGTCAGAGTTTAGCATCAGATCCAGGTAGGTTCCTGAGTTTTCATTCACCCAGTTAGAATTATCTTATTTAGATGATCCTGTCTTCTTCGTGATTGTTGAAATCAATTTATTTGGATTTTGTTTCATGAATCTATCGCATCTTGTTCTAAATCTAGGATAATTGTATTGTATCTCATCTATACGCTAAGATTGAAAGAAAAACTATTCAACTTGGAGCCTCGTCCATAGGTTAAGGAAAATTAGAATTATATTCAAGAAGGGTTGAGATTTAAAAGTAAATTTAATTTAGAAATTCGAATGTTAGACAAACCTTTTTATCAGATGGTTTAGGAAAGATTTGCAAATTGAAATTGGACTTTGTAAATTATATATATATATATAATTAAAATTTAACTTTGTATTGGGGGGGGGGGGGGGGAATGGTTTTTGTTCTTTTTATAAAAAAAAAAAAATAATAATAATAAAATATATATATTACAAAGTGGGGTGGGGCCACCACTTCCCACACCTCACCATCAGTCTGCTGCGACAGCTGGTACTGCTGTCTGCGACAACAGTAACACCTGCAGCTGCAGAGCAGTGCAGGCCGACGGGTCTTAAAACACACTTTCCTATGGGGATTTGTATTATTATTAAAGTTTATTAATATTTAATAATAATTTTACATAAACTTTGTTATTATTTATAATTTTATTAATAACTTTTAATATGTTAATTTTATTAATATTTAATAATATTTTATTAACAAGTTTTTATAATATAAATTATATTATTATTTAGTCATTTGATTAATGAATGTTATAATTTAAATGAATTTATTATTTTCATAAATAATAAAAGAGTAAGATTATTTTATTTTTACATTATTAATTAGTTAATTTAAATGAAATACATACGAAAATATTTAGTGGAATTAAGACTTACCTTAATAATAATGATATTAACTTTAATAAAAGCAAAATTATTTTTATTGAAAGGACAATCATTATTATTTTAATAATTGATAAATGGGGGTAATTTTTATATTTATCCAAATTAATGAAAGAGATGACTTGTGGAATAAATTGAGAATTCATTTACTTGAAACATACATTAAAATGTAAACTGAAATTTTTGTCTTACAAAAATCAGGTTGAACCATTAGACTATTGAAATACAATTGAGTTTATTTTGTAAATGGAACCTTGTATGTTTTATGTCTTTTATTTGAAGTGTTGTAGTTTATTTTCATGATGGTTCTTCCTGTGAATGTTTAGATGGCCAGTCTAGGATGTACACCAGAGGGTTTGTGAGATTTCTTTTATATCCTTTATGTGGCTGGATGTCATGATGTGTTTGTGATTCATATTGGGGATTGTATTTATGAGGTTTACTTTGTAGAGCACTTATGTATACTTGGATGGGAGAACCATCTTGTTATCAGGTTGCCTATTAAGGAACCAAGTTTGATCTTATGGGTGTTGTGGTATGGGACACAACTGTGTTTTATGTTCTTAGAAGAGGTTGTCTAGGTACATGACTTTGGGAGTGGCTTGCAGTAGGGGCCCAAGACCCAAAGTGGTCAGTGCCAGGGTAACCTAATGCAAGTTATGTAATAAGTGATAATCTAGTAATTAAAACTTTTGGGGGGGAAAACACACTAAAAAAGATAAGTTAGAGATATTTGACCCGACCATGCCTTGAGTGCTTGTATAGACTAAGGATGGAAATGGGATGATTGCCTCATCTTCTTGAGAGGGCTTTATGGTTTCCACATGTGTCACGTTGAGGGTCCAGGGTTCAGAGTAACCAGTCCAGGGTAACTCAACGCTTGAGGGTCCGAGGTCTATTTAGAGACTAGTCCAGGGTAACTCAACCAACCATGGGATGACACTCCCTAGTATGTAGCCTGAGTCTCCTCTGTAGATTTTGTGTACCTCTGGTAGTGTACTTATTATTGGATGTGTTTATTGTGGTTGCTTACTTTCATTGATTATGATTGGTGATTAACGGATGATGTACTTTTGACATGTGGCCTTTGACTTGAGGTGATTATCTTTCATTGACTTTATCTTATGACCTTGGTATTTGGTTTATACTTGGTTCATGTATGATGTTTGGTTATGTGGTGTCGGTATTGGATTGAGTGTTCTTACTTTTGGATTATTTTATCTTGAGTAGCATGTGTTACCTTTGAGGTAGTTTGGCTATTAGGAATTCCATGCCTAGGAATGTTTTATGGTTTATTAGCCGTATGTGGATTGTTCATTATCTTCCTTGCACGGTGGGAGTGGAAGCCTGACTAGGTAACCACGCGGTCGAGAGGTAGTGTCTTCTTACCATTTGGGTTCCCCTCACATTGCCAGCTGTTGGATGTTCGTTCCAGAAGATGTACCTTTATCATTCTTATTTCTTATCTCATAAACTTCTATTTAGTTGATGTATATATGTTATCTTGTATTCTAATGTATTGTATCTATTCTCACATACCCTGCGACATGTGCAGTGGATGTTATTTATTGGATGTACTTTCATTATATTAGTTATGCTTATGCTTTGCTTATGTGATTATGTGTTTGTTATTTCTTTATGATCATGAGACATTGTACTTGAAACTTAAACTAATTAATTTAAATCTATTAAATGTGACTCAATGTAAAGGAACCCTTGAGGAATTGAAATTGTATCTATAATTGCTAATGGTTATTTGATGTGTATGTTCATGTTGCTTCCGCATTAATGTTATCTTGATGTTGTTCAAACTTAAAAAAAAAATAGTTCAGTAAACATTGTAACATGTTAGGTTTATTTCTCTTGGGTTCCCGAGCGGGGCGTTACATGATTCTACACACAGAAAAATGAGGATAAGGTTAGATAAAGAGGGTTTCCTTTATCAAACCTCTATTTTGGAATCAACTTTGAAAATAAAAAGAATTTGCATAAAAGAATGTATGTAAATGCAAAGGTAAATTTGTTTGTTCTACTCTTGTAAATGAATAAACCTTCATAAAAAAACACATTAATTTCTCATATTCATTAAGGTACTTTAATGTTGATTGAATTGATTTTTTGCACCTTGGAATGTAGAAATGAATCAAGAATGCCTTAAAAATGCATGCATTTATGAATGCCCCTTCTAGATCTTTAATTCTCCTATGCTTTATAATCACTTGCTAGAAAAAAACAATGCATGTGGATGAAAGAAATGATCCTCTTTTTTGATTGTGAACTACTCTACTTGGCTTCCATAGGAGAGAATCTTTCTTCAATGGATAAGCTATCCTTCAAATTTCCTCGATTCTTGAAGAAATTATAGATCTTGAATGCTCACCTTCAAATCTTAAATTCTCTTAATTACTTGAATGCTTAAGTATGAATACCATATGAAATATTGTTTATGGTTAAAAAAATGAGGAGAGATAGGATGTTTATATGCCTTATCACATATTTTAGGATTTAAAATTAAACTAGGCTAGCCAATATAGGATCTAACTTCCCATCAAAATATTAGCACATACCTTTGGTTCAAGTTTGACCCACTTTAAGTAGGAACACAATTTTTCTAATATTATGTTCTTGGATATATAACATTTCAATTATTATTTTCCTAGGAAAAAAAGTGTTAAAATTTAGATTTGGTATTAAGATGATAAGGTAGATGAAGAAAAATAAGAATTAGGTTACTAGGATCAAACATAATGGACATTAAATTCCAAAATCACTAGAATGGGCCTAATAGAGCATCCAATTATGAGCGATAGTTTTTTAGGACAACACACACATACATAATACAATGGTATCTACTAGCACTTGCACTCGAAGGATGTGCATGGGGTAAGCTAATAGTAGAAAAAATAAGTGTTGTGTAACAACTAGAGTCCTTGCCATATGAAAAAATAGAAGATTTGCAATAGTTGAAATTATGTCTACTCAAATATATTGTATGATTAAATAGAGGATTAGATCTATGATGAAGATAAGGAGAAAGATAAAAGAATCAAAGAGAAGAGATGAAACAATGACAAATACATCATGACTCAACTTTCCAAATGTTGCCCCACACTTTTCCTTCTTGATCATTCCTTAGAGATTTGTGTTCAAATTATGCAAATAAAGGCTAGAGAAGCTCCACACAAGGCCATGCCAAATTATCTAAGATCGAAGTGAATATTAAGGTTCAGATAATCTTGTCATTGAAACAAGTAGTATTTTTGGAAGTTTAGGAATTGGTTTTGTGTCATTAGTTTCACTAAAGACATTACAAAAAGTATCTTCATTAATTGTGTTAGGGTAAGGTATGATGTTATAACTTTGGTGCATAATTTATCTAAATAGAATAATTAAGGATAACAGACACAACTTATAATCACACAATCTTTACCAAAATGCAATGACCTACTCTAAAGGGAACATGACCGATCATATGACAATTAAAACATACATCTTCAATCTTTAAATATGATTTGTTATAGTATTTTGACCACCCACCAAAAAATAATTTAGTAAACTCAACTCTTCATAAGAAAATATAACACTAGTAGCTTATATTTACATTTTAGGGATTGGCTAGCTAGTTAAGATCCAAAATACTCCAACAAATATTTTATAATTACTAAGTTTTATCTAGGTACCATTTTACTTGTAATGAAAACTAATTATAGTGTATGTTGTGGTTGATTTAAGAATCTATTTGTGTTATCTCTCAACGGTGATATAATAATTCCTTGTTCTCCTTTTAAAACTTATTAACTTACTATACTCAACTATTTATTCAACTTGTTTATTTTTTAGCTTATTTGCATATATTGTTGTTACAGTTAATTTGGAGGTAACCATCATGATTACTTTTTTCTATTGCTTCACATTTGTTGGTCATGAAAAAATTTAAAAATCTAATATACAACTTAGAAAATGTAAAAAATATGTCTTCTTTGTTATTTAAAATCTTATTAATTAATATTAAAAAGCTTCTTAGAAATGTTAATAATCATAATGTCAAATTTAGAACTATTTTCTTTACCTATTTTTTAAAGATTAGGTAGAAACTATTTTGTATATAAATTTCATATAATAAGTTGTGTAATAGATAATATGAACTAAGAGGAGAATATTACTTATTTTTAAAATATCATATGTAATTTTAAATAATAAATCTCAAGATATAAAAATTGTAAGAAATTTGAAATAACTTAATATTTTTTTCCCCACTTTCTATTTTAAGTGGGACAAAGACTTGCTACACACATGTTTGTTTGTTTATTATTAAAATATAATTTTTAATTGAGATATTATTGTCATAAAACTGTATTTATTTAATGAGTTCAACATAAGTTTTGAATTTTTTAACAATTGAATATTATATTTAAAATATCTTTAAAATATAATTGTACATTCTTGTATTCTTATATTTTTAATTTTTCCCTTTTATAATTAGAAAAATTAAATCAAATTAATATTTATTTCTTATTTTAGTTACACTACTATATATTTGTATTTTTTTATTAAATGAACATATATTCAATAACTAAAATATTTTTTTAGATATTCAAAATTAAATATATATTTATTTTTAATAAATAAAATATTAAATTATTGATATCAATAATCATTTAGAAAAAGTATAAAAGATTCTGAATAAACTAAATTAAAATAATAACAATTTAATAAGAATTAAGAATCTTATAATTTTTTATATACTTTTTAATTTTTGTTTGATTGGTAAACGATCAAAGCCTTATATTATATTAGATAAACAAAAGAGATTACAGAGTTCTCCATTCAAATGAGCATTGGTAGGAAAGAATGAAGTAAGAAAATCTCCAGTCTTGCCTGAGACTGAAGTCCAATATTATACAAAATATAAAAGGGGCATACCCCAGTGTGAATACAAGTTCAAATTAGAATAATACACAAATGGTGAATAAAATGAATGGAGAGTAACATTCAACAGGAAGGGACCATCGAGCACAATAAATAAAGAAATGTCAACAAAAAGGTTCAAGTGACTAGCCATAGAAAGAGGTTAGACCTACAACAAAAAAATCTAACATCCAAAGGGGGTAAGTAGCATGAGTTAGTGAGATAAAACCAAGGAAGGAAAAAATAAATACTGATAATAAACTTTGGAGAGTTCTAATCAAAGCCTTAATGATAGTTGCCATTTAATTATTGAATTGTATAACCATATAACATTGTTTCATCTAATCTAATTTTTTAGTTAAAGATCTATTCAATATTAAGCCAAAGGGTTAATAATAATATTCTTCTTTATACTAATATATTTGTTATAAAAATTAGCTTATTTTGAGGATTATCCAAGTTTGGATTTTCTTAGATATTTTGTTACCTTATAGTTTTCTTTTTCTGATTATTAAGATGAAATTGAAAATTTTGTTTGTAGTCTAATACTATTTTTGGACTTTATGTTTTAGAATACTCAGAATTTGAAAAACCCATATGAGCCTCATAATCCCCAAGTATGTTTTAATGCTTAAGATTAAGAATTCAAGGTGATTGATGAATTAAGCAATCATAGAATCAAACTGTCGAATGTGATGTATAAGGACCTTTTGAAATAAATAATTTGCTACCTACTCTGATAGAATGAGAACAAAAAAACCAAGATTAAACTAGCCTAGTCAACAAATCACAATATATAACTTAGTTTGAGCGAGTAATCCTAATATGATCTGAGGACCAAAATAGATATTTGAGTCCAGCCACAAAAGGATACACCACTCAAAGGGACCAAGCCCAAAAACCCACAACGATCGAGAAGTTCAGACTCATAGTAGAGAAAGAAAGTAGTTTTACCATGAAATATATATTTACATTAGTAAGATAGCAATAACTTGCCAAGTACTGAATATGCCCTAATCATAGAAATAATCTAATCCCTGCTTAGGGAAAATGTAGCAATCCTAACACCCAAGCACAACAAAGCAAGATTCATCATAGGAGTAAAGAGGCCTAACCAGTATATAACCTGAAAAGCAAACATCTAGGGCCACACCCAAAAGCCCCTCCATGAGAGGGAGAAAGAGCCACCACACCTAATTAGGGCAGCAATTTCAACAAAAAACCACCATAACTAGGCCCTAGAACCCGATTACTTTCCAGACTCCTTACCAAAGACCATGATGATTTCTAAAGCTTCCCTAATGTTTTTAGCCTGAGAACTAGGGGGAAACTTGTAGGCATTTCTAATTCTGCTAGACTTGTCAAAATTTGGAAGGTAAAATTCGATAGCTTCCAAGTCTGAGAAGTCCACATCCAAGTGGATATATGCATCAAAGGCCTAAAGGTAAGATAAAAGCCACTTAGTCACAGGATCCTCTATAATGCCTCTCCATTGTAGCAAAAATTGTACACTAGCTTCCATTCTGGGCCATTCTCGGTAGAAGAGGATATTATCTTGGATGACCAAAATAGGGTGCTTAGGAACAATTGAGAGCTTGAAGCTACCCGACTGGTGTGCCATGTAGGCTTCCGACAGTGGGATTTTAAGTTTCTCATTGATACTAAAAACCACTTATTCTAAACCTACCAACCAAGTACGGTTAAATAAGTTATAGTAGACCCTAATTATGTCCCATTTCTCTACTTTTTCCCTAGCTAGGCATCCAATCTAGATCCCAAGAATGTCACTATTTCTATGCCATGAATAATCACAATTGAAGACACCTTCACCCAAAAATTTACTGAAGGCAACCCTACTCATGTCATTTATGGGCCCGAGTAAATGATTCCATCTCTCAGGTTTTACTATACCATGGAAGGCCATGGTTCAAATTTCAAAGGCATGACACAAACTGATATTAGTATCCATGAAGAAAACCACCCTAAACCAATTTTTAGACACAATGAGAAAAAATGTGGTGAGTAGGGGACTTGGCTCACATTTATAAAATAACAGTAGAATAGGGAAGGATATAGAAAACTGGGTGATGACATCATCTCAATGCAATTGGATGATTATTCATACCACTCATAATCATAATTAAAGTAATGCCAAAGATTATGAGATCTCAGGGTGATAGACTTATATATGCTGAGAAAAGTGCGCCGAGATTCACACTAATTGGGATAATCATGGGACCAAGTGCCAAGGGAGATTTCTATAGAGATCTAAAACTTATGATTACCACCCCTAACTAACTATGATTATACAATAGAATGTTTTCTCCATCTGTTCCTTTTTTGGCTAAAATATTTGCTTTTGTATTACCTTCTCTAAATATATGTGTAAATCTTACTTCTACAAATTTATCCGAAAGTCTAATAGTTTTTTCTAGTCTAGAATTTAGTTTCCAATTAGGAGTCCTTCCTTTTTAAAGTGTATTTAGGATGATTTGTGAATCTCCTTTGATTATGATTTTCTTGATTTTCAGGCTAATGCAGTATTTTAGACCTTCATGTACTGCTTCTAATTCTGCCATATTGTTAGAGACTATTCCCAAAGGCTTACCTCTTTTTATGAGCCAATTTCTAGATTCCTCCTTGATTATGCACCCTAGTCTTGCTATTCCTAGATTACCTCTAGAGGCTCCATCAAAGTTGAGTTTCTTCCAACCTTTCGGTGGAGGTTCCCATTTGCATTCTTTTCCAGCCAAGCTATTGTTATTTTTGTCAATGAGGGGTGGATTAATTAGATGTTTCTAATTCTTTTTAATTTCGACATCCCAATCTGAAAATGAGCCTTCTTTTTATTTTGTTTTCCTGATGTTGCAATTTATGACCTCTATAATGCTAGCTTCAATCTTATTGTAGAGAGATGTTAGATTGAATTCTTCATTCATGAAGATTTGTTTGTTTCTTTCCTTCCATATCTCCCATGCTAGGATTGCTGGAGTAATGTTCCAAAGTTTTTCGTATGCTTTATTATTTGATTTTTTTGGCTACCCTATCAAATGGTCTTTCCATTTTTCTGGTAGAGGAGCTATCTAGTTCAGTTTGTATTTGAGCCATAACCAATATTCCTTAGGAAATTTACAATGGTATAGAAGATGATCTATAGTTTTTGATTCTTCTTTATAGAGAATGCATCTTGATGGGCCTTCAAATCCTATTTTCCTGATTCTATCTACTGTTAGGATTCTATTTGGGGAAGCTGCCCAAAGAAAGATACTTGCCTTGGGTAGACCTGCTAGATCCCAACTGAGATTTATAGGGATATTTATTACTTCCTATCTTTGTGAATTTATAATTTGATTTTATCCTTCCTTTAATTTGTAGATTCCATCTTTAGTAGTTGCCCAAATAAGTTTGTCCTCCCTATTGTTGTAGTTAATTGGGTGCTCTCTAAGGATAGTTTCTTGATCTCTTGGTCTGTAGGATTGAGACCACATTTTTCTAAGGATTTCCATTTCCAAGGGGTTTCTTCATTAGACGGATCCAATTGGATATAATCTTCTACCTTAGTTCCCCAAATTGTTTGTAATTGAATTTTTGCATTGCAGGTTATATCGGATTGGTCGAGGGTGGGATACATGTTCTAGGAAAATTCCCAAAATAGGGCTTTATCTCCTTTACTTATATCCCATGTATTGTATTTAGTAATTAGGGGGCGACATTTTAGAAGAAAATTGCATGTTGTAGAGCCTCTAGGGGGGTTCCTAGTTCTTACTAATGATGTGTTATTTAATGTGTTTAGATATTTATTATACAAAATTCTAGTCCATTTGCTATCTTTTTCTTGATACATTCTCCAGACTTGTTTTTCACCTAATGCTTCATTCTGCCAATCTAGATTTTTTATTTCAAGTCTTTTCCCATCTTATTAAAAATGCCTTCTTCTTGTCTTCTATACCTTTCCAAAAGAAGTTTCTTAATTTCTTTTCTATTTTCTGGTTGATATTCTTTTGTAATTGTGAACATGATAGTTGATAAGTAGGTATAGCTGATAGGACAACTTTGATTTTTGTTGCTTTCCCAACTTTAGTTAACTATTTTCCTTTCCAAGCTTTTGTCTGATTATCTATTTTTTCCAGTGCATGCTCCCAATCTTGATTCATTTTAGTCCCTTTATCCAGGTATATTCCTAGATATTTGCAAGGAAAGGTACCTTTCTTATATTCTAGTTCATTGTAGATGTATTCTTCTCTATCTATTGTTGTATTTAAGAAAAAGATTTTGGATTTTTCTGCATTAATTTTTTGACCTGATGCTTTTGTGTAATTGTTTAAGATTGTTTTAATGTAGTCTATCTCTTGTTTAGTGTTGGCTCAAGCTAGTATTGTGTCATCAATGAATTGCTGATGTGTGGTATTAGCCACATTTTTAGCAACCTTAATTCCTTTATTTTGTTTTGGAGTTGTGCTATCTTGATTGATCTCCCAAAGGTTACTGCCATGATGATGAATAGGAAGGGAGAGATAGGATCTCCTTGTCAGACCCCCCTAGATATACTGAAGAATTCTTTTGGCGTTCCACTAATGAGGAGTGAGATTTTGGGGTAGATATGTACTAAAAAATGATGTTGATCCATTGATGTGAAAATCCGAAAGCTTTGAGGGTTTTACATAGGAATCTCTAGTCTACTTTATCATATGCTTTTTGTATATCTAGTTTTAGCAACATGCATGCTTCTTTATTCTTTGTTGTTGAGTGTATTGTTTCTTGAATGATTGAGATGCCATCTAAAATAAATCTCCCAAGTACAAACCTTGTCTATTCTTTTGATATTAATTTAGGGAGATATCCTTTAAGTCGGTTTGGTAAAGCTTTCAAGAAGATTTTATAGATAGTATTGTAGAGAGAAATAGGTCCGAAGTCTCCTGGTTCTTTAGCCTTATTTTTCTTTGGGATTATAGTTAGGAATGCGTGATTGATTTTCGCTAAAAGTGTTCCCTTGTTTCTTGATGCTTCAATTATTTTCCACAAATCTACACCTATTATTTCCCAACATTTTTGGAAGAAAAAGGCTTGAAATCCATTTGGTCCTAGTGATTTGTCCATATTTATATTAAAGAGAGCTGCTTTAATCTCTTGCAATGTGAAAGGTTTATTGAGGGATTTATTATCTTATGTTGTAATAACCTTAGGTATTTATTTTAGCATCTCTTCTTGTTCTATTCAATTAGAAGTTTCATAATTATCAAGGATATCCTTGAAGTAATCTACAAAAGTTTCTGTTATTTCAGTTGGATTGTCTATAAAATTACCTTGTGAGTTTTAATTTTTGATATATTGTTAAAGGCTCTATGTTGTAGGGTACTAGTATGGAGGTATTTGGTATTGCAGTCTCCTTTTGCCAACCATTTGTCCCTAGATTTTTGCTTCCAAAAAACCCCTTCTTTAGCTAAAATTTCTTCTTGTTTTAGTAGGCATTCTTTTTCTTGCAGATAAATTTCATTATTCATTCCTTTTTTGATAACTTCTTTATTTAATTTTTCCAAATTTTCTTCTATATCTAACTTTTCTTTAAATATATATTTGAATTGTACTTTATTCCATTTTACAATGTTTTCTTTTATCATTTTTAGTTTGGATACGAAGCAGAACATTTTTGAGCCATGAATTTGTTCTTCTTGCCACCAATTTTTAATATTATTCATTAATTTTTTGTCAATAAACCACATTTTTTCACACTTTAATGGGTTTCTAGTGGGTTTGGATGATTCCTTGATTTTTCTATTTTTATTGGGAAATGATCCGAGCTTGCCATTGTTAGGATTTCTGCCATGATTTCTCTTTCTAGTCTGCTTAAATCTCCTTTAAAAAAGAATCTGTCCAATCTTTTTGCGATGTAGCTAAAGCTTTTCCTTCTATTATTCCATGTGTATATTCCATTTTTTGTTGGAATATCTATGAGTGAATTTCTCTCTATCCATTCTCTAAAATCTTCTGTTGCTTTTGGAATTGTCTGAATCCCCCCATATGTTTCTTCCCTTTTTAATATTGTATTAAAATCACCTCCAATGATAATGTTCTCATTCTGTAATGTATTTAACAATGTGCTGATCTCATTCCATACTACTAATTTTTTTGCTATTAGTGTAGGCCCATAGACATTTATAACTATGATCTAGAGATTATTTTTGTGCTTGAGACTCTGCTTCCCATCCAATTAGAATTTGAGGTTATTATTTCTAGGCTGATTTTTTGGTGTTTCAATGCTATTCCCAATCTGCTTGAGGCACCACGTGATATATTGAATTCAAATTTCCAAATTCCTAATTTCTGTCCTTGCTTTGTTCCTTCTTCTTTTTTAAATTTTGTTTCTTGAATTAATAAGATTTTTGTTTTAAATAGTTACACTTCAATAAGAGATTCTTGTTAGGGGCATTTAGACCCCTAGCATTCCATGTTGTAATTCTCATTGGACCTTGGGAAGGTTCTTCCCCTTCCCGCCTCATAATATTTCTCTTATCTTAGTTTGTTCCTTTGCTTTTCCTGCTGCCTCCCTAAGCTCTTTGAGTGATTTCTGTCCTCATTTTAAATTTTGTTTTCCACAATTAGGTGTTTTCAGACATTCCTGATTAATGGATATACCCAGATTTTCCAAATTTAATTTATTTCTAACCTTTGTACTGCAATTTTTGATCATCCTCTGTTAAAAGTTCTGTAATCAATTGATCATTTATTGGGTATTCTTCTGCTTCTATAGTCTTACCCTTTCCCTCAATTCTATCCTTTTCCAATCCTTCTTCCCTATTGGATTTTTCCTCTATGAGTCTAAATTCTTCCCATGGCGAATTGTCTTATCTCTGATATTCCCATTCTTCTCCTAATTTTCTTATTTGACTACTATTCTATTCTATTTCTTTTATTATAGTTTCTATCTCAACTAGTATCAATAACTCTATCACTCATCTATCTTCTGTCCTACTTATCTCTTCCTTATCCAGATCAAACATATCCATTCCATTGTTAGGTGTTTGCCAAAACTCATAACTTTTTTTCTTTGATTTTTTCCTAATGGTAACATTACTCCATTGAGTTGATTTAGCTAGCGAGATATAAGGGCTCTGGTAATCTTTTCCCATTGATGCTTCTAACTTTTCACTATGATTTTGTTCTTCATTAATATTTCCCTCTAATCCCATTACTATATTGTTCTTTGTAGCCGACTCTCTATTGCTATTTTATGCATTCTGATCCTTGTATGTCTCTTCTTCTAATAGTTTTGTCTTTGCATTGCTTCCACTTCCTATATTCTTTTCTAATTCTGACCTCATGACTACCTTTCCTTTGTGTTATACATACGATTGCTATCTTCTATGATAAATTGATCTTTCAAATCATTATGTAGGAGCAATACCTCATGGGAAAGAATATTCAATTTTTTAATTTGGTAATCCATAGTTGTCTTCCATCTATACTCTATTTCTTCTACTCTTTCTATGTTTTCCTTTCTAGTCTTCTTGCTTTGCCTCTTTTTCCTTCAGGTCTTGGTTTTTTGTGTTTTCTTTATTCTCTAATTTTCTTTTTCCCCTATTTTCTTCTACCTTTTCCTCCCTTTTTCTGATGTTCCCTAATACTTTCTTCAGATTATTCTTAATGTTTATATTTTAAAAATTTTCTCCTATTATTTTATTTATTTCTCCTATATATTTAGTTAAGGCTAATTTATATATAGATCTGTTTGTTATGATTTTTCTATTTATGGATTCACTTTGTTCTATTTTTATTGAGACTAAGAATCTTATCTTACTTGTTTTATAATGATTTACTTTGAATCCTATTAGAGTTCCTAGAGATTTCCCTATTCTTTTTATTATATTGATATCATTTAATTTTGATGGAATATTTGCACATTCTAACCATTTAATTGACTGTATCTGTTGATTGTAGTTTTCATTAAAATTAGGCTGTCATGCTAAAAATTTAATAGGATGCCCTTTATAAAAGCAATTTGATATTACTATTAGTTCATTCCTAATTTTACAATCTTGACATTGCAGATACCAATATTGATTTTTGTGAGGAGTTATGTTACTTACCTTTGCTCCGTAGATTTTTGTTAGTTTCCATTCCAAATTGGCTCTGTATTTTGCTAGACCATTCCATATCGCGTAGATTCCTAGATCAGAGCATTCCTGCCATTTTGCTTCACTGTGCTCATTGCTAATGATAATAGTTTCAAATTTTTCAACATTATTTGTATTTCTTTGATGAGGGTTTCTAAATTTGATCCACTTATTTTTTTCAAGCTGCTTTTTCCTATGTGGGGGAATATACACAGATGCTTGGGATGTCTTTGTTACCTTCGTAGTTGATCTATTAATAGGGTTTTTTAGTACACACATAAATGATTTTTGCTTTTTCTACTAGGGCTTTAGATTAGATCTGGTAGGGTTTCAAAGATCCTAAGGGTATATTATTGGGTTCTTTGATCTTTATGGGTCGAGATATCATATAAGTGCTCTGCTTATTAAGATTAGGAGTAGGCTTATCTTGTTTATCTCTGCTACTAATATATTTAGTTTTTTTGGAAAAAGCTTCTAGGTTCTTCAATCGTTGATCCAAGCCTTCTTTCCTGGTGTGGGGTTTTGAGATTGACTTTTCATTGCCATGCTTTCTATATTTTTTGCTTTTAACTAGCTTCTAGCCATCTTTTTTGTTACTCTTCTGGTTTTTGCTAATGATTGCACTTCATTTTGCATAAAGCCTGATTAGGGTTTCAAAACCATTCATCTTTTCTAATGTTTTACAATCTTGTTGTTCTTCCTAGATCGCAAAAAGTGCATCAAAATGTTTTTTAAACTTGTAGAGCACTCCCCCCTATTGTCTGAGATAGATTCACTGAGTTATTTGGGGGAAGTCTGCATCTGGGGTTAATCACAAGGGAACTTGTTTGTTTTTTCTTGATTTTGATGAAGTTTTTCGAATGCCTTTTTTTTTTTTGATACTTTTGTCATTTTTGCTAGACAGAGCTATACTTTTTAAATTAATTACATGTCAATATATAAATTTTAAAAAAACTGCTTTGAGCAATCACAATTCCCAAGACTCAGGACAATACATAATTTTTAGAAAATATGTTTTCCTCTCGCTCATGCACCCAACTGTAATAAATGCCCCTCCATAAACCAAGATTAAACATTATGAAAAATAACTCCCTTAGCTCCTTGTTGATTGGTTAAGACAATTTTTTTTCTATAAAATTTAATAGAAAAATAAATAAAGCCATGAATGTTTTAAAGGACCAATCATAAAAATGAAAAAGAAATCTATAAATTAGATATGAAAAATAAAACAACTTCAAACTATATAATAAAGCCAAGTATATTTATTTAGTGGGTTGTAGAGGCACACTTAAAATTTTTTTGTGGTTAAAGTGAAAACATTAGTCTCCACCTATGGGCAGGGACTAAAAAATGCAAGTTCATATAAGATGATTGTCTTTTTTGTGCGTTTAAAATTATCTGTCATAAAAATTTAGTTTACCACAAACATAAAATAAATGAGAAAAGATATTGAAGGATGTATTTTTCACTACCAAACTATTATAAGTATATTGTAAACAAATGAGGAATTGTCTTCTCATTTATAGGCTTCATGTCAAATGCTCTATTGCAACAAACTCTTCCATTACTAGAACAAGAGGAAAAGTATGTACGCAAAATTCCTTACACATGGCCTACCAGATAATCCCATGGGCATACAAGGGTGCAAATGTCTCCCATGCCACACAATTGATACAGTTGTCTAGCTGTAGCCCAGTGGGTCTGTCTATGAAAAATACTTTAGAAGACAACACATTGTGGGAAGAAATCTAGTACCTAATTGATTTCTATCTCCTCACCTTGGTAAGGCATTTCATAGGAAGAGATTAAGCCCTTGATGAGTCATATGTTGGCCTACAACTTTGTTTTTAGATAACAATTGTGTCGATGCTTTAGATCAAAATTTCACTACATATCAACAATGGTTGGTATTCATTTTTTCACTATTCATATACCATTCAAAATATTGCTTTTCAAAATCAATTGCGTGTTGATGTTTTAGACCAACATTTTGTATCAGATAGAGCAACCCATTGTTTGAAAGAATATAATATTTGACAATCAACTAAATGTGGTTTAAGGTTTGAGTTCCCTTTGAGATTAATTAGTAGATAGAACATGGCTTAGATTCAACAACCGATTCTACAAAGAGTATATTGTTTGAAAATCAACTAGATATGGTTTATAGTTTTGGATCAAATTGAGCATTCCTTTAGCAGATAAAATGCAAAGCAATTGGTGGATTATAAAATAGGTTTGTAACCCTAACTGCATACCATTGTGATGTGGAGCCTAATTAGACTCGAAGGTTTATTTGGTGCAGTTTCTCCCCAAATTATTTCTATGGGGGTTTAGGGGAAGCACCTCCAAGATGGGGTCAAGGGGTAGTGCTCTAGGTCCATTCGTTATCGTTATACAAGGTGGGATCAAGGGGAAACACCCTCATAGGGGTTTTCAAGGGCAATGCCCTCGAAGCCAAAAAAATGACCTTATATTGTAAAGTGTGAGGCCTCACCCCGACCCATCATAGCACAGTGATACATTACTATTATTTTGTTATTCATGACTCGAGATGTCGAGACATTATCTGATGCTTAGAACATACCTTATTATTTCATGTTGTGTGATGTTACTTTCAGATATATTTGAGGATTGTCATTTAATGTTTCATGTATATGTATGTTGATGAAATCAGTAAATGCAGGATTGAGACTTTGATTTAAGATATTTTAAATGGTTAAGAATTATGTAGGATGAAGAAACCTTTATTGATGTATGTTTTAATTTATGTAAATTTTTGATACTTATACATTTATGTACATGTGATTTTACGGGACTACTGATGTGTGCATTGAGTGTGCAGATATTTAGTCGAGAAAACCTTACAGAGGAACAGAACTGATCTCTATGTGCTAATTTTGGAAGCCTTGTTGTTCATAATTCATGTATTGTATTGTGAGATATATGTATGTATCTTCTTTGTTCAATGAATGTTAATGTTTGTAATTATGTTCTTTCAATGTCGCTTGACACTCGTAAAATGTTTATGTGCTTCGGTGTGCTGTTTAGGGTTAATTGTTTAACCTTTGGACCAAGTTGGTTTAAGTTAGTGTCAGATTACTATTAGGTTCTTAATTGAGGTTAGTCATCCCTAATCCGGATTAGTGCTTATTTGCATGTTAGAGTAGTTAGAAGGTGCTATTTTATTCCTAAATTTTATTTGGCTCTAAACCTTTTTCCTAAGGCTTAAAACATGAAATTATTCTACCCAAAGGGTATGGGTATGGGTTAGGGGTCTTTTCCAACCCCTAAGCCCCTTTTATTGACTTTTGAGGTCACTCAAAAAGTCCCTTTTTGCCTTTGTGCGAAAATTGACCATGGTTATCTTGAGTTACCTCACCTCATCTCCACTTAGGGTTTAACCATGGTGTAGGTTGAGTTAGGAGTTTCTAGAATTGCTAGTGGGTGGAAATAGTTATTGCTCCTTTTGGTGGTTGAGTTGGAGGCTTATTTAGAGGCCCTTCTTGGACTTGTGGAGGTGGTTACCCAATCTCTACATTTAGAGAGGAATTCTTGAAGGTTGAAGGAAGGAAAGAGATACTCTACTCAAACTTGTTCATTGCCATTACCTCTTTGTGAAGGTAGGAAATTCTCATCTCCCTTATTCAGTTTTTATGTTTTGTTTCATGTTCATGTTACCTTGTTGTTGTTTCACTTTTTGTATGGTTGTGGGTATGTTGGGAAGATTTGAAAACTATGTTATTTTGGTTGTTTTCCTTTCATGTTTATGTTTGCAATTTTTGAATTTTTTCTTGCATGGGTGTTTTGGTATTACTCACCCTTGGAGAGGGTAGAAGCGACCAATTTTGGGAAAGGTCTGTTTAGTTGGACTCCAACCAGTGTAGAGTCTCTTCTCAGGATGAGAAGAGGGAGAAAGGGTAGGGTGTTATGGGCCCCTACCCGTCAGCACAAACCTAGTATGAGTATGGCATTTTTAAATGGAAGAACGGAAGTTCTTGGTTATTAGCCCCGATTGGGCATCTGAATTGGTGTTGTGCTTGACTTCTCCTATTGGAAGAATCCACCTTTCCCTAGTGTTGATTCATTGTGGATCTTTTTGTGAAAAACTTGTATGAACATGCATGTGTTTGAAGTGTTCTTGGTCATGCTTTTGGGTCACCTGATCAGATTTTGCTTCCTCCTTGGTTCTAGAAATGTATTGCAGAAAACATTATAAATCCCTGATGAGGATCATGGAGAAAATTCTATTAAATTTTTGAAATTTGGGATTGAGATCCTATTGTAAATTGTATTTTAAACTTATTGTAAATGGCAACGAAGCCGGGTTTTCTTTCTGATTCTTTCCCGGCTGAGCCTTTGAATCAGGTTGGCTAATAAAATTGGTGTTGAGTAAAATTGCTTGTCATATGATTTAATCGTAAATTTTAAATTGGATGGATGCATATCAAAATAGGATGAAAATGATGGCATTCAATTATGCAAATTTTGAGTTTCAAGTATGTTAAGAAAAAGAAAATAAATGGATATGGCTGATATAATTTAATTCAAGTTTGTTTTGGAAATCAATATAATCATGCATTGTTGTGACACGATCATTAACTTCATGTAATCCATTCAATTCTACTCCCCTATATAAATGATGGAAGGATATTGCTCAAAGTATGATCTGTGAATGCTCCTACATGAGTTTAGGTGTGAATGGAATGACGAATTTAGTCCCTGGGTTTAATCTATTTTAGATGTGATAGAAAATTGTATTGAATCCTACCTAAATCATCTAATAGATTTAAGAGATGCACTATTAATTTTGTAAGCCATAAGAAACTTTACGAATTAAAACTTGGGATAACATTAGCAATATGTTAGCTTTTCAATTTTTGATCCAACTTAAGAAGATTAAATTCACTTTACATACCATCCCTAAGAGAAAATTTCCAAAACACCCACCTACAGGATGCTGGAAATTGTATGGAGAAATAATTTATTCTCTTGTTGAACAGAGAATATTCCCTTTTGATCCCTTGTTTCAAATTAAATTTCAAAATTAATAATCAATAAAAAGATTATGAATAACTAAATAAACATTATGCTAATAACCTAAATATCTATTTTTGCTACCCATAAAACTTTTTGTCATTAATATATTCCCTCTCCTTGGGGGATGTCAGGTTGAGAAGAGGTTTCTTTTAGAAAAAAAAAATGTTCTATTTTGTTAACATAGTCCTTGTGCCATCATAACGATGACATCACCTCTGTTCTGCACCCCCTTGACTTTGTGCTTGTCTTTACTTCTTAGAAAACATGGGGGCTTGGGGATAAAGAGATAGCTTTATGTTTAAAACTTTACATTTCCCCCCTTGTCACATCACCATCTTCCTCTCTAGTTTGAGCGCTTAGCATGGAAGGAAGCATTTAAATATGTTTTTTTTGTTTTGATCAAAGTCAGCAAGTTGATCCTTGCTTTTCTTCCACCCTGGACGCATGTGTTTGGAGGGGGGGAGAGGAGTGCTGTCATGCACGTACCCCAATTGGCAGCGCGCTGTCCCAAGTGCAGCGCTTGGGAAGTGCAGTGTGCTATGTGTTGGGGTGGTCGGTTGACCCTTGTAGTAGGAAGAGTAGGATTTGTAGAGGGTAGTGTGGAGTAGGGAGTAGGAGGGGAGTTTGATGTTAGTATAGGTTAGTTTATTTATTTTTAGTTTATGATTATAGTTTAGTTTTGCTTAATCGTAGTTAGTTTGTTTTAATTATGTTAGTTATGTTGTTTTGTCATTTGTAAGTAGTATTAATTCATAAGTTTGTTTTAGTATTTAGTTTAAAATGTTTTGTTAATTATAGTTATTGTAAAGTCAGTTTATATATATTTTTGTTGAATTTGTGTAATATTAGTTTAAAGTTAATAGAGTTTCCTTTTTGTTAGTTTTAGAACTAAGTTAGTTTAACATTAAATGTAATATAGTTTTAGATTTTAAATTAGTTAGCATTTTTTTAAATATAGAGCAAAATATAATTGAATTGCAATTATAGTCAAAACTTAGTGTTAATAGAATGTAGTATTTGATTGCGATTGAACTAGAATTAAAAATGATACATCTAGTTTTGTTAGGAATTAAGTATGATGTTAAATCAATATTAATTTATAGGTTCCGCCATCATTTAAATTAGTGTAACGATTAGTGCTGTACTGATATGATTTTTAACTAGTTTGAATGTATGATTGTTTTATATTTAGTTAGTTTTCAATTTCTTTAAATTTAAATTTAGTAAGATTTTGATGGTTTATTAATATGTTAAAAATAGTTGGAATCTTTAAGTTAATAAATTTTAGATATATATATATTCAGTTTTGATTTTAGTTAATTGTTTTCTTAGAGTGACTTTCCTATATCGATTTAGATTGGCAATCAATAATTGTCTAAGAGATTTTTTTTAGTTGATGTTGATTAGATACTTTCAATTAATCTAAACTCGAATACATTACATTGTTATTTAAATTAATTGTATCTTATTGTTGAAGGTTAATGTAGAGAACCTGTACTAAAACTTTTATCGATCATTTCAACTTAGAGCATGCTTAATTATTAATTATTATTCAAAAAAAAAAATTTTGGAGTGTGTTTTTGCCCTCGTAGTTTGGGCATGACATAAAGGGTGTCGAATGCTCTTTTTCTATTGGACGAATTATTCTAGCCCTAATTTTGTAAGTGGAAAAAGCTTGAATAAATGACTTAGGGTTAGGGATTTCATAATGTATGGTGATATTGTAGCTTCTTGTAGAAATATTGAGATGTAAGGGAATGCGGATTGTAATCACTAGATAATAATAATATTGGACTTACTATTGGTGGATGTAGCACAAGGATTGGGCGAACCATGTTAAATCTTTGTGTCTTGTGTTCTCATTTGTGCACTTTATTATTTTCTAATATTGGTTATATTTGCATGTAATTGTTATTTCTACCCATGGTAATCCTAATACATACATCACAATTGATTGAAAAAATAATCTTTGGACTACATTAGTTCCACACAGTTTTAACATTTGGAATCATATTGAGTAGCTATTAGTAGATACATTATAGAGAGTGTGGGCCCAATGATGGATGATAGACTACTTCACCAAATTAATTGATCCCAAATATTGATACAATTAATTCCAAAAATAATCTTTTGAATACATTCCGATAACTTTGCTCATTTATTTAATGAAATATTAAACAACTATGCTAATTCATAATAGGATTTTATTGTATAACATGGAATTTGATATAGATGAAGATCCAACATGAGATGTGTAGTTTGGGAAATGAGGTACATTCATTTAATAGGCTATGCATTTTGACAAAGACTATTGATATTTTAACGAGCCATAAAAGAGGAAGTAGCCATTTAAAGGTGAGATTTCCCAGAACCACTATTTGATTTCAGAGGATATGACTTGATTGTCATACAATATGATATGATGTGATATGATTTTTATATGATATGATAGTATAATTAACTCCTCCATGTATTACACTATTAACAAACAAGGATGCTCAAAGAAATTATAAGTTGGAGATCAATAACCACTTGCTAGTATTCATGGTCATAAAAATCATGCCTTTGCTCAGCTAAAATCTTGCGAAAAAATTCATTAACATGATATAAAATGTTTGCAAACATGTTTAAAAAAACTTTGGGGATGCCTTCTCAACTTCCCATTTGAAAAAAAACCCTTCCAATATACTTTGATGGATGTGCATCCTAGGTCCAAAGCTTCCATTTTCACAAATGTAGGGAGGATGTTGGAAAAGGTAGTGGAATTCGGCTTCACAACTGAGAGTTGCATTTTAAAAAAAAGTTTATAAAGCCTTTTTCAAAATGTCCATCTTCTGCATATCCTATAATCATTGCAGCCCACAAGACCACGTTTCGTTGAGGCATTTTGTCAAATAATTTACGTGCCTTATCCATGCTTCCACAATTGGCACACATGTCTAGCAGGCAAGTTGCAACTACAACATTTGAAGAAATATTTGTATCCTCAATGCTTTGATGGATCTCCATACCCTTTTCGAAATCTCCCATTTGGGCACATGTAGGAAATATGTTGGACACCGTGAATTGATTGGCTTGGAAACCTATTTGTTAGTGGACATTTGACTGAAAGAAGAAAGGGAAAGGTTCCCAAGATTTTTATTATAAAATAACACTTTAATTTGTTTGATACCTATATATAAAATAAAAAATCAACGAACTAGACATGAGAAGTAAAAATGGGTATCTAAGTAGATACATTTTGTTTTCTCTTGTCCTCGTCAAAGAATAGTTGGTATGTAAACATAATACATAGGACTATATTATTCATTCATGTTACACCCAATTTATATTAAGGTTACCCTCAACTAGTACAAGGATTTGGTTTAGTGGAAGATGGAGAAAAATAATGAGAGTTAATGGGGGTTGTACCATTAACTTCCTCTTACCTCCTTCCATTTATATGTTCCCCTCACTTCAAAATATAGTAATGTTGGTGCAACATGTTCATGGTGCTAGTGCAAGTAAGACAATGCTCACCCTATTAATTATTAACATAAGCATAATTTATTGACATATAAAACACATTCAAACTATATGTACACATAATAGAACTCAAAGTAATATACTATTGATTCATCTACTCTAGAAATCTATTCACTTTGGATTATATAATCTTTAAAATATAATTTATTTTTAATAAATAAAACACAAATTAAAAATTAAAATTTACTTAAATATATTTATTTTTAAATGAAATAGTATATTTATCTAATTAATATTATTTTAAAAGATAATATTAAAGAATTATAATACTTAAAATATATTCACTAGAGTCAATTTGTTAAGAAATTGTATGAAGTTAATAACATATATTGAAATTTTAAATATTAAAATTTACACTAATATTGATAGTGATGGGTACGTGTGCTAGGAAGTTGCAATCCCAAGTAGTTTGATGTAACAATATAGGTGTGACACAGGCTGGTGCAAATATTCAACCAATGCATAATCACTGACTTATGTGTTAGTTGAACAATTGAGACCGCTGCAAAATCCCACTTACTCAGAACCAACATCAAATGTTCTCTACCATATGAGATGAATCTTGAGGAATCCCTTTGGAAAACCCTCCTGCATAATTTGGGCTCAAGTCGATACATTATGCTAGACCAGGGGACAAATCCCACATTTCTCTCTGCCTCTGAAATGACTCCCGAGCCGCCCGATGTGAACGACTCCCACCCAAAGCAGCTTTTTTTTCAGAAAATTTTATTCCCCATAAACCAAAGGCACCTGGGAAACAATTTTGAACACATTTTAAGAGCTCGAACTAGATCATATACGCCGATTCTAGAGTCGGTGCACTGAGCCCATTGATCCCTCTTTTTGGCATCCACCATTCTTCTGTTTGTCTCAAATTTGAGAGGGTGGACAGTCGGAGGGAGAGCTTGGTAGTTAATGTGGCCTTCGAATCTGAGAATTTTATCACTTGTGCACGACTCTCTCATTCACTTTGTGAGTTTGCACATGACACCGAGAGCTGCATTTTTTGTTGCTTCTAAAGAAATATTTTGGATGAAGGAAAGCACAAACAAGGCTATGAAAGTATTCATCTTATGGTGAAACTTTGGGACCGCTTGACTTTAGAGGAATAATGCACAAGACACAAAGCTCACTTTCAGACGGAAGTTCTTTGCTTGACTCCACCTGATTCGCTCCCCAGTCACGATGTTCTACTCAAGTCATACAAGGTGGGCAACACACTTTGGTAGGGTAGAGGACGAGAAGGAATCACAGGTTTTGGAGTCTTACAAGAAGATGTACGTTGATGTCCATCACTACAGGTGTTGTTGGAACATTGGTGAGCACACGCTGGGAGCCAAGATTGAGATATCTTCATCTCCATTTACTGTCAATGCCAGAGATAGATTATCACATAACAATGAAGCTATCACTCTCTCGAATGGCTTTTCTACAATGGGCTAGGGCAATTTTTCTATAAGATTCTATCGCAAAATGTAGATGGAAGCCCCTTATTGTTTGCCAGTGTTGTTCGAGCTCTTGATAACTCAAATTTTTTCAGTTTGCATTGATTTGAATGATAGAAATAGAACGGAGCCTCCAAGAATTAGTTTTTTGAAATACAATCAGGCACTAATACATTTGCACCTGTTTTTCTACCAATTTTTTAATTATCAAAGCTATTATTTCCTCTTATTTTTGGTTTTCATTTCTATGTTGGTCAAAAATCTCCTAAGTTTTCCCAAGTTGGTCTCAATTTCAACCAACTCAGGTCATAAAAAAGAAGAAGAAAATGTATGCTTATACTCGTATGTTATGATTCTTATATGTTTGCACTGTGTTTGGGCACCAGGATGGACGAATCCAAGGGCTTGCAAACCAATGCGGCTGGCTGGGCTTCACAAACTCCCTCTATGCCTTCCATAATAGAGTTAAGAGAACACAGCTCGACATTCATCGACAACCACTTCCGATGGATAGGGGTAGGATCTACTGTAAGGATGGGCTATTGGGGGGTTTATGCTATGATAGGTCTGCATTTCGAAGAGGTATTCTATGGGCGAGGTATTCCTATATGAATTATCCACTCTCCGGCAAAGTGGCAAAGGAATTCCCCATGCAGTGGTCATTCCCCATATGTGGTTTGTTCTCAGATCCCCTGCATGCATAGGAACAACTAATTCTCCTAGGTAGGCTACTCGTATTGCTTCTCTAGCTACCAAAGCTACTGATGCTAGAACACCACCACGCTTCCTCTTTGAACACACTACCTGCCGGCCCAATGGGATCTTGTTGGGCTTGTAGTCGTGTGTTATATAAAAAGTCTTGTTTAATTTTTTATTTCCTATTCGACTCTGCAAAAAGTGTACTTGGGGTTTTTCGTTATGCAAAGAAAAACTTTACAAGGGTTATAGTGTTCTTAGGGCGTGATTAATGGTATTTGGTATTTCTGCATAGAGTTCTTGTTCTACAACAGAACATTACCAACCATCCAATATTATTATTAATTAAGTGTAAACTTAGTCCCATCACAAATAAAGATACTCATTGTATTTAGGTGATGGTTCCATCTCTATTGTCACCTATCATTATTTGCAGCAACTTACACATATTCATAAGGATCATATCACAAATCACACACATCGTGATTATAATGAGCACCTGTCTCATATACAAAAACTTGCTCATACACATCACAGGTACACAAGTTAACTAGCTTTCCATACATCACAAAGACTATAGTGACCTGCTTACACATGAATGACAAAACAATAGTGACTAGTTCACATATAATGGCTAATTATTCCCCACCCATGTGCATCCTAAAGGAGGGATTGTTAGTGCATTGTGCACTACACTATGGGTCCCATTCCTTTCCTTGGTCTTGGCACTAGTAGATACTTGGGAATGGGATTAGGTTCATCCCATGCTAAACCTAATTGGGTGAATTTTACCATTTCCACTTCAAACTAAACCCAAAAGCATACCACAAGATTCATCCAATTATCACCTATTTGTTCCTCATTAGAAATTCTCTTCCATGGAGTCCCTTAGACAACTAAGTAATTAACCCTTGAGGAGGTAGCCTCATGATAATTATTATGTATATGTGCCACAAATCCTTTGAGGAAGCCTACTCAAAAATGGTTTCCAAGGCCCACGAACAAGTAATTCCCCATCTTTCTCAAGGTTAGTGACGAAGAGTGCAACAAGGAATTGAATGGTTGAAACTATATTCTAAATCATCAATTATTCCTTAATGTAATTCAAATGCATAATGATGAACGTTGATCATTAGGAATTGACACTCTCCTAGTAAGGAAAGTTTTATATCATTATATTTGAGCAAGATCTAAACCCTAGTTGTGAATAGTAGAGTAAGTCAGTAAAAGTCTCAATAGGGGACATCACAATAGTAGAGTATGCTAACATCCCATTTGAGGAAGGCAACAAGTGGAAAGGAAACTAGTAAGTCTTCAATGGCAACAGTTCGACTATATATCAACTAAATATTGGTGAGGGTCCAATAGACAATTATTGATTACTGGAAAAGTATCAAAATATTACACTTTGACTCAAATCAAGAGTCACATATAAAATAATCATTGGCTGATGGAGGTTATGATATAACACTTTAAGATACGAAGTCATCTATTCACCAAGGCATCGAATAAAATTCAACACTCTATCATAAATTATCAAATGATGGGGACATGCAGAGATATAAGGGATATGAAAGAAGAGCAGTCACAAACCTCTACAAATAACATAAAATCTATCAAAATCATTAGTATGGAATAAAGGGATAAATTACCTATGAAAAAATTACCAAAGTTACTCTACGTTTGTTGTAGTAAACAAATTTTCAGAAGCTTGTTGTATTAGTTGGTTGCATGTAAGGAAAGCATCCTTGTGCATCTTTTCTTTACCTGTGGTTTGTTCATCTACTGGAATCCATTATATTGGTTAGAATGAGTCCATCCATTACCACACCAAATAATACTTTCATGAGAATTGCATCTATACAAGCGTCCTTGCTTTGTGTGCTTCTCTAGGCATCAATACGCTTACACAGGGCTACCAAGAGAGTCTTTATTCATCTCCTAGTGAGGTTAGCTGTGAAATTGCACACATTCTTGTTTGTAATTTAATCTTTTCTATTTTTGTGCATTACGGATGCTATCTTCATAAATGATTTCTTCACCAATCTTCTTGACATCACAGAATTTCTTTTTATCTCATTCATTAAGGGGTAATGTTGATAACATGTTTTCATTTTGGCAAAGTTGTTTAGTTGTTCAGAAATAGAATTGTAGGTATGTAAAGTTGTTTAGTTGTTCAAAAATAGAATTGTAGGTATGTCATTTATTGGACATTGCTCATTTTCTTTCAAAGCTATCTTTTTATAATGATAATGTTTTCTTTTTCTTAGGTTCCAAGTTTATTCAATCTTTATGTTGGAGAGCTGTAGAATGCAACTATTGAAATGGAAAATAGCTCAGAGTTAATTGGAGTCTTATTAGAATATTGTGCAAACATTTCTCCTTTGTTTGAAGAACATAAGGTGAATATTTATTTCCAGACTTCACTTTCACTAAATCTTTTGCTAGAGGAGTGTCTGAGCATCAAATCATGTTCTTGAAATTATAATATTTGAATAGAACAAAAAATTGTTGAATTAAACATTGTTTGGTAAATATATACTACTGGATGGATAGTTACTAAAAGATCTATAGTAATAAAATAGAACTGTGCTAAATGGCCATCATTTCGTATTTCCTAATGCCTGTTAGTATGTTTTAAAATGCAAATAGATTTTCATGAATTGTACCTCAAAGTTGTTCTTAACTCTAGAGAAAGACCTCCAAAGGCACTATGTGAAGCTTTTCAACTGCTTTTCAAATAGATGGGGCATGAGGATTTGGAAAAAATAGTGGTGCCAAAATCTGTAAAGATGTTGAAGCACAATCCAGAGCTTTCCCTTGAGGCTTTTGGTGTCCTCCAAAAATCAGTAAATCTTGACTTGAGCAAATATGTTGGTGATTTTCTGCCAACAGTCCTACAATAGGCTCACCACAATGATGAGAACATGAGAAAAGAGGCTTTGGAGATCATAAAAAATCTAAGCTTGTAGTCCAGTGATCCTAATGCTACAGTTACTATGTTCAACTCCATAAAAGGCATAATTGGTGGTTAGAAGTTACTTTAAAGTATTTATTTAATATTTACTAACCAAATTAAAACTCACCTGACATGCTTTTTGGTAAACTTAATATCTTTATGTAGGCCTTTTATTGTTTTTGTTTTAATGTTTACTTAACTGAAAAAAGAAAATGCATTAGGTCCACAAATGGATGCATTGATAAGCAATACAGTTTTGATGGTCTACAATTGAACTATTAACTTAATTTAGTTCTTTATAAATATAATTTTACCTTTTGTAGGATCAGAAGGGAAATGAGCATTTCCTTATCAAAGAGTTGGAATGTTTAGCACAATTCAAGCTCTATCAAATGCACCTCCTAGCAAAGCCTTAAACACTCTTGCCACCTCCATATCCCTCTTCTTGATGTCCACTTACAAAGAAGATGGTCTACTTATTGATCATTAAATGTTTGATTCCTAATATTGGCAGCTAGAATTTTTTTTGAATTTAGTTATATTTGATGTGCTTGTTGCTGGATGAAATTTGTAGGTAATGAGGAGGTTCATCTTTCACTATTGTCAACCTTGGGTTCTTGGATTCTAAGATCAACAGAAAGCATTGTAGATAATGCTACATCATTCTTTATTAGTGGACTCAAAGTGAAGGAATCCCTATGAAGAAGACATCTTTTTTGTTTACGAATGGCATGCAAGAACATGGAGATTCTGATACGGGTAAATTTAGCTGGTCAAACTCTTTAGGTTAAGTTTTACATTACAATGATTTTAATATTTTATAGATCAATTTTTAGAGATTTATTGCATCTATTATGGATATGAGTTTGAAGATATTATATTACATGATTGATTGCATAGATGCAACCCTTGGTGGAGCCTCTACTTCAAATTGTTAAAAGTGGTGCTTCAAAGCCTGCACAAAGAGTTGAGGGAATCTATGCTTTGCTTCTTGTGGTAAAGATTGTAGCTATTAGTAAAAAAGCTAGTAAGTATAAGCGATTGGAATTTAAAATTTGATAAGTTATAGCTCAATTTGTGTTAGATTAATCTAATTAGGGTGTGGGTTGTTAGGGTTATTGTTTCTTTCTTTGCACTATTGGGGAGATTAATTCCCTTATTAATGCAGAACTTGAATAGTCCGCCCACTAGAAAATTGATTTTGATAATCCATCTCATTATGTAATCATCTTTAAATGAGCTCTTTGTGCCATAAATATGGAAAGATATCGCTTGAATTGTAGATGATATGCTCATAAAAGAGAAGATCTGGTAGTTGATCTTTCAAACAAATTCTTCTTTGATATCCACTAGTGTGGTAAGATTTTGACTTCAGTCTGTGTATTTGAACATGTTGTTTAAGAGTTCAAAATAATGTTTTTTTGTTAGGGTAACCTAAATATTTAGTATTATGTATCATCTTCACATGTTTCTATTACTTTTCTCTAGGTTCAAAAAACTATAATGTCATCTCAGGCTTCAAAATTGGCAGTAGATGATTGTGCAGCTTTTATGGATCTTGTTGAGGTGCTACTTTTAGAGCATTCACACAGGTTCATATGCTTAAAATGCTTAAATTACTTTTAATTTTATGACCTCTTGAGCTAGATAAATGATTCTTTATATAAGATCACTCCCTTTTCTATCTAAAGATGAAATATGCGACTTAGTAAAATCTTTAATGTGAGTACTGTTTACTTGAAATTGCTAAATGATGCTAACAAATTTCTCAATCATTTCTAGAGTGGCAGAATCTACATAATCAAAATATCTTTTACAATTAAGATTGGTGTTTATGCTATTTGTGACATTTTTTGTGTGAATTTCAAATATAAGTAGCATTTACAGTCATTTCTTGCTGATATCTTGAGATTTATATAGCTGACGCTCTTTTTTCTTTCTCACTCTTCTTGGGAGGTTCGTCGGCTTGCAATCATAGCAATGAAGCATGTCCATTCATTTGTACCAAAAATGTCACAAAAGTTGTTATCATAATTCTTTGAATGGCTTCGTGTACTAGTAGAACACTTGGAGTTTGCCAAGATAGGGTATATGCTTGAGGTTGATTTGTTTCTATAAGGAAATGGTTGTTGATAAAATTGCAATCTACAACCTAGCTTATGTTGTCATTGCCCACCATTTCACCCACAAACTACAACTTGGAATGCCAACTATGAGAAATCCAATGCAACACTGATTGGTCAAACAACATTAAGTCATGGAATGAAAACATTCTAAAATTATTTTCTAGTAACACTTAAGTAACTATATTTTAAATAAGGACATTTTGGTCACAATAGAGACTAAAAGGTTGAAGAGATATACAAGCCCAACCAAACAATATAATTACTAGTGTCATTTGTGCTTCAAGTAACTTAATCCAATCTCATTAATGATCTCAAAGAGCTAAGTATTTGTCTCACCATGTGAGACATGTTTTTAAACTTCTTCACTATAAGAAAAACAATTTTCTGGCATTTGGTCACCTCATTGGATTATTTATCTTGTATGGTTACCATTTCTGGGACTCCCTTGGAGGCCCATCTCCTTGTTCTTACTAATGTTTAATTAATTAGCATTTTGGTCTAACTGGCAGCCTTAATGTGGTTGCTATGCTGAACTAATTGATCTAATTATCAATATTATTAAATAAAATTTGTATAATTTTTACTGATTGTACTAGAGTTTGATGTGCATGATATCCCTGGTTAATTAACATGTTCAATATGACATAAAATTTTTAAACACATGTAGAAACTTAAGAAAATATGAAAAAATTTTGCTAGATAATTTACGTGATTCTGATATTTGATTGCTGGTATTTTTGTACACTTCACTTTTTTTACACAATTCATCTCTAATGTGCATGGCCCTTTATTCTATGCACACATGAAAATTATTGTTGATTTCACCTTCATTCTATGTGTCACATGCCAAAAATTTGTAAAGTTTATGATGCTTTCCTAGTAGAATTTCCCTTGTGTTATGGATACTGGAAGAAATATGCAGATCATGAGGCATGATTAGGCAGTGTTGAAAAGATTCTAGAGGTGTATGAAAGAGCTGTTCAAGCTGTAATATACTTCATGGATATCTAGATGCATTATGCTATGTTTGAAATGGTGACATATGAAGATCCTAAAATAATTTGAAGGTACATTAATCTCTTTTTAGGTAACTGAAATCTACATTTGTTGTGGTTATTTTATTTTTCTATATGCAGGCAACAATATCATGTGTCCATATTGAAAGTGTTGGTTGGGACAACTTTTGCAGTCTTTTCTTCTGTCCTTTTTTTGGTATTACTGCAACATTGATTCTACACATTTATGGTGGAACAGTTTGTCCATTGTGTTTCTCTAGGACTAGTCCTCATCTATTATGATAATTTCCAATGAAAAATCAAGGTGTGTACACAAGGTAATAAGCAACATAGTATTGTTGTCCTGGATGATGTTTCTTAAGATAATATACTTTAAAATTCAGCCAAGATACAATCAAGGAAATCTTTAGGTTTACTCTCTTTCTAATATAGATTAGTTGTAAAAAGTATAAAAAATACATTTGACTTCTAATGTGTATTTATCATCAATTTATTGATGAGCTTTGAGATAGAATACTTGTAGACTTTAGATATTTACATTACAATCAGACACCATGACTACTTTTATGATAGATTCTCTAGCATAAATTTCCATCTCAAACCTCCAATACATACAAGTGCCAGTCGTTGTTGAAATATGACCACTATTGATGCATAAAATTATTTCAAAGGAATGATTTCCATTGCCCAGTTAATGAATTTCCACTTACATGTTTGTACTCTAAGATTTAATCATTTATTATGACTCCTTATATGCAACTAGAAATATGAAACATTTTCTATTTTCTATTGGCTTGGTAGGACCTTTAGATCTAAGAGACAAAGATTAGATATTAAAAGCCAAGCTTTAGGTATGATTACATAATTGCATAATAATAATGACTACAGCTACAAGGCTAAAATTTATTCTAATTTGATCTTATTGATATAATTGGAGCCATAGGACCTAACAAACACTATTATCTAATAGTTGAGAATTACATACCAAGTTCTAGTCTTGTAGTTTGTTCTTTGCTCTATTGTCAGCAAATGCTCTTTCTCTTTTTAAATGAAGACATACCAAGAAGTCTTTCTTCTCTTAAATCAAAACATTCCAATTAGACTATTGAATATCTATTTCTTATCCCACCAATTCTTTATTTTTGATTCACATGTTGTTGAATTGCTTTAAGGGTGAAACTTGTCTGAGGTAAGTCAACCGTATGCTTGTACTCATTTTCATCTTTAGTTTTACCATGAGATGTTTTATGCACTGCTGCCATGACATACACCTTCTATCCAAATGAAATATTTGAGCAAGACCTTTTAGAAACTAAAACAAAAAATGTGTATTTTTTTTGCAACAAATAGATGCATTGCCAAATCGCTTGAAACTAGTGTAGAGTTGTGTTTAAGACAAACCTGAAAAGAAGAAAGTGCAAGGCTAGAAGAAGCAACCAACAACCTATTTCCTCCTGGGGCTATATATGTAACAATTAAAGAGGATGCAATGCTACCCCTAATTGGACATTAAAGAATTGCCCAGTCCATAGCCCTTAAATCAACAATGTTGACCAAGTCAAGATTAGAAACCTTATTCAACACACTTTCACTTTTTTTTTTGCTTCGGCTTCTACATCAACACTCACATAGGGGATAGGAGCCCACAACAAAGATGAAGACCATCGGTTTGTGGTGCAAGTTAATCAGTGATGAAGCAGACAATGAAGAAGTGCCCTCTCCACAACCCTTACAACCACAATGTTGATGTCATGGAGATTAGAAACCTTATATTAATTGGTGGCTTTGACCTCAAAAAATTTAGTTGCATCTGCATCACTCGCATAATTGATGGTGCCCTATGCATAAATGTCCATTTGTTCCATGTTGTATCAAGAAATTGTTTCTTATACAAGCCATTTAATTTGTAACCTTTTAAATCTCTACAAAGATAAAGTTGGAGCAGGGGAATTTTTCTTCTCAAAGGTGTCCTCTGATTGTAAAGTGTCAATTCTATTATCTGTTGAACTAGATATGTCTTGTTTGTTGATCAGATAATGGAATGGACGCTTTGCAATCAGAGGACACCTTTGAGAAGAAAATTTTTCCTACTCCAACTTTATCTTTGTAGAGATTTAAAAGGTTGCAAATTAAATGGCTTGGATAAGAAAAAATTGCTTGATACAGCATAAATTTTTTTTGACCAAACATTGGTGGAAATTTTGACCAACAATGACAAATCAGTGCTGGCAAAAATTAAATTTTTTCGATGAATGTATTGTTTGAAATTTTGACCAACCTGCAGGTTGGTAAAAATTTTGACAAGAAAAATTGCCACAAATTGCTTGGTCAAAATTTGTCAAAAATTGAGTTCAAATTTACTAGTGAGGGTCCATTAGAGCTATGTTTTGATGATCACGTTCATTGAATACACATGATTTTCATGCTTTGAGGAAGCTCATCAGTATTGCAAAGGGGGTTATAGAATTAGATCGATATGCACAATGGGAATCAAGATATTCAAATGAGAAAGATGGATATAAGAGTCCAAGCATAAAATATCCAAAGCTTTGAAGAATCACTTGAAAAACACAAAAGACATCTAGGTAGATAATAAAAAAAGCTTCAGCAAAGGTAATCTATATGAGGAACTATGGATTTCAAACTATTTGGGCTAGAAGCGCATCTTAGGAGAAATAATGGCCCCACACATTGCCCTGACTATGCCGATGAGTAATAGTAGCTTCAACCCCACTTTATCAATGAAAAACACAACCACAATGAGAAATCTTGTCTTTAGAAAATCCATGAATAAATTTAAATTCCTCTTCATAACCATTAATGGCCTCATCTTTAAATTGTATGAAAAATAAACAAGCAACTCTATTGAATGTTTCGTATTCTACCTTATTCATATCCATGAAAGATTTGATCTACCCTGTACATATCTGTGAAAGATTTGATTTTATTGCATATATCTATGAAAGATTGAATTTGATTGCATTTGATTTGAAGAACTGAGATCATTGAGATTAGACTTGATTTGATCGGATGATTGATTTTATTGATGACTAAAAGCATCTCATAGGCAATTGAAAACCATTAAGGAATTTATCACTTGTATTAGCATTGGATAGGTTTAAAGTGAAAAGCCCATCTATAATAGCCTATCGGCTAATTATAATCATAACTTTGTGTAAAGCAGTGATCCACTCTAGTTGCTATGATTTTTTGAAATGATTCAATATATCTTTGTATCTTCCATATTTATTAGCTGGCTTATGGTGTCAAAACATAGAAAGTAAGCATCATATAGTGGGTAGATATTACCATAACCAATGCATCTTCATGTAGCACAATGCTTTCAGTTTTGCTACTTGTATGTATAGGTCAAGTAGAAACTTTATGGTTGGTAGTGACTATTCAACCACTAGATAAATTTATTCCTATACATGACCACATGTTTTATAATGGATAGTTGAATTTCATTAATTTTCCATATTTCTAATTTTTTTTTACGTTGTTTCTAATTTCAAATAAGTCAGTTTCTTCTTAAAATATGATATGTGTGAATAAATAACTAAAATATTTTATTATTATTGATGCTCTAAGGATTTCCCTATAAATGCAAGATGATTTTATAAGTGACAGTTATAAATAGAGAGAATACATCAATAGTTTTTGTGTTGGATCATGTCCTATGTTAGAATCACTTTCATTTTTTAATTTCAGTTAAAATCAAATAGTAGTAGATGGTAGCTTTTAGTTAATAACGATGTTGATTAATTTGAGGTTATAACTCAAGTAAGGGCCACTTGAGGTGACATAACTCTATTTTAGAATTAGATTATTTAGTTGTTATTTCATTCATATTACAAAGCAATTAACTTAGCATAGTTCATTTTCGATAGTTTTATATCTAATAAATTGCATGGTTAATATGATAAATATGAGTTAGTTAAATTTCATAGTTAATGTAGTACATGTTAATTCCTATTAAGATTCTTGCACTAAATTTCTTTTGACTGTACTCTTGTTAAGTTGTTGCATAAGTTTTTCTATTCACACATAACCACATTGTCTTCTCCATAGCAAAAGTTGTGTAAATAAAATTAGTGAAATATTTATTTCAATAATTTTCCTTTCATTTCAATTCCATAAAAGCTTGATAGATGTTATATCAATTTTTTTGCTCATATAGTGTAGTTTCCATCAAAGAAGATACATTCTTGGTTGTTAATCAAATCAGCTTCTCTTAGGATGAAGAGTTACTCAATAGATGATTACTTGATTTGTTAGGGAAGTGTGTTAAGTTATCCCACCAACTAATCATCCTTAACAGGAAAAAAAAATTGGTGTCATTCTCAAGGATGGTGCCAAGGCTTAAAATTTCTAGTGTAGTTTGCTTCTCAAGCTATTTGTTATTGTAGAACATATGTTATCTTTTAAAACATTTAGAGTTTGGTTAGTATAACTTCTAGTTAAATATACTCAATAACAAGTGTAGGAAGACAATTATACACTTAAATACACATGTCATGTAGTAGAGGAGAGATTCATTAGGAATATTTCTTCTAATTATGAAGACACAATACCTAGGGGCTAAATATAGTGATAAAGGGGATACATCCAAATTTCTCAAAGGGAAAGAAGTAGGAACCATGACAACAAAATTATGGGACCATTTTTGGGATCTTGAGGACCTTGAGAATAAGGAACCACTACAAGATTAGGGACCAAATTATGACGGCAATGGCTTTTTAATGTGAATTATATTTTTTTCTGAAACTATCCTTGACACCATCTCTATTGCGACAACATCACAAATATAAGGGAAAAAAAAGAGAACACAAAATTGTAACGCTTCATAATTCCCAAATTTTTTGAAAGTGAAAGAGATCTCTATGAAGGTACACAAAAAGACCAGAACACCCATTGTTTGCAACATGTGTTACCAAGTGAATGGAATGAAACTAGGAAATTTGCAACTTGGAATGATTAAACTAGGTTCTTTTTTCCTTCATTAAAAAATATATGCAATGTTTATCACCATGATTGGGTGAATGAAAGGGTGACTGATTGAAATTTTTGTAATGCAACTAACAGGCTCATCGATTCATTCACAATTCAAAAGCTAATAAATATTTTGTCTCTTGCTAGGCATTTTTTTTCCTCCTACCATCATGCCCTTTTTGCAATGATATCTACATAGTGAATGATATGTGCATATTGAATGTTGATTGTTTGAATGATGATTGAATTTTGACTGTTGAATTTATTTCTAGTTTCTTCCTACTCACATGTTCATTTTAGTTCAATCATTTATTTAGGACTCAACAGTGAATATATGTTTTGTTTGTTGATGTGCCCTTGTGATCTAGGTCTCTGTAGTAATCTTAAATAGTGGACAAGGAAGAAAGGGAAAAGGAAAAGAAAGGGTTTTATGTAGCGATCTTAGATGATGATATGTGCATCATATTGAATGGTGAGTGTCAACCCAACTATACTCCAAAATAATCCATTTCATACCTTCTTTCATACACAATGTCTTTATAGTTTCTTTCTACTATCACGCCCATTACTAAAATTGTGTCAATGTAAGTTGCTATGCCCTAGCTTTTTAATTCGTTCATTTTTCTAGGATTCAGTAGTGTATAAATATATTTTGTCTATTGTTGCACCATTGGGAACTAGGTCTTTGTAGTGATCTTTAATAGTGGGGAAGGAAGATTAGGCTGCAACCTTTCTCTATAAAAACCTACATCACTTTGCAATAACAAAGGTATAATAAAGATATTGCTTATATGTTTCAGCTTACTTTCATTTTTTAAATTATATTTGTATTTTTTCTTCAAAAAAAGCATCCAAAACATCAGAAAAAATGTAGAAGGATAAATCACACTAGGATTCAATTTTGTAGTTTATAGTTTTTCAATTTATTAAAGGCATCTTAATAATTTTTATAAATTCAACAAATCAATTCCAATATGGAAACATCATAGGTTCCTCAATCCTTCTTAAGAAGGCACTTATCATTTCAATAATTAGAGTCATGATTTCACATCACATGGCTAATAACTTCTTCAACGGGGTCTCCAAATCCTCTTACCATATTTGCTGTTAACTTCATAATGGTTTTTGACGCTTGAGTGCCAATACACTTACCTAATTTCTCTATTGGAGCCGAGTACACCATGAATGTCGAGCCACAACATGAGCCGAGTAAGGAAAGACTTTAGGTGCCGAGTGATCTTCATGTGCCGAGTAGTTTTCAGATGCCGAGTGAAGATCAAGTGTCGAGTAAAGTTCAAGTGACGAATGACTTTAAGTACCGAGCAGAATGAAGTGTCGAGTAATATCAAGTGTCGAGCTATTCAAGTGCCAAATAACACAAGGTGCCGAGTAAGCCAATTTTGTTTAGGTGCCGAGTTATCCAGGAAACAACATGTGCTGAGCATCAACTAATGCTTCAGGAGCCGAGTAACTCTAAATATCAACATAAGAGTTTGTAATTGTACAAACTATGATGCAAAAATTTTTGTAGCCGACATAAGGTAAATCTCAAAGGATTAAATGATAAGATCAAATCTTTTATCTTTCCTATGCAATCTACATGCAGCCAATAAGAAAAATGATGAAGGCATGCAACCAATGGAAGAAGTGCAAACAATGAGCAAAAAATAGAGATTGAATATGGATCGAAGATCCATACCTAACCCTAAATCCTCAAATGTCTTTATAAGGAAGACAAAAATTTCATTGTAAAATATATGAGTGGATATACAAGGGTGTATAAGGAAATCTACTTTTAGAACAAGGGTTATCAAATCACAAAGGATCAAGATCAAAGAAAGCAGAACAAGTGCCTGCATTCAGCAATCAAGGATTGTAATCTATCAGGTTCATTATACCTAATACTTTCTAGAAATTGTATTAGAATGAAAATCCTATGGTGATAGGTTAGCTTAACAACTATTTTGTAGATCCTTTAAATAGGTGATTAAATCCTTTAACAGGGTGACACTTCATGTAAAGTGTTTGTAAATCCTCTAACCAGGTCACTATTGACACAATGTAAAGCCTTTAACAGGGTAGACCATCATAAGTGGTTGAATAATATTGCTGCAATAATTTTTGTGGGTATCATCCCCACCCCAATTTTACCTTCTTATTCCTGGAGGGTTTCTGGGTTACCAAATTTTAGTGTTATGTGTTGTTGATGCATGTCTTAGTTTCATATTTACTTGATGTATTTACATGCATGCAATTTACTTCCACCTAAAAGTTTTATTGGTTATAAGTGTAATACTTCTGATTCACCCCCCCCCTCTCATAAGTATTCTTCCTATTTGAATATTCCAACAATTGGTATCAGAGCATCCGGGTTCTCACAAGGAAAAGTTTGATAGCTTGGAGAAAAAGATCTAAAGATGGAAGTTTTCAAACTTGGAAAGATCATTGAAAACCAAGTGATTGATGTGCATCTCGCTCTAAAAAAGTTAGAAGAAGCAAGAGTTGAATTAAGAAAATCTTTAAAGAGAAGAAAGGAGATAGCCATAGCTAAAAATGATATACACTACAAGGAGATTGATACCACACAAGTGTTTGCCAATGGAGACACTAAAGAATTTGATGCAGCAATAGTAGAACTGATGGAGAAAAACAAAGTTCAAATAGAGGAGATAAGATCTCTCAAGATGGAACATGAATCACAGGCCATAATGATATCTGAAATTACCGAACAAAAGAAAAAGAGCAGAGCAACTTCATAGCAAAGAATCCAGCGTTTCAAGCAAATTGCAACCTCTCCCAACGTGTTTTCATCGATCTTGAGGTATTTTTTATTTGTGCCGAGCTACAAAATTTTATATTTCGTAAAAAGGAAACCCTAGTTTGCATAAATGGCGTCAAGTTCCAAGAAAACCGAGGACAAAGAGTCATTTGAAGTTCAGTTTGTGTCCAATGAGGTCAAGCAACCTGATTTTCATCCCATACCTAAAGTAGCATACAAAAATGACCCAGCCGGAGCTCTCTCCCAAATACCCCCAAAAGTTGTAATGGTTCAAGACATTAGGAAATGCTACAATTGTAAGATAGGTGCCCTAGGAGATATGGAAATAAGGCAAGCCTATGAGAAATTGTGCGTAGATGGAGTCTTAAGAGATGAATTCAAAATTGTTGAAAGAAAGGGTTTGACCTGAGTTTTGAGCTTTCCCACTGTATTCAAGATAGAATGGGTTAGACTTGTGCTGAGCAGAATTCATGGTGGTAGTATGTGGTTAGAAGATATTCCCATCAAGTTAACCAAAGAAATCATACATAGAGTAACAGGGTACCCAACCCTAGATTGGTTCAAAACCTTAAGAAGTGAATCGAAGGAGGTTATTGAAAAGAATACTGGTGCTCAGTGGAATAAGAGAGGAATGACAATTCACACTATACAGGATCCTCTAGTTGAATTTGTTGTTAGAGTCATTGCCCATAAGTTCTACCAATCCAGTAGACTCAACAGTGTACCATGTATTGCAGTAGATGTAGGCTACAAATTGGTGAAAAAGGATCATACTTATGATCTTGCAGAACTGCAACTACAACAGATTAATGAAAACCTAGCTGCCATAAGAAGTACAAAGGGCACTCAATGCAAATTTGGAGCGATTCTAGTTTGTATATTGTTCTATGTTCAAAATGAATTTCCCTCTTTTGGCAAAGTGACATGGAGGAATGATAGAACAATCATTGCCCAAATCAATGAATATATAGAACAAATGGGAAAAAATTTTGATGCCCTGATGACAAGCTATATCGAAGATTTCAAGAAATCCATGAAACAAAGGGTGAGAATACCAGTTACTTTAGTAGAACATGTTAATGATATATGTTTCTTGGTTGATATTGACTTTACATACATCCAAGCAGCAATTCCAAGAGTGAGATGGCTAAGGCCATTTGGATATGAAATCAATGTTGATGAGGCATCTACAACAATAACTGCATTATTGGAAAAAGAAACAGATGAAAGTGCTCCACATTTTGGCACTTATGATGTAGTAAGGTAAAAAAAAAACATGGAATTAAAGACTGCTTCCACATTAAAGAAGAAAGACAAATTGTTAAAGAAGATTAAGAAGAAATTTGGTGAAGAAATTGAGGCTGAAGCAGAAGAAGAAGAAGATGACAATGATGATGAAGATGAGCAAGAACAAGGTCCAATGGAATTAACTCAAGGACTGGGTGAAGACAAGGAGGAAGGTACAGAAGACAAAGAAGCCAAGGAAGCACCAACTGAAGTTGAGTCAAAGAAAAGAAAGGCAATAGAACAGCCTCCAGCTCAGCATAAACCAAAGAAATCTGCCATGCCATCACCTCAAAAGCCTACAACACGAGTTGCAACAAGGGCCTCCACCCAAAAGGCTAAAGACGAAGTTACAAAGAAGAAACAAAGCAAGGAAACACAGGAAGAGCTGAGGAAAAGAAGAAGATATGTGGCTCAACCTGATACCGATGAAGAAGATCAATATGAAAAGGTAAGCCATTCTTCAGTTAATATTTTATGTAAAAATATTGGAAATGGTGATTTAAGCAACTTAAATAAAGTTGATTTCAATAAGTTTACCAAAGAAGAACATAATGGGATAGAAGAAACAGTCTATGGAATGATGGCACAGTTCAAGTACACTCCACTTGAACTAGCTGGACAATTGCCAAAAGAACTATCTAAAATTGTAGAAGACATATGGCATTTTTGTTTGAAAATGGAAAAGGAGATGAGGGAATCAACCCTAGCAAGCATATTGCCGGATTTGACTAAGGAACAAGTAAAGAAAGCAATCAATAGGCATAATAATAGGTTTACACCTAAATACAGGGCATTCTTCATACTCCAAGACAAGATGGAAGAAATTGTTCAAAGAACAATGAAATCATGGAAAAACTTGTACAAGAAGATTGAAGATTTTCTTGAAGAAGAATACAAGGAAGAAGCTGCTACTCCACTAGAAGAAAGGAGAAAAAGGAGAGAAGAGAAGACAACAGTAGAGAAGGGAGAAGAAGAAAAGAAAGTAGAAGAAGAAAAGAAGAGGGAAGAAGAAAATAAGATAGAAGAAGAGAAGAAGGAAGAAGAAAAGAAAGATGGAGAGGAGGAAGAGACACAAAAACAAGACATAATGGCAATAGCTGAGCAAGAGCAGCAACCAGATCAGAGTGTGCAAGACACACAATTGCCACCCCCTAGCCCTCCTCAAATATCCATCACACCTGTAGAAACTATAACTATTATTAATGTTCCTGATACTTCTGGTCAGAATATCAATCCATTAACTGCAGAAGATCTCAAAAGAATCCTTGACCAATCTACACAACAAGCATTATTATGTGCAGATCCAGTATTGGTTAGTATGGATGAATTGAAAAAACTAGTAGAAAGCACAATTAGAGATAAGGTGAATCCACAAGAACCACCTTACATCATCTCTACAGCTACTAGTAGTCAACTTCAAATGACAACAATTATCTCAACAGGCATAGTTGATACTACAATACAGAAGCCGAGTGTAGCTGTAGAAGAAGGAACAAAACAAACAGGACAAACAGGACAAACTATTACATCTGATCCTACATCACAAATACCAGGTGCACTTCCTAAGATTACTATAATTGATCAAGACAAAAGACAACAGGAGGAGAAAATAGTGGAAACCCCTAAAGAGCAGGAGGCAATACAAACATTGATAAATTTGCCTACCTTGGGAACTCCTTCACACCAACCATTGCAAATATCTGTACCAACATCTAGTACTACAAAATTTGCAAGGGTAATTCACTATGGAGACCTTGAATTAGATGAGGAGATAGTCATACCAGGCTATGACTCAAAAACTATAACCATTGATCAAATAAATGAGGTGCAAAAAGCACTGAATAGGAGAAAAAGATGAGATACTCAGGAAGGAGTATAAATAAAAGCAAACACTACATGAGATTAAGGACATCTTTATGGATGCCTTCAGTTTGCAATCACCAGATGAGTCAAAGCATATCACGAAGCAATTGATAGATATTGTTGACCAGGTGACAAATGAAGACCAAGAGACAAATGCAAAACTTATGGAATGGTCTGAAAGAAAATTCCAAGGAAAAGTAAATGAGCGAATATCAAGTCAAATTGCACTTTCCCAAGTTGAATTGGCAAAGCTAATTGACAAAGTGAAAAAGGTACTTGAGAATATATTCTCATTGTACAAAAAGTTGTGTGACTTTTCATACTTCACACAGGAGACTAGCCAAAAGACAATGAGCTTGGAAAGAAATTTAAATATTTCTAGCATGCAGCTACCTAAAGATCCAGCTCAAATTGAGAAGCATTTTACCCAGACGCTTCACACTCAAAAGGAAATAGCTGTATTAATAGCAGAAGAGGCCAATATCAAGGCAAAATTGATACAGCTCCAGTCCTCCATTACCCCACATTTAGAAATACTCCATAAAGAGCAAGTCTACGCTGAAACTGTTCTCAAGAAAGATCCTAATCTTTCTACATCAGATGGACTTATTCATATTGCTGCAGAGACTACTATCCAGCATAAGTCACTAGAAATTGCTTTAAACAATTGGGATGCAGCTCTCAGGATGATTATGGAGGTAAACAACACATTTTTGGCTAAATATGGTCTTAACCCTTAAACATTCTTTGACATAAGTGTCAAAAAAGGGGGAGAAGAAAAAGAGATATAATAGGGGGAGATATAGATATTATGAAGATGAATTAATGGGGGAGAAAAATAAAAGTAGGAGCATGGAAAAGATAAAAGTAGGAGCATGATATACAGATAATGGCACAATCAACTCAGGGGGAGTTACAAAATTTTTGTGGTATATATTGTAAGTTAAATTTTGATCAAGTTTTCTTTAAACCCTGTATATACCAAATAGATTAATAAGTGTACTCATAAGGTCAGTTAAGTGTTTTTGTCACTCATGTCAAAGGGGAAGATTGTTAACTTCATAATGGTTTTTGACGCTTGAGTGCCAATACACTTACCTACTTTCTCTATTAGAGCTGAGTAAACCATGAATGTCGAGCCACAACATGAGCCGAGTAAGGAAAGACTTCAGGTGCCGAGTGATCTTCATGTGCTGAGTAGTTTTTAGATGCTGAGTGAAGATCAGGTGTCGAGTAAAGTTCAAGTGCCGAATGACTTTAAGTGCCGAGCAGAATAAAGTGTCGAGTAATATTAAGTGCCGAGTAACACAAGGTGCCGAGTAAGCCAATTTTGTTTAGGTGCCAAGTTATCCAAGAAACAGCATGTGCTGAGCATCAAGTAATGCTTCAGGAGCCGAGTAACTCAGAATATCAGCATAAGAGTTTGTAATTGCACAAACTACGATGCAAACAATTTTTGTAGCCGACATAAGGTAAATCTCGAAGGATTAAATGATAAGATCAAATCTTTTATCTTTCCTATGCAATCTACATGTAGCCAATAAGAAAAATGATGAAGGCATGCAACCAATGGAAGAAGTGCAAACAATGAGTGGAAAATAGAGATTGAATATGGATCGAAGATCCATGCCTAACCCTAAATCCTCAAATGTCTTTATAAGGAAGACGAAAATTTCATTGTAAAATATATGAGCGGATATACAAGGGTGTATAAGGAAATCTACTTTTAGAACAAGGGTTATCAGATCGCAAAGGATCAAGATCATAGAAAGCAGAACAAGTGCCTACATTCAGCAATCAAGGATTGTAATCTATGTCATGTCCCCTTTTCAAATAATTAAAAAATAATAATCTTTGCTAAGGCAGGCAGGCCCAAGAAAGTGAAGTTTCAGAAAAAAGGGGTTAATCTTTGGAAATCGTTGGACTAATACATGAAAATTATTATTAAAATATGTTTCATTAACCTCTCTTGGATGTGAGTTACGGTTATGCCCTCTTTTAAGGGGTTTGGAGGCATTTTGGGCTGATTCCAGAACTTGATTTTTGCTCATTCTTTGTTATTCTTCAGAGGCTGCCAAACCTGTGGAGAAGGAGACCCAAGAACGAGAGTTTGCAGGTTTCCAGGGAGACCCAAGAACGGGAGTTTGCAAGTTTCTAGAAAGTCTAAGGATGGGAGTTCGAAGCCATTCCATGTGCATGCTCATACAGAGTTTGCCTTTGTGCTGAACAATGCAGATTTGTGGGTTTTCGAGTGTGTTTTTGGTATGAGTTTGGTGTTTCCAGTTGAGTATTTCATATCAGTTTGGGTTGCTGCTGTATTTCAGACTTTAAGGTGTTAAAATAGAGTTGAATATATGTATTGGGACGTGATTAAACTTCTGAGATATATTATTAGTGTTTTTGTGGTGTTTCCGGGCATTTTTGTGTTAATTTCGGGAGCCCGATGAGCATAGTTTTTGTCCTACATTTGTGAACTGTTGTGTAAAGGCTATACGGATCTGGAAATTTTATTTTGTAGGCTATTATTCTGCTGAAATTTCTGTAAAAATTTCCATTTTCAGATTTATTAATAATTTGTGAAGTTGTGAAGCTTTTGGCACTGTTTTCAGCATACCCGATTTGGGGTTTCTGGAGAAATTTGGTGGATCTTTGTGATATTAGTTGTTTGATCTTAAAGATCTGATTAGAGGTTGGAAATATCATATAAAATCAGAAAAGGGACATTTCAGTGGTATCAGAGCCATGATCTTACCAGCCTGAGGGTTTGTAGAAGTTGCATGTCAGTTTTGACAACTACCCAGATCTTGCATTTCAGTTTTAAGAACTACCCAAATCTTGCATGTCATAATTTATGGTTGCATGTTTCTTCTAATCAGATGCATGTCAAAATTTATGGTTGCATGCTACTTCTAATCATTTGCATGTTAGTTCTTGGTGAATTTGGTGGTTGTAGAAGTTTGCATGTCAGTTTTGACAACTACCCAGATCTTGCATGTCATAATTTGGTGGGTTCATGTTGCTTCTAATCAGTTGCATGTCAAAATCTATGGTTGCATGCTACTTCTAATCATTTGCATGTCAGTTCTTGGTGTTTGAAGAAGTTATATCCTATTGGGTTTACACTCTACTTTATCCAAAATGGATAGGTATAGTACAGAGTCTCAGAGGACACGATCTTGGACAATTGATATCCAGAGTGGTTATTTAGACATTTTAGATAAACTTATAAAAATAAGCCATGATATGTCTGAACAGTTGGTTGAGCACCACCGTATAATGAATGACATGTTGTCCGACCCAGCTAAGGTGGATAAGTTGACTGGATTTCTATTTGGAAAATTTTCTCACAGGGCAGATGACACAATTACCAAGAACTTGCATGAAGAGTTTGAGAAACTAGCTGATAGCCAGGTAGAGGTCTTAGATTCTACTCTGCCACAGGAGGTGGTGGGAAAGGATATTACACAGATTGATAGTAATGGTCAACTTGATACTCAAATTGAGACAATTGTTTACAGGTCGTCAAAGGGTGATGCCATAGGTATTCAGGATGGTATAGTTACAACAGGCAGTGACTACAGTGTAGTGGGTTCAGATGATGATTATGAGGATGTTGTTATGCAGGATGGTGAGATACCTGGTAGAGATGAGCAGACACTGAGCATTTATGATTTTGCTGAGAAAGAGTACCAGGCACAGTTAGATGCTTCATCACATGAGGTTGAGGCTGGTAGTACTTCACATGATTTGTCCAGCCAGCTGAAGGTGAACAAAGATAGTATTGTGACTTCATTATCTCATCATGACAGGTATGTGGAGTTAGTTGGTATTGGTCATATTACTCAGGTGAGGAGTATGCTTGAGTTACCAGTTGATTCTAGTTTACGGATGTGGACTTGAGATTATTATATTGGCATTTGGGATTCAGTTGACTAGAGATCTTTAACACTTTTTGGTAGCAGTGTTTGTTTGGGTGCTATCATGGATTTGATTAGCAGATTACACGGTGTTGTATTTTCTTGTGCCAGTATCTTGTCTGATGTTGGTATTAGTTTTTATACACCGATGTTGGGCTTTGTTCATATATCCATTCGACCATACTTGCTGGAATGTGTTGATGATATTTCATATTTGGCAGTGTGTATAGATGAGTCCCAGGATCATATTGGCATTGATGACATCCAGGAGGATGCAGTGGGCAGTTTTGAAGACTTAGTTTCCTTGGGTATAGAGGAGTTGGACAGCAATGCTAATGTTTTTGATACTTCGTATGTTGATATGAGCTTTAGATTTGATTCACAGGATATGCATGGTAATACTCTAGAGACTAGTAACTTTGAGGATACTCCTTTAGACAGTGCATCAGAGGAGGTTTGTAGGAGACAGTCAAGCCAATGCCATCATGTGTCTAATCAGTTGAGAGTTAGTGACTGAGACATTGCTATCACTTGCCAGCATTTTGATGCTGCTCGTCAGTTGTTAGCAGTTTATGGATGGGGTTCTCCTACTAGTGATGAGCAAGGAGGCAGTTATATTTCCTTGACAGAGTTCCACTCTTTATGGGAGGCTATTCGGATTTTGAGACAGAATTATATGCAGTTGGTAGCCGACAGAGATTATCTTATGGAGTGGGGTAGTACAACATATGATGCATTGTTGGACAAGGAAGATGAGGTGAGTGAGCTTACTGAGCAGCTTGAGGTGACTTCTAAGATTCTTGAGAGTACACAGTTGGCTTTCAAGGAGTCACAGTTTCATTTGGCTAAGGTGACCATGGAGTTAGAGCGACTACAGTCTTTACCTGATTCTATACAGTCACAAGTTGTAGTGTTTGGTGATCCAAGGATGTCCATGGCCGAGATTGTCAGAGACAGTGGAGATGGGGATGCATCCATCCTTGATACTAACATTGGCATATCAGGTTCATTCCCACTAGAGTCAGGTTCAGTTGAGTTGGGTGTTGTAGCAGATTGTTGTATGCCTGATATGGTGGTGGCCTCTAGTACTGATGGCACGAAGACTAGAGATGTATCAAAGATCATGTGTGATGTTGGTGAGTCGGCAGTTGGCATGGTTCCTGTTAGTAATACTACTCCCTTGGTGATATCTTCGGAGGTAGTAGTCAGTTCCAACATGGTTAATGATCAATTGCAGTTAGTTTCATCTAGATTACAGTCTGAGCCACTGACTGAGATTGGAAAATTCTATCGGCATTACACTGTGAGGTACGCTCATCAATTTACCTTTGATGACCATGTTGATGAGATGATGATACAGAGATGTACTTTGGTTCCTAGTGCTTATCATCAGTTATGGGACAGTTTGATGCCTCAAGATGAGAGTTGTGATGGGCATGACATGGTGATAGGTTCTACAGTTGACATCTTGATAATATGTGACTTAGAGCAGGAGTTTGGGAGTGATGCTTCAGTGGGTGTTGTTATTGATTCTACTCCTTTGGCTATGACATCTCCTGACTTAGCTAGTGATCAGTCACAGTGGGTTGTATCACTTGTTCATGGTGAGCTGTTGATTGAGGTTGGTTTTTTTAATCAACATTATATTGTAGGGTATGTACATCAGTTAGCATTTGATCCTTGTTTTGAGGAGTTGATGGCAGGCAAATTTGGTTTGGATTCCATTTCTTACTCTTTATCTTGTAATGTCTTTTCACCATCAGCAGTGCATGGGAGTTATGGTTATGAGATAGTGGCCGATGATTTGCAGAGTTGTGTTGACTGTAGGAGTTGTACAGTGTGTGGATTCTCCATACTTGGTACAATTTCATTCGAGAGCATTCGCCATTGCTGCAGAGTTGGATTGTACATTCTGTATAGGCCAGTGGGATGCGTTGATGGTATTTACTGTGTTGGTAGTTTGATTTGTCCACTTTACTTGGGTTCTGATGTTCTAAGATTTTGTGTCTCATGGGTTTTTGACTGTGGTAGTGGTGATTTTGGAGTTTGGTTGAGCTATAATTGTCAGTTTGATTATGGATTCCTCTTGGTCATATTGCAGAGGATATTGCAGGAGCCTGTGTTAATTGGTAGTAGTAGAGTTCATGACTACATTTGGGATCCAGGTGGATTGATTGGTTTATTGTTCAGCCATTTCTTGAGGACAAGCAATGTTTGGGAGGGGAGGACTTGTCATGTCCCCTTTTCAAATAATTAAAAAATAATAATCTTTGCTAAGGCAGGCAGGCCCAAGAAAGTGAAGTTTCGAAAAAAAGGGGTTAATCTTTGGAAATCGTTGGACTAATAAATGAAAATTATTATTAAAATATGTTTCATTAACCTCTCTTGGACGTGAGTTACGGTTATGCCCTCTTTTAAGGGGTTTGGAGGCATTTTGGGCTGATTCAAGAACTTGATTTTTGCTCATTCTTTGTTATTCTTCAGAGGCTGCCAAACCTGTGGAGAAGGAGACCCAAGAATGGGAGTTTGCAAGTTTCCAGGGAGACCCAAGAATGGGAGTTTGCAAGTTTCCAGGGAGACCCAAGAATGGGAGTTTTTAGGTTTCTAGGAAGGCTAAGGATGGGAGTTTGAAGCCATTCCATGTGCATGCTCATACAGAGTTTGCCTTTGTGTTGAACAGTGCAGATTTGTGGGTTTTCAAATGTGTTTTTGGTATGAGTTTGGTGTTTCCAGTTGAGTATTTCATATCAGTTTGGGTTGCTGCTGTATTTCAGACTTTAAGGTGTTAAAACAGAGTTGAATATATGTATTGGGATGTGATTAAACTTATGAGATAGATTATTAGTGTTTTTGTGGTGTGTTCGAGCATTTTTGTGTTAATTTCGGGAGCCTGATGAGCATAGTTTTTATCCTACATTTGTGAACTGTTGTGTAAAGGCTATACGGATCTGGAAATGTTATTTTGTAGGCTGTTATTCTACTGAAATTTCTGTAAAAATGTCCATTTTCAGATTTATTAATAATTTGTGAAGTTGTGAAGCTTTTGGCACTATTTTCAGCATACCCGATTTGGGGTTTCTGGAGAAATTTGGTGGATCTTTGTGATATTAGTTGTTTGATCTTAAAGATCTGATTAGAGGTTGGAAATATCATATAAAATCAGAAAAGGGACATTTCAATCTATCAGGTTCATTATACCTAATACTTTCTAGCAATTGTATTAGAATGAAAATCCTATGGTGATAGGTTAGCTTAAGAGCTATTTTGTAGATCCTTTAACAGGGTGACACTTCATGTAAAGTGTTTGTAAATCCTCTAACCAGGTCACTATTGACACAGTGTAAAGCCTTTAACAGGGCAGACCATCATAAGTGGTTGGAAAATATTGCTACAGTAATTTTTGTGGGTATCATCCCCACCCCAGTTTTACCTTCTTATTCCTGGAGGGTTTCTGGGTTACCAAATTTCAGTGTTATGTGTTGTTGATGCATGTCTTAGTTTCATGTTTACTTGATGTATTTACATGCATGCAATTTACTTCCACCTAAAATTTTTATTGGTTATAAGTGTAATACTTCTGATTCATCCCCCCCTCTCATAAGTATTCTTCCTATTTGAATATTCCAACAATTTGCATCATTAGCATTCTAAGACTTTCTCATAACACTGAGTTACATGTTCACATATGCATCAACATCCTAGTTCATCACATATCACTACTCATTTAATTGTGTCCAAGGGTTAAATTCAAAAAAATACTAATGTTGATTAATAAGGTATTCATACCTCATATTATATATTGGGTCTTCCATTCTAGGCCTGTGTTCAATCTTCAACAATCAACTACATTGTCATTCAAGATTATATTTTTTTTTTTGTCAATTTAACTTCTTATCGAATACCCTACACACATTATACCTTTACACTATTGTCAATTTTTTTATATTGATATTCCTTATTCAAACATATATCCTATAGGTTGGAAATTAATAACCTTTCCCTTTAACTTAACTAGGTACAAATTTTTTCAAACATTAAATCATATCCTCCAAATTTTAGTTAAGGAACTAACTATGGGTTTGACTATCTTTTTATGGACAATTGATTACATACATTGGATTAGGCTCCGAACTCTAGTGAAATCTCTTACTATGTATTAGAAGGTAGTACTTAGGTTGTTTTTAATACCATCCAATTGGGTTTCAACCCCTTGTTATGTCTGCGGTCCATTCTTTCTTCCTAATCTCCTCCATGCTATCGACATGGACTACTATATTTTCTATAACTATGATCTATCTATATACACTTGAATATACTCATATGGCCTATGATCTCTTTATATGGTATGCAATCTCTATCATAGTTTTTGATTCTAAACTCCTCATGATTTCATCTTATCATGGTATGCTCAAAAGGCTGCCAAGATAAGATGTCAAATATATTTCATTATTTTTTATTGTATCCAGTTCATCCACTAAATGTATATGTTCATTGTATTGCTTTTTTGACCATTCTATTGTATTCATTTTTAGCTTGTATATTGAATCATGAACATCATAGACATGTTATAGAATTAACACACATCCATCATTAGGTAAGGTATCCACTCTGTTGATTTTCATGGTTGATTTTGTAACTCTACAAGATCACTCTATATTAGATACTCACATAGGTTAAGGATGACAATGTAGATATAGGACATATGCATACCACATTTGTCCTTTATGTAATAATATATAGAGAAAGAAAAATATAGTTTGACGAATCACTCTATTTATTCTCCCAAATCCCATGCACAAATGCAAATGATGGAAAATATTGGATAGATAATTAGAGATTTGCATCAATCAAATCCCCTTGTTTTGGTGTTTCTACTTCTATAATAACTGATATAGGCAATATAAAATATACTAGATAAATGTAAAGATGATAAATATAAATATAAATATAATATAATGTAAAGATAATCACATAATGAATTTAAGATTTAAAAAATATGATATTGAGACAAATAAACATGACATATTATATAATTTTTAGATGATTGTATGAAATGAAATGGGCATGTGAGTAGAAAGAAACTAGAAAGACACTTTTTCTAGATGAAGGAATGAAATGGATGATTTTGGAGTACTTGGTACATACACTCAACATTTACTATGCAAATATCATAGTTGCTTAGTGGTGCAAGTTCCTGCTACTCCAGCAGGCCACTAATGTGGTTGTTTGTAAGCCACTTGTAGTACACTATGTATACAAGACCCTTCCTTATCCTTTTCTCTTTCTTCATTCTCCACATAAAGGTGTTTATGGGGATTTATCTAAGATTGATAAAGGATTATTTGGATTGTATACCACATGATCATATAATGTAAATGAATAGGCTTGCATCTAGTTACTATTTATGATCATAATATAGTTTTCCTCTGTATAGTATAGTATATATATTTAGTACTATTACTAATATATATGGTATGTGATGAATATATATTTGATCTCCTATAATGCCCTTCTGATCGACATCTCTATTGTTGCCATGCCCTTATGATTTGCATCTTTGCAGTGATCTTTTTAAGTAGAGAAGCAAGAAAGGGAAAGGAAAAAGGAAGGGCTTTGACATACAGTGACACACCAATTTTATATTGAATGATGATACATGCATACAAAATGAAAAGTGTGTATACAAAGTACTCCAAAATCATCCATTTCTCACCTTCATTTCTTTCATGGCCTTGTGATCTACATCTCTATAGTGATCAAGTATTTGTCGATACATAATACATCTTACAAAGTCATTTAAAAAAAGATATGAATTATAATTCATGTCATTGTAAAACCTTATGTAGATTGTGTCTTTCTTTATTATTTGGAGAGTTTTAATAGTGATATATTAATGATGCAAAGCCCAAGTTAGAAAGACCAACTCTTGCTATGACAAGCTATTACCTTGCAAACAACCCTTAACATTTCCAAAGGCTACTAGGGCCTGAATGGTTTGAACTACCCAACCAACTTCCAAAATTGATTCTAAGGGTTTAGGAGTCTTCTTCCAACTCAAAAAAAATTGGTTTATGCACCCACCAAGACCCACTTGTCCAATTTAATAGTAAACCCCAATTTTTTTGCTTACTAGGCCTAATTGGAAATTAGGACTTGAGTGACTGAAAACATTTATTTCCTCAAAATTTTCCCAAAGAACTTCATGAGGGCACTTTTACAAAGGAAATACATGCCAAACTGAACACAAAAACTTGTAATTTGATAGTATCTTATTTTGATCCTAATTAAAGGATTATGGCATGAATTTAGATCTACAAGCAGCTTAGACCCAAAAGTGCCAAATTAGCCTCCAAACCCTTGCCTAAACTAGGGCTTCTTCAATGCTACCTTGCCCAATCAAATCACAATCATGTAAGAGTTGTTACACCTTCTCCTCAACATAACAAACTACTTCCAATTATAATATATTGACCTCTAATGGCTAGATTGGCTACTATTGCACCCTTCCCTCAAAATAGTGTCTCTCCATCACACAAGCTTTAATGGTGATCACCTACTTTCAAACTCAAATGATCATATCAAAATGTAGAAGGTACGCAATGTAGTGGATTATACATAATAAAAATAAAGCCATAATTTATCAAAATACTTCCTTAGTGTATTAGATTTAGAAATGCAAGTACTAGTGGTATGAGAAACATATGTACAACTAAGGATGTCTAAAGAAATTGAGAGGTAAGAAGCAATAGCGGATGAAATAGTTGTAGAAGGATAATTATATTATGAATATAGAATTTTCATAAGATGATATGGAAAAATAATACTAACAATAGTACTTATATAAACATGAATAAACAATATTCAATTTTAAACTAAGAATTCTACCTTAAATAAATATCCTCACAATTTACCAATGTTACAAATCAAACATACATAAAGCACATCTAAAAAATAATTATTTTTCTAATTTTCAACATATCTAAACCTTACATATTTTATTCATTAGATTGTATGTTGAATTGTAGTTGTAACTATATATAATATCAAAACTCCTTCCAAATATGTCGCTATATTTTACATATCTATCTATCCTTTATGGAAGATGGAGGCAAAGATTGCGAGTCTAGCATTACACCTAAAATTTTTATAGCCAAGTCTCTAAACCATTTTCAATTAATCCTTTTGTTGACCTCTTTCAGTCGGAGTATTCCATGACCAAGGTTCCATGGGGATAGGGTATTGGGGTACATAGGGTACAAGTATGGGGATGACTATTTTCAAAATAGGGGATATGGGTACTTGTGCATGTCAAACATTTTTTTAATGTAATTAAATATTTATAGAAAATATGAAGGTATTAGTCATAAAAAAGGCTTTTCAAAACAAGAACAATGATAAAATTTGCAAATGTGATATATTATATTCCTATTTGTGGGTAAGATTGTGTGTGAGTTTTTGCATCAACATTTTAGATCATACTCAATGATCCATCATCAGATAGTACTTGTTAGAAATAAGAATTACTAAAAGGTGGGGGAGGGGGGTGAATAAGTAATTTACAAACTTTAGTCACCAACTGGATCTTATTTGTTACTTTAAACCATACACAACAAAGTAATAAAGTAATGTTGAACAATTACAGTAACCATGCACAAAGATAACTCATAACACCATATTTTGTTAACTAGGGAAATGCTGGCTAAGGGAAAACCCCAGTGGGGATGATACCCACTAGATAATATAATGATATATAAGTTCCTTGTTAGAGGATGGACCTTGTTATGAGTTGATGAGAAAATTTAGTATAGAGAGTCCCTATTAGGAGACTTTGAATCCCTATTAGGAGATTCCAACCCTATTAGGAATTGTAGTACAGTAGATGCAAGATGAGCCACTATCCAAACATGCACTTCCAATTACAAGAAGAGCTCATTGTCCAAACAAGTAATCATACTTCTAGAATATAGATTCTTTCTCAATTCAATCTTGGATCACAAAATAGCTTCACAAACTTCGCATATATGGCTTTCACAAAAGTTTGCATACAATTGCTCAACACAATTTCTCCAAGATTGCACACTTGAATTCACAAGATGTCCTTTGCATAAATACCATGCCTTTACACAAATTGCTGCCAGGTCAGCTAAGACCACAATACATTTTTTCAACTTAGAGTAAACATCTAGGATGTTGGCCATAATTGGAGAAGTAATTATTTTGTAAACAAAATAATTCCTTTCCTTTAATTTTGTTGTCCTATCACATTAGTAAAACACAAATATCTCTTTTCCATACATTTCATACTAACTTTTGAGGTTATACACATCATCATCAACATGTATACTATCTCCATCTAACTTTGCTAGTCATAATATGACATCAACAAAAAGTTACAAACAAAATAATACACTGTTGTATACCAGATTCATACTTAGACAATTTTTTGAGTACCAAAAGTTAAGTATCTTTATTTTTGAGGTTTCCTGCAAGCATGTACATCATGTGCTTCCATAAATGATAACAATTACATGTCCTAATTATCTAATTTCAACAATCTCCACCTTTGGTATTGATGGCAACAAAATAAGAAAAATTGGCTAAGTATCAAAAACTTTAAATAAATAACACATTAACATTACATCTATTACAATTTGTCAATTTTACACATGTTCCCCCTTACAATATGATTTCATACTTTTCTCTTTACCTAATTAAAAATTTTCTTATGTACTTCTCCCCTTTGACATCAATGAAAAAGGTTAAAATGTCAAAAACTGTCCAAAAACTATCCATTTGCTATCAAAATCTCTGTAAACATATGCCTTAAATTGATAATATCTTCATGCAATCATCAAAATTCACTTTCAAACTATCCATAACTTTTGTCCATGTATCTTTCACTATCTCAGCAGATGTGAGAATTACACATAAGGTATATGATGCAATTTCAACTACATTAAGGTCAGAGTATAAAAAGTTAGAATAAGTATCCTTGGCCTTGACACATTCCTCCAACTATTTCTCAACAAAAGATATTTTCAAAGCAATAGACTCTCTAAAATATGATACTCTCTTCAAAAAAATTTCCTTCCAAAGTTCCAACTTCTTGATATCACTCTGAATACTGGCCACTTGTCCTTCAAAATCATCAATTTTACTAGCAAGATGCTATAATTGGCTAGATAGAGCTTCTAGCTCACTTATTTTTCCTCCAATCTAATTGTCAATATCCTTAGTCAACTTCTGGGATAGAGAACACTTCATGTACAATATCTTGCCATCCTGTTGACACTTTCGAAGTTCCTTAATACAAGTATCAAGACTTATCAAATCATTCTTAATATTTTGACAAATTGTGCTAAACAAGTTAGCATCATGTGAGATTTGTGCCTTAGATTTTGAGACATTCAAATTTTTTGTGAATTCTTCATCAAAAGACTTTAGCACTACCTGTACCCTCTATTCTGGATCTACCTCTATATGCTGCACTGCCAGAGTACTATGTAATCTATCAATAACCTCCATCAAGGTTCTCTATAGGGTCTTTAATATCTTGTTCTTCTAAATAAGTTTTGGTAAAGATGAGATCAAGTTAGTTTGACCATCATCATTAGTTGTCAGGCTAGCAAGTGAAAGCAAAGTAGATGAACTAGAAGGTTTAGTGTCATCTTCTCTTTGCTTCTTTTTAGTTTCCTCTTTGACTCTTCTTTCTTCTTCCTCTTTCTTTTCTTTTTCCTTTCTTTATTTTTCTTTCTTCTCTTCCTCTTCTAATCTCTTCTTCTCATCTTCTTCTATTTTCCTTTTCATTTCTTCTTCAACTAATCTTTTCTTTTCTTTCTATACTTTCCTTTTCATCTCATCTTCAAGTAATTTTTTCTTGGCTTCTTCTATTTTCTTTTTCTTTTCTTCTAGTAACCTCTTCTCCTCTTCAATTTGTCTCAGTTGTTATTTAATATCCTTGGTATGAGGTTCATTCTATTCAGAACCTTCAAATGGGTTTGTATCATCAATTCTAATGGTAACATTGGTCTAATCTATCTACATTGTGTCACTGCTCACAAACACTTCTAAGGTTCTAGGTGCTCGTGAAGATGTTTCCTTGGACTCTGTCAACATCTAATCTTATCTTTCATAGTTTCAGTTCTTATCTTATCTTTCTTATCCACCATAAAAAAAAATGGTCTTACCTTGTCTTATTTATAGCTTTCATAGTTTCAGTTCTTATCTTATCTTTCTTACCCACCATAAAAAAAAAATGGTCTTACCTTGTTTTAATGTAAGGTGCTAGATTGTTTAACAATCTCTTGATTTCTTCTTCATCATCAATCTTGCATATTGTTCTTAACATATATTTTTGAAGTTCTATGTCCTCTTCTCTAGCTGGTGCCTTCTTTTCTATGAGTCTATCATAGACCTTTTGGTTTACTGTGCTTTCAATATCTTTCAATTTCAAAATGTTGGCTATAATAATGTTTCTCACAGTAGAGATATCAATTTGATCTTTCTCAAAATTATTATACAAATCATAAAATTTATTCATCTGAACAAAGTTGCCTTCATTAGTAATAGTTGAGTTTATCTTCTCTATCTTCAGCTTCCAAGGTTTCCAAGCTTATCCTACTAACTACTTAGAAGTTGTTACCTTTTCTATCTGTTTAACTTCTTATTCTTCTTGTTCTTCTTGTTCTTCACTAGACTCAACAATTGTCAAAAATGTCAATTGTCTCTTCCCTGGTCCAGTGGCTTGTTGTTTGACCCTTTTTTTCTTTGTGGTCATAGCTTCCACTAATCTCTCAGATTTTCTCTTCAACTCACTTGTTTGAACATTTGACACTGTTGCATAAGGAATGCTCTGTTATGAAGATGTCTCTATAATAAACATTAGCAAAGGTTGCACATTTAGTATACCTTGCTTCATGGTTTTCCTGACTGCTTGTGACCTGCTCTCAGTCATACCAGCTTCTGATAAGGATTTCTTCAGTATAGTTTCTATCTTCTTGTGAGATGCCTTCTCCAAGGATGCTTGATGAGCTGATTGGGTAATCTCATCATAAATTCCAAATCTATATTCAACTTGACCCTTCTCTAATTTTAACAATCAGTCAATGTATCCAACTGCTATATCATCATTTAATTCATATCCTAAGGGATCAAAAAATGTTTCCCAAGGTTATACTACTTGAATATAAGTAAAATTGTATCAACCATAACACAAATATCTTCCTTAAATCTGTCTACAATTACAAGTGCAATTCTGAATCTTTGCCTCATTTCATTTTGAAATGTTTTCATAATCAAATTCCCACTATCTAATATTTTATCTGCTAGATATCTTCTACACACTTTTGTGATCTTCCTCATTGTACACCTCTCACTTCTCATAATCTTTGTTACTAACAAATATGGGAATCTTTTAAGCACTTGAAAGAATATGTGATTAATTAGTGACTAAAATATAAACACACTATTCTTAGTCCACTTGATCTTTTTTAGGTTCTCAAGAAGTTACATTCTTAGAATTTCACTAAGACTAACTTTTTCCTTCTCAATGCATATCTTGTAGGCTACATAGATGAATGTGGTTGACAATTCATCTATCTTTGAACTTGAACATATAGGGTAGGCAATGATTCTTTTTAGGAATCTTATATCATCTTGCTTAATGGTGCTGATCACCATGGTCTTTCCATTATACACTGCCTTTGTGTAGCTCTCAACTTTCTTCTTAACCATTTTCTCACCTATAGGTACACTGCCTTGTTTATAAAGACTAGTTACCTCATGAATAAGGTCGAATGAGATATCAACTACACTATCTTGCATCCATAGTTTCCCATCATGTATTCTACTTAGTATGATTTGTGTCCACTCATCTATGTCCAATTCTTGGTAAAAATGATAGTTGAACAAGTCTAGTTCCTTCAATTGTTCAAATCCAGGTTTCACAGTCATATCATGATTAAAGACAAATTCCATATCCTTATCCATATATTGACTTCCGATAATATAACTTCCTATATCTTCCAAATATACTACATTGTTTGGAGTAATGGATAATGCTAAGTTAGGGTTTCCTTCTACGGGTTTCATGGAAAAAACCTTCAATTTTGGTCTCTCCTCATTCTTAACATTGTGAACTACTAACATTATCCATGATTCTAACAAATATGAACTTTTATCAAATAAATTCCATGGAAAAATGACAAAATACCTTTTTTGAAAATAGGGTTTTCTTCAAAACTGCCTTGTCAAGTCTCTTCAAAGTGCTCTATGCTTGTGACATATTCACAACGAAGTGGTAATCAAGTCTATACTCCATTTATTCCTTCAACTTGAACTTGCATTAATTGCATACTTTTCAAACATGAAAAAGTTGTCAATTACATTTGCAATCAAATAATTGCTCAAGATCATCTATCCAATCTTTAGATGCCACTCGAGGTTTACTACAACTTCCTCTCATCATGACAATGCTCTGCAAAACTTTGCTCCATGAAATTCTTAGCAAAAACATAGTTTTCATCTTCTACGATAGAATTAATTTTCTCTATAATAATAGTAACTCTTACTTCCTTTGTAACTAGTTTAGATAAGCTCCAAATTACAAAAAAACTTAGATACCATCTAAACTTATCTCGATACACCTTTTCCCAACTTTGGTACCTCTAGTTTAATCTCTAGATGAAGTTTCAGATTCTGGTGCTGTAAACAAGCTTAATTCAACTTAACTGAATCAAATTCAGTAGCCAACTTTGATCTTCCTATCTCATCATCTTCTAGCTTTTCTTTTGATATGTCTAATCCTATTACAAAGGCCTTATTGAGTTCTTCTCAAAGTTCACTAATTACATTTCTTTGTTCCTCATTATTTTTGTCAGTTTTGGAGTTCCTTTCATGGTTCCTTCTGTCATTTCCAGCGTTCCTTCCATCATTTCTTCTATTTCCAAAGTTTCTTCTATTGTTTCTTCTATCTTTGAAGTTTCTATCCATTCTACAATACTTTTCTATATGTCTGAAGTTGTTGCATAATTGATATTTTGGAGTTTTGCTTCTAGGATTCTCTTGATCATCAAGTGCATGACAATTCTAAGCTATGTGTCCAAAGTTCTTACATTTATAACACATGATATATCTTCTTTCCTCATAAGGTCTTCATTCTCTTGATGTCCTTTCATGAGATCTTCTTCTATCTACAGGGTTAGTATTCCTAGACATTCTACTATTCCTTCTATTATTACCATATTTAGTTTTCCCACAATTAATTGCTTTATGACCCATACCATGAAAATCATGACAATAAAAATCCTTAACATGATTAAATGACTTATTTGTACAATCTCTTTTCATATGACCTATTTCATTACATGAAAGACAATTACCTCTAAATTCATACCTGGTTTCCTTAGAAGATTCCACTTTCTTTGGTTCATCCAACATTTCAACTTCCTTGTCTTGTCCAACTTCTTTAGGTTTATCAGAAGACTAACTCGATTCAATCTTATCATCATATTTATCTTTTTCTTTCATATATGATCTAATCTTAGGTTTCTTTGTAGACATGTTAAATAGATAACTAAGACCAATCTTATCATAAGTAGGTCTCTATATTAACATTGAATCATCAAGCTTTTCTCTTCTAGAATAAAGCTTCTCAAGTTGTTGCTTGCACTGAGTTAATTCACCTTTCACAATAGTATTGCACTTATGAAGTTCTTCATGATCTTCTTTCAATGTTTCAAGCTTAGATGTCTTCTTTTCCATACTTGCTCTAAGATCTGCATTCTCAATCTTCAAATCAGTTTCAATTTTGCTAGGATCACTACTCAAAGTTAACTTCAGATCCGTAATCTTCAATTCATGCTTCAATATCTTGTACTCTGTCTTTAGTTTTGAATAACCATCATCACTAGTTTTAAAGTCAATAGATTTAGGCTTGGCTTTGAGATGTTCAATCTTTTCCTTCAATTGTCCAATGTATACTTTGGAGTCTTCATATATGTCCTTCAACTTATCTCTTTCTTCAGTAAGTAGATCAATTTGTTCAAGTGCCTCTTCAAGGTTCTTCATCAACTGTTCCATATCCATAGTGATCTTGCTCAAGCTATTAAGCCTCTTCTAAGTAACTACTTTTTGATACCAATTGTTAGAAATAGAAACTACTAGGAGAGGGGTGTGAATTAGTAATTTACAAAATTTAATTGCCAACAGGATATTATTTGTTATTTTAAACCATACATAATAAAGTAAAAAAGTAATGCTGAATAATAATAGTAACCATGCACAAAGATAACTCACAACACCATATTTTGTTAACTAGGGAAATCTTGGCCAAGGGAAAACCTAGGTGGAGATGATACCCACTAGATAATATACTAGTATATAAGTTCCTTGTTAGAGGATGGACCCCTTTATGAGTCAATGAGAAAATTTAGTATAGAGAGCCCCTATTCGAAGACTTCGAATCCCCATTAGGAGATTCCAACCCTATTAGGAGTTGTAGTATAGTAGATGCAAGATGAGCTCATTGCCCAAACATGCACTTCCAATTACAAGAAGAGCTCATTGCCCAAACAATTAATTAGACTTTTGGAATATAGATTCTTTCTTAGTTCAATCTTGGATCACAAAATATCTTCACAAACTTCACATATATCGCTTTCACAAAATTTTGCATACAATTTCTCAACACAATTTCTCCAAGATAGCACACTTGAATTCACAAAATGTCCTTTGCATAAATACCATGCCTTTACACAAATTGCTGCTAGGTCAGCTAAGACCACAATACACTTTTCCAACTTAGAGTAAACATCTAGGATGTTGTCCCTAATTGGAAAAGTAATTATTTTGTAAACAAAATAATTTCTTTCTTTTAATTTTGCTATCCTGCTATATTTGTAAAACATGAATATCTCTTTTTCGTACAATCTGTACTAACTTCTAAGGTTATATACATCATATCAACATGTATACTATCTCCATCTAACTTCATTAGTCATACTATGACATTAGCAACAAGAAGGTCATAAATCATATAACAATGACATATTTCAAGTGAGATCATGAGTTTTGTTTTCTTGATATCATTGTGTAGGACCTAGATGCTCAAATAGAATCAAAATATAAAGGAGAATATATCAGTACTGCAACACATACTATCTCTTTGTAATTCTACATATGGAAACCATATTGACTATTGTATGTTAGACCTCTCTTTACACCTTCAAACTAGAAAGATTGGCTGTAATCATATGACAGCTATTAAAATCCCCACCCTCCCTAGAAGAAAATCCTACACCCTTTCTTATCCTTAAGATAAACACACCCACCAAGCCATTTTGTTCAAAAATAGGTAAAGGTGGTGGAATTTTCTTTAACTTTGTTAATCCTTATGAAAGACCAGTGGAACCCATTAGTCACATATCTATGATTCATAGCCATTAAATTCCTTGCTAGTTATAACACAAATGTTTCTCCACATCTACAAAATTCAACGAGCCATAGCCCCTTTGTGTTTTATTTTTCTAAAAGTGGTCCAACATTGTTGTGGGCCTAAATGTAATCCTCGTCATTAGTTTTATTTTCTTGAGATTATTGTGTTATCCTCTACATTGCATACCTTTTGCATTTGAGATGGTTTACTTCGTACATATCAAGACACAATTATTCCATGAGAATTAGACTCCTACATCCATGGAATGACCACCATTTCAATAATAAACTCAAAACTTTTTAAGGACGCTGCCAATCTTCTTGCAATCAGTCAAAGAATGAATGGACTAATGAATCAACAAAAAGAACTCAAATAATTCACTAGACTTCCTTAGGAGTCTATTGATGTCTCTAAACCATCATAATTGAAAAAAAATTGATTAACCCCAATGAAAAGCCAAGATTTAAGATAACAAATTACTTCTAATTGTATTTCATGAGCCTTGTCCTTACAAATGTTGATCAAATCCACATAGTCCCTTGTTGTTGTGCCTTGAACATGCTATATAGGGTGGATTACAACATTCCCAACTGATCAAAGTCAATTGGTACTCATTACAAGCATTTTTAGGCCTTCTAAACTAATTTCCCTCCATTTTCCATCTAACTATTATAATTTGAAAATTCATATTTATAAAGTCCTTATCATTCAATTTGTTATAAAATCCTTATCAAGACCTTTAGCCTTTACAACATTTTTTATAGCCCACATGACCATGATTGGTTTTAAAACTTTCCAATTAACCTTTATAGATGTCTTCGCACTTCCTTTCATGCTTGGGGTCCTCAAGGTATATTTGTCCTCCTAGAATATAAATTATTATTTTAATTCCATGCAGTGCCACAATGGTAAATATTTCATATTATAGTAATTTTTGTGATTAACTTAGGTGCAAATTTTGTGGTAGTCATTTTTATGAACTCATAATTTTTTGGATGAACTTTGTTCACTAGAGTTGATCAAATCTATATGTTTACTATGTTGGATGAAAGATCTATTTTCATCTCAAGTTGACATTTCATAGAGTTGAATGTTCTTATGAGATACACTAGATTTATTATCAACTTTAGTACTATAAGCTACTCAAGGATATGGTATTTGTATTTACTATGGTAGCCAAAATATTTTAAAATGAAAAAACTACTAGATCATCATAGACTATTAAGGAAATAGGATTAGTTGTAATACCTTTATTTCAAATTTATAAAGGTAATGTCGGGGTCTTTCAACCATACATTTTTGGCTATAATTCTAAAGAGGGAAATAGTTCAATCTCTACCAAATAATTGGCCAATTTCCCTATGCAACACAATTTAAAAAATTATCACCAAAATCATGTCCAACAAATTAGAAGGTGCTTCACAAAATAATCTTAAATGAACAAAGTGGCTTCTCCCTTGCCTGACCCATTATGGAAGGCATCATTATTGCCTACAAAGCCATTCACTCTTCTAGGAAAACCATAACCCCAAGCATGATTATTCAATTAGATATCCTAAAGGCATATAATCTAGTGGATGTGGGTTTTCTTCTTAGTGTCTTGAGTAAATTCAAATTCACCAAAGAGTGGGTAAATTGGGCAAGATTTTGTATTAAAAGTCATCACTATTTAGTCTTGGTCAATGGTGTTCCTCAAGAATATTTTTTCTCAACAAGAGGGATTAGACAGGGTGACCCACTATCCCCCTTTCCATTTACCACATTGGAAGAAGCCCTAGAAAGGACAATAAAAAAAGAGGATTGGTTGGAGGTTGGAAGGGAATGGTGTTGTGATGTGGAGCCTACTTAGAATTAGAGGTTTATTTGGTGTAATTTCCACCTAGATTATTTCTATAGGGGTTTGGGGGTAGTGCCCCTTACTAGGTCTTGGGATGCCCTTAAACTTGTAGGTGAAGGTTGTCAATATTGTTGTATATTTGATTAATAGAGGTGCCTCTATTCCATTAGGCTATGGTATTCTAGAGGAAGCATGGACTAGTAAGAAGGTGAGTGATTCTTTTCTCAAAACCTTCAATTAAACCTTTAGTTATGAAGTATTTTCACATATAGATTCTGAAAATAGAACCAAGTTGGAAGCTAAGTCAAAGAAATGTGTATTTTTTGTATATGAAATTGATAAATTTGGTTATAGGCTTTGGGATTTTGAAAATCATAAAATTATAAGAAGCAGGGATGTCATATTCAATGAGAAACCATTGTACAAAGATCTGTTGCAGAAACATGAGATGAAAGAAAATGATTATGTAGTGTTGGATGATACTCAAAAGGAAGATGTTCCAACTCTCCCTCATGCTTTACAACAATCGTAAGAACAAATATCACACACCCCGGTGAATGTTAGACAATCAACAAGGCTAAGTAGATCTCTAGAAAGATTTACTCCTTCTTTGTATTCTATGTTATTAATAGATGTCAGGGAACCTAAATGTTAAGTTGAAGCTATGCAAGTGGATATAAAGATTCAGTGGGAGTATACAATGAAAGAAGAAATGGACTCCTTGCTAAAACATCAGACATGAGATTTCTACAAGTTACCTGTAGGTAAAAGGGATTTATAGAATAAATGGGTTTACAGGTTGAAAGAAGAGGATGGAGGTAAGCAAATATTTAAAGCTAGGTTAATGGAAAAATGATTTAGATAGAGAAAAGGGAATTGATTTTGATGATATATTTTCTCTTGTTATTAAAATGACTTCTATTCGTACCATTTAAGTATTGTGGCTACTAAAAATTTGCATTTGAGCATCTTGATGTTAAAAAAACATTTCTTCACGATGATTTGGATGAAGAGATATATATGGTACAACCACAAGGATTTGAGGTCAAAGGTAAGGAGAACTTAGTGTGCAAATTGAAGAAAATTTTATATGGCTAGAAGCAAGCACCTCAGCACTAGTATCTTAAATTTGACAGTTTTATGAATGAGCTTGGTTATACTTAGTGTTATTCTAACCATTGTGTTTATTTTAAGAGGTTAGATTATGATAGCTACATTATTTTATGTTTATATGTTGATGATATGCTTGTAGCTGGGTCTAACATAGATCACATTAAGGGGTTAAAAGAATAGTTAACACATTCATTTGCTATGAAGGATTTGGGGGTATCAAAGAAAATCCTTGGTATGAAAATTTATAGAGATAGAAAGAACATAAAATTGACATTGTATCAGGTTGATTATCTTGAGAAGGTGTTCCAATGTTTCTCTATGGAGAAAGCCATAGCTGTCAGCATACCTTTACTTTGTCATTTGAAGTTGACTAAGGAGATGTGTCCGAAGACACAAGAAGAGAAGGATAAGATGTCCAAGGTACCTTATGCTTTAGCTATAGGAAGCTTAATGTATGCTATGATATGTACTAGGCTAGATATTACACATGTAGTAGGAGTTGTTAGTAGATATATGAGTCATCCAAGGATTGAGCATTGCAATGAAATCAAATGGATTCTCAGATATTTGAGAGGAACATCTAGTAAGTGTTTACATTTTGGGTGTCTACTACTATTTTACAAGGCTATCTTGACTAAGATTTGGTAGGGGATATTGATACTAGGTGGAGTACTACAGGCTATGTATTTACTATTGGTAGGACAACAGTGAGTTGGATTTCTTGATTGCAGAAGGTTAATACTTTATCCACTATAGAGGCAGAGTATGTTGCTACTATAGAGACAACCAAGGAGATGACATGGAGTCAATTCTTCATGTAAGGATTTGTGACACCCATAGGGGGATGCTTATTTGTTCATAGATAGCCAGAGTATCATTCATCCTACAAAGAACTTTGTTTTACATTCAAAGACAAAGAAAATATAACTATGGTACTATTTCATTTGGCTAGTTCTAGATGATGGATAATTAAAGAAGGAGAAGATACATATAGATGATAATCTAACATATATGTTTACCAAGGCAATATCAAGGGATAAGATGAACTCCTCTTTAGCTTTGGTTTGTCTTCTAGACTGAACATAATAAAAGAACAATAGAGTCCATGGTGGTTTGGTATTCCAATGGGAGCTACAAGTTTAGCAATGCTATGACCAGTCTCCAAGTGGGAGATTGTTGTGATGTCGAGATTAATTAGACTCGAAGGTTTATTCAACACAATTTCCCCCTAGATTATTTCTATAGGGGTTTGGAGGTAGCACACCCAAGATGGGGTCCTAGGGCCCCTATCATACTACAGGGTGGGGTCAAGGGGCAACACCCCCAAAGCCAAAAATGACTCACTATTGTAAAAGGCGTCGACTGCTATTTTTCTATTAGATGACTTATTCTAGCCCTAATTTTGTAAGTGGTAAAAATCTTGTATAAAATAGCTTAGGGTTAGAGATTTCATAATGTATGATGATATTGTAGCTTCTTGTGGTGATATTGAGCTACAAGGAATTGCAGATTGTAATCACTAGATAATAATAATATTAGGCTTACTGTTGGTGGACATAGCCTAGGGATTGGGTGAACCACATCAAATCCTTGTGTCTTGTGTTCTCTTCTATGTGATTTATTACTTTATGATATTGGTTATGTTTGTGTGTAATTTTTATTTATTTCTTTAGTTAATCCTAACAAATGGAGGTTTGCACAGGGGTCAATAACTCCACACATTGGCAATTTTTTTGTGACACCATTTGTTTGGAAAAGCTTACAAGGTGGAAGTGAGGAATATTCACAAGATACTATATTGTTATGCAAAGGCATCAAGACAAAGTATCAATTGGATGAGATAAAAAGGATACTTCCTCAATGTGCAGTCATGACTTCAAATTGACTTAGCCATAATACTATATCTTAAGGTGGCTTCATTCCCTAGAAAGTTTCTAGGAATGTCATTTTTTGGAAGTCTCAATAAAAATATCTATTGGAGCAATCTCATAAAGAGGTACAAAAATATGGACTTATAGAAAGGAACATGAGTTTCACTAGCAGGTAGAATTCTTTTGATTAATTTTTCTCTTTCTCCAATTCCTGTGTATTCTATGTCATATCTAAAACTCCCCCTTGGCAATAGAAGAAGGTTTACACCAAATCATGACATGTATGTGGAAGGGCCTGGATGATCAACACAAGATCCCTTTATTGGCCTGGGACAAAATTTGCCAACCCCTCAATGCCAAAGAAGCTAAAATTAGGAATCTACACCATATACATTTAGCCATGGGGGCTAAGCTAGTTTGGAGCAACTTCAAGGAAGTGAAAAAAAAAAGGGTATAGATCCTAAGAATGAAGTATTTGGATTAAGATGATCCTGTCCAAATTCTAAGTCTTATGAATCCACTCATTGGTTCAACCATTTGAAACTTCATGACATAATGCAAAAAGGTTATTACTAAATTCATTAAATGAGAAGTGACTACGAGAAGAAAGGCTCAATTTTGGGAGGACTCATGAGAAAGGAACCAATCCCTATGAAGCCTAGATAACATGGAAATAGTCAGAAGCAAAATCACTAGGTGGTAGTGGAGAAGAGTTGTAGAAAATGGGAGGATAATAGAAATCAATGGTATTCAAGGTTAGGAGTGGAAGTATTTGGATGACATTGGGGTATCATAAGAGAAAAAGAAGAAATTGGAAGAGATTATCAAATCTCACAGCTTCCTATGGATTGATAAACTGAATGAAATTGGATAGGGAGCTTATAGTAATAGGGAATGCAAAGTAAGGATTGGTTACAAGCATAGTAACATGGAGACAATCCCCCATCTTTTTTCCCCTACATCTTAGAGATGGGGATGCACCACCAAACTTAGCTACCTTCGTTGAGGATGGGGGGATGTCCTTGTGTTGACTATTTGTGCATTCAACTATCTATGTTCAATATTCAATGTTCCAATTCAATGCAATGTTCAAGTATTTATTCTTTTACATCTTGATATCTTATATTGCAATACATCTTTTTATAACTACCATTTTAAGTACCATATGTATAGTATATAAAACCCCCCTCATCCCCCTTCCATCTCCCATCATTCCCAATTTTAAGGCCCCTCTACCCCTCGTCCCCCTCACTTCTGCCACATAAACTGGTCCCCCTATTCTGTCATCCCCTCGTCCCCCAAGGTAGTGTAACTATAGTTACAAGTCACTAGATTCAGCCAACCATTTCCTCCAATAACCCACATAATTACTTTGGGGGAACCACTATTCACAGGAGTTGGTACATTTTCCTAGCTTGAATATAGGGTCAAATCATCGCCCAACATAGAACAAACAAAATAGGGATCTCAGGGTTAGGAAGATGTCCACTATGAAAATAGCAAGAGGAAAGCACAAACCACATTCTCTTAAAGTGCTCCAATGTAGAATTTTGTTAGAATTTCTTTCTTTGGAACTTGGATTCATATTCACCCAAATCATAATCATTATAAGATTGGTTTGGCATGTGACCAAGGAAGATGATAAAAAGTGTCTTCTCAAACTTATGGTAGATGACTCTATCTAGGATTGTTTGGGAGCTCTGTAAGGAATGGAATGGGAGAATATTCCATAGTGAATCTATTCAAAGAGAGCAACTAGTGAGAAAGATAAAAGGATCAATTATAGAACTAACAAATACAGTTGTACAAGATCTGAAAATGAGCTCCTTTTCTTTGTGGGATGACAAAATGCATAGGAAAATCAAGGGGTTGGTTGTCTCCAGAGCTGTAGGAGATTATAGGAATGTAGAAAAATACAAAGCCCATGATGATTCTTGGTGAACTACTTCCAAAGAATGATGGGTTAAAGAAAGTTTCGATGGAGCAACTCATGGCAATCTAGGCCTCATGAGCAGTATTGGGATTATCATTAGAGATAGTCATGGAGATATAAAGGCAACATACAAGGAACAAAGCTTCAATGGGAATGGCATCTTGCGAGGCCTAGATGGATAGGCATTGGTGTCTCATTAAGCAACAACATAATCAACATCATCTGTTCTTCCAACTTAATAAAAGGGAGTTGGCCCTTTTAGCTATTTAATGATTTTTTTATTAAAAAAAAAACTACAAAAGTTATTCCCCAAAGAAAGCGCAAAAGTTATCATTATATGCTTTGTTGATTGACTACATTTCAATTGTAAAAGTTTCAAAATGAAAGATACATGAAGTTTTCTTTCTAACAAAAGAAAAATTAAAATTAAAATTTAACACAAAAGCTATTCTCCAATGATCCCTTATAATAACTTAAAGTACTTACAATTATGAAAATAAATTTTCATACTAAAACACCATCAAGCTGTTAAAATGTCACTATTAAACCTCAATTTTGATGACTAAAATGGTCTTATATAATAGCTTGAAAATTTATTGAACTATATAGACTTGCATGTTATATTTTAAACAACCTTAAAAGATACTTCAAATTACTAATAAAAAAAAATTATTAGAAAAAAAATAAATTTTTTTTTTGATCGATAAGAGGTAGAAGCCAAGATTCATTGTTATTATTATGTGTTGTGATTAATTATTATTATTATTTATTAATCTTGAGTAGATTTGAACCCAAGACCTCCCACATAGGAGGCTCACAATTTACCATTGTGTTGTAGGCTCTTGCCTAGAAAAAATATAATATTGTACTTAATAATATAAACATATATTATTTTATAATTTTTATTTTGAATATTTTAAAATGATAGTGATAAAATATGAATATTTTTGAATTTTAAAACAATTTATTTAAAATTTGTACATATATTTATAATATAAATATGTAATGTACATGTCTCTATATTATTTATTATATATTTATATTTACTTATAATACTTTTAATTTGATTTAATATGTATTATTAATTAAAATAATGTCAATAATTAAATTTTACAAAAATAATATAAATTATTTATAAATTAAAAAATTGAAAATCAAAACATAAAGTGAGAGGCTTTAATATGTATTATTAAATAAATTAATAAAATATTTAACTTTAAAATAAACTAAAATTGACAATCACAATGTAACGTGAAAGAATTTAAAATGATCAATCCATCCTTAAAAATAGATATGTTAGGTAGCAGTGACCTCAAATTCCAAGCCTAGTTTGAATAGTACACGAACAAATGTTTTTTTGTTAAAATGTGTTATATCAATATGTTAATACATTGTTTATTTATTTTTGAAAAGTACATGGTAAATGATTTTAGTTTAAATGAGTTATATCAGATATGTTATTAATTGACTCTTTTAATTGAAAACTAATTAAAAAATAAAATTCATTGCCGTGAAAAACCTAAAGCATTGATGGTAAAAATAGCACATGGTTGAATCAAGGAAAAAAAGAATATAGAATATGTAAATCTATTCTATTTATGAGAAAATATTTTTATTCTTTTAAAAAAATTGTCTAATTTAGATATAAATAAATTATATTTTGATTGTGTTATTTATTCACATTTTTTTTAATAAACTAGCATAGATATTTTAAATAAATCTATCTAAAGAAATATCGATAGATATCCACTGCAAAATAATTATAATTTAATTTACTACATCTAAGATTATTTATATTTCCTTTATCTCCATTTATTTAGTTTCTTACTAGCTTAAGCTTTTTTTATTTTTTATTTTTTTAAATAGATTATTTATATCTCAAAATATTATAATTTAAATGGATATTTTATGTGGTATTTATTAAATTGTTTTCAAAAGTATATTCTATTTATAATAAGATTTAAATTTTTGACATGTAGATGGTTGTCAAATTTAACCTAGAATAATAAAAGTTAACATGAACACGTTCATAGCATCCCACTCCCCATTCTGCCATTCTAGAATGCCTATCGGCATTAATTATGATTATGATTAAATTTAGTTTATTTCAGTTATACATAAAAATATAATTTTGCATAATAAATAAATTATTTACAATATTTTATTGAACACATAAATTTATATATTTTTTGCATCTAATATTGTATGAATAATAATTCAAAAAAATAATATAAACTATTGATATGACCAACATGGATGACCATCAAAATAGGGAAAGTGACTCTTTTCCTTGATATTTTTAAAACCCCTTCTCTTGGTGCATACAATTGATGGTTGACTTCCTATGAGCTTTCCTACTTGATCCTAGGAAACTCAACAAAATTTTAACCAACGAAGAAGGATTAATTTTTTTTTTCAACCTCCACACTTTAGCCTCTATAAGATCTAGTTGGTTGTACCTTTTATTTAATGAAGGGAACAATGAATAGAATGTAGACTTAATGATGCTCTTGAGTTGGAAAAAGTTCTCAAGGAGAGATTAATTATAACAGTAAATGTTTGTAAAGGGGCAATTTTAAACGAAATGTGTAAATTCTATTGATATATGGTTGAAAAGATCATTTGAATGAAAGATTGTTGAAGAAGTGTTTTCAATCATGTTTTGTCATTGATGTCAAACCTGCTACATGCTAGTAAGATAATTTTTTATATGTTTCAATCACTATCACTTAGTTGATTGATGAGGAGGATTTGATCAACAAGATGTAACAAAAATACATAGAGGAAAGGTTGAGTTATGATTATGTATTGAAGTGCAAGAATCAGTTAAGATAGTGATAACATAGTGTATTGATGATCTACTTGAGGTTACAAAATGATTGGCTACACTTAGAAAGTTCAGAAGAATAATGTTGAACAAAGTTCATTTGCTAAACTTGACCAAGTTGATAGAAGGTGTGGAACAAAGTTAGTGCAAGCCAAGCAAAAATTCAGTTACAGCCGAGTGAAAGTGATTTTTAGTGGATGCTGAGTAAACTAGTGGATGCTGAGTAAGCTAGTAGGTGCTGAGCAAGATAGTTGAAGCTGAGTGATTTTCAGTTTATGCCGAGTAACACAGTATGTGCCGAGCATCAGTAAATTGATAATGATGAGCTATTGCATTATGAAAAGATTGAAGATTCACCAAATAAAAGTTGACAATTTTGTTTTAGTGGAACTTGTGAATTAGGAGGAAGATAAGATTGATGAGCTGAAGGCATCGAATCTTATGTAAACCATTTTGGAGGCAAATTCAAATGGATTCTAGGAGAACTTTATAGAGAAGACAAGATATGGGGTAGATACATTGTATCTTACCTAATCCATCAAAAAACCTATTTTTTAAGATGGATAACGAGTGGGAAAAGGAGTTCTAATTCCCTAAATGTAGGGATGTGTGGTCATGAGGCAAGATTGGTAAGAGGTCAGAGAGTTTTTGGGTGCAAAATTCTAACAAGGTGAAGGAAGAAGGTTTGCTTCATCAAGTGACCCAAGTGAAGAAGTCTGCAATGGAAAGCTAAGAAAGAAGGCTAGAGGAGGATGAATGCTTGAAGAGTGAACAAATTTTCAAGAGCTACAAAGATTGGAAGCCAAGTAGAGTTGAGGATTGAATAGTGATCTGTAATCTACAAGCAAGGTTGTAAGTTGTATCAAATTAAAGCTCTACTATTACTTTCTAATAATTGTATCAGATTAGGGTAAATCCTTTGGAGAAAGGTTGACTTAATAGTCATTTAAAAATCCTTTAACAAGGTGGCATTCCAAGTGAATGGCCTAAAGTCCTCTAATGAGGCTCACTTTTAATAGGGTGATTGCAATTCCTTAATTGAGTCACATTTAACAGTGTGTGATGTAACCTTTAATAGGGTATCACTTCATAAGAGTGAAAAATGAGTAGCATGTTACTGGTGGTTTTTCCCAAATTGAGTTTCCACATTAAATCATTGTGTCAAATGTACTAATGGATATGTTATGTTTTATGTTTTGCATTCCTGCATGTTGATTTAATAGTAACATATCAGTTGAGATTAACACACAATGAATACATGCATGGTTGAGAAAGTTTTAAGGGTTCACTAAATTGTGAAAAGTTTTATTTGTACATTTGGAACTTGAATAACTGATTCACCCCCCCTTCTTAGTTATTCTAAAAGTATTTCAACAATTGGTGTCAGAGCACAATTTCTTAAGAGGATTAGTTTTAAGGTATTAAAAGCATAAAGATCAAGATGTCAAAAAAAGAGGTACCCAAGTTGAACTAAGATAACTTTTCTAGATGGAAAACTTTGATGAAGTTACACCTTGGAGGACTTGGAGATTATGCACAAACTTGCATTATAGTAGAACATGCTGATCCAATAGGAGCCCTAACTGCTAAAGATTTGAAGAAAAAGAAAGAGCACAATTAGGCAATGTTGGAGATTGCCTCTGCCCTAAGCTATGTTGAGTTTGATGATATCAAAGACCTTAAAAGTGCAAAGTAGATGTGAGATGCCCAAGCCATCATCTATAGAGGAGTCAAAAATGTTTAAAGAGCCAAGTCAGAGAGTCTAAGAGGCAAGTTTGATGACATGAGAATGGAAGAAGGTGAAAACATTACTCAATTTGTTGCTAGAATAAAAGAAGTTGGTAGTACAATAAAAGGTGCTACTAGTAAAATAGATGATGATATTGTGCTAAGTAAGGTCTTGAGAACATTGTTTCTTGTGTATGCCATTAGTGTCTACAAGCCAAGAGTTAAGATGTATGCCAGGAAATGATCTAACCCTTGAAGGTTTGCTAGGAAGACTCACTGCTTTTGAGTTATCTAGTTTTGACAACTATAGACCAAAAAGTATTGAATTAGCTTTCAAAGCAAAATTGCTACTAAAGGATTTTGAGGAGGTAAAGCCAAAGAAGAAGAAAAGAAAGATAAAGTATGCATCCAATGACAACAGTATAGATGAAGAAGACATTGAACAATTGGAAGCATTGCTGGCTAGAAGATTTCACAAAGGAAAAGGTAATTCAAAGGTAAGCTACCTATCATTTGTTTTAATTGCAATGAAGTTGGCCATTTTGCAATAAGATGTACACAGAAGAAGAACTTCAGAGAAGGGAACAAACACAAAAACATAAGAGAAGATGATGGAAGAGACTATAGAGATAAGGGAAAGAAGTCATGCTATATTGTTGATGAACATAACTCTGATGAAAATGATGATGAAGTGGTATATGCTGCAATTAAGGATGAATTAGATGAGGATGAAGCTACTGCACTTATGACTTGTGTTAACAAGAATGACAAATGGATCATTGACAGTAGATGCTCACATCACATGATTGGAGACAAAAGTAAGTTCATTAACTTGTTATGATGGAAATAGTGTAAGATTTGGTAATGATGCACCATGTTCAATAAAAGGAAAAATGGTCTATTTAGCTTACATACAAGATCTCATGTGACAATGCTTACTATGTTGTAGGATTGAATTATAATTTGTTAATAATTTTACAATTGAATAATGTGGGGTGCAAAGTTGAGTTGAAAATAAATTAGCCAAGATATATGATACAAATAGAAATTTGATTTAAAAAGGTGATCAAACTAGGAGTAATTTTTTTTATTTGGATATAGAAGATGCTACTTGTCTTATTAAAAAATTTGATGATGTATGGCTTTGGCACAAGAGGTTATGTCACATTAACTTTGATAATATAATTAGTATCAGTAACATGAAAAGAGTTAGAGGTTTGCCTAAGTTGAAGAAACCAAAAAATATATTGTGCAAAAAATATCAATTAGGCAAGATGACAAAGTCAAGCTTTAAAAGTAAAGCTTATACCTCTAAAGAAATACTTGAAATTGTTCATACTAACTTGTGTGGACCTGTTAAAGTGCAAAGCTACAAAGGAGACATGTATATTATGCTACTTGTTGATGATTACTCTAAAATGATGATAGTCATGTTTCTAAAACAAAAATCAGATGCTTTTCAAATGTTTAAATGGTACTTGGCAAGAGTTGAGAAAGAACCAGGTAAGAGCTTGAAATGTTTGAGATCAAACAGAGGAGGTGAATTCACTTCACATCAATTTAAGATGTTTTGCAATGACATAGGAATCAAGAGATAGACATTAGCACCAAGGAATCCTCCACAAAATGGAATTACTAAAAGAAGAAACAGGTCAATAATGGACCGTGCTAGAACACTCATGATGGAGAAAAATGTTGCTTTAAAATACTGGAGAGAAGCTGTAAGTACTGCAGCATACACTTTAAATCATGTGCAAGTAAAGAAAGGTACTCATTCAACACCTTTTCAACTATGGTATGGTCATCCACCTAATGTGAAATATTTTAAGGTATTTGGAAGAAAATGCTACATTCTTAAAGATGTTAGGAGTGGAAAGTTTGATGCACAAAGTGAAGAAGGTATATTCCTTGGTTACTCCACAAGAAATAAAGCTTATAAGTGTTTAATTATTAATACTAACAAAATTGTGGAAAGTGAAAATGTGAATTTTGATGAGTTTATAGAAGCACATGAGGCTGAAACTACAAGAGAATCAAAAGACTACAAGATATTTGCATACTATTATGAAGGAATACCTACTGAAGAAGATGCTACAAATCATCTAGCAAGTCAATAGCAAGTTTCAACAATTGTTGAGTCACATCCTATGAATGTCGAGTTGCATTCAGATGCTAAGTTGTAGAATGAGGAAAATGCACAATTGGACTCTGAGATTGGTGCACAGGAAAGAAATGCTAAAACACTTGATAGAGATGCACATAGTGATACTAAAGCTAAGAGACAAAATGCAACCACAAGAACTAAGCCTAGACTATCTAAATATGTCAAAAGACACTATTCTACAGATCAAATCATTGGAGACAAAGATGCAAGGATGATGACAAGAAATAGTTTGAGAAGTGAATCATGTTTGCTAAGCATGAAGGAACCTAAGACAGTGAAAGATGCATTAGAAGATGATGATTGGTATAAGGCTATGGAAGAGGAAATTCAACAAATAGAAAAGAACAAGACTTGGAGCCTAATTCCTAGACTAGAAGAGAAAATGGGTATTCAAGAACAAGCTAGATGAGAATGGTGAAATGACAAGAAACAAAGAAAGACTACTTTGCAAAGGGTATGCACAAGAAGAAGGAATTGACTATGGTGAAACATTTTCCCCTGTTGTGAGAATGGAAGGAGTAATAATTTTGCTTGCTTATGCTACATACAAAGGTTTCAAAGTTTACCAGATGGATATTAAGTCTACATTTCTGAATGGCATATTAGAAGAAGAGGTCTACATAGAACAATTAGAAGGATTTGTGGATAAAAACAATAAGAACATGGTATTTAAACTACACAAAGCCTATATAGATTGAAACAAGCACCAAGAGCATGGTATGAGAGACTTCATACTTATCTTGTTAAGATTGGATTTGAAAGGATAAATGATAACAACAATTTATACATGAAGACAGATGAATAAAAAGGTATACTATTATCTAAAATGTTTGTTGATGACATTATATTTGGAGGACAAGATGCTCTGTGTAAAGATTTTGTAAATAAGATGAAACAAGAGTTTGAAATGTCAATGTTTGGTAAGATCAAATTCTTTTTGGGATTACAAGTCTATCAAATGAAATATGGTGTGTATATCACTTAGTCAAAATATGTCAAAGAGATATTGAAGACATTTCAACTTGAGGATTCAAAACCAGTAAGTACACCTATGGCAACAACACTCAAGCTATCAAAGAATGATGATTCGGTTGAGGTCAATCAAATAATATACAAATCCATGATTGGAAAATTGCAATATGTAGTACATAGCAGACCTAATATTACATTAGATGTGGGGATAGTTGCAAGGTTCTCTACTAATCCTAGAGAGAATCACTTGATGGAAGTAAATAGAATAATGAGATACTTGAAAGGAATAGAAGAGTATGGCTTATACTACAAGAAGAATAAAAAGTTTGAACTAAAAGCCTACATTGATGCTGATTGAGCTGAAAATATTGATGACAGAAGGAGCACCAGTTGGGGAGCATTTTTCTTAGGCAGAACATTTGTTACATGGACAAGCAAGAAGCATAGTTGTACTTCCCAATCTACTAGCTGAAGCAGAATATGTTGTTGTTGCTAAGAGAAAATTGAACCATTGACACTTTATTGTGATAGTACAAGTGCTATAAATATATCAAAGAATTTTATTATGCATACAAAGACAAAGTACATTGCAATAAAGTATCATTATGTAAGGGAGTTGGTTCAAGACAAAGAGGTGAAGATGAAATATATTAACACAAAGGAACAAATTGTTGATATCTTCACCAAAACATTACCTAAGGATGCTTATGAGTATCTAAGAGGTAAATTAAGGGTGATACCCCTATCAAAAGCTATGCAAAAGTTAGAGGGAGTACCTTGCATCAAACAAGATGATATTCATTTTATACAAATTGATGCAGTGGATCTTACTTTAGGAAGTTGTCTAAAATAATCACAAGAGCTAGAATTAAAAATCAGTCACAAGCAAGGTGACAGAGGGAGAAAATTGAAGATCCTGTAAGTGCATATACCAAATATGTCAAGTGTTGAGTATATGTCTTTGGAAATGTTGTCAAAGAAAGAGAATGAGCAGTAAATTGATCAAGTTCTTATTAAGAAAAAGGGAGATGATCAAAGCAGACAATCAAGGGAGAAAGAAGAGTTCATAATCAAAAGATTAGAAGACTAAAAGCAATAAAGAGGGAGGAAGCAGAAAGAAAGAAGAAGATATTCTAATATTTTGTTGATCCATGATAGAAGAGAATTAGATAAGAAGGTTATTTTTGTAACCTAAGAAGGAGTTGCTGATAGAGGGAGAAGTGTTATTCACAAGCTTTCTTTTTTGTATTACCTTACTATTTTAACCTAGTTAGTTTATTATTTCTTTGACTGGTTGATCAGTTTGGTTTGCCATCAATGCCAAAGAGGGAGATTGTTGATATATGATTGAAAAGATCATTTGAATGAAAGATTGTTGAACAAGTGTTTTCAATAATTATTTTATCATTGATGTCAAACCTACTACATGTTGGTAAGACAATTGCTTATATGTTTCAAGCACTATCACTTAGTTGATTGATGAGGAGGATTCGATCAACAAGATCTAATAAAAGTACCTAGAGGAAAGGTTGAGTTTTGGTTATGTATTGAAGTGCAAGACTTAGTTAAGACAGTGATAACATAATGTGTTGATGATCTACTTGAGGTCACAAAGTGATTGGCTACACTTAGAAAGTTCAGAAGAATAATGTTGAACAAAGTTCATTTGCTAAACTTGACCAAGTTGATAGAAGGTCCTAAGCAAAGTTAGTGCAAGTCAAGAAAAAAGTCATTTGGAGCCAAGTGACAGTGATTTCTAGTGGATGCCGAGTAAACTAGTGGATGCTGAGTTAGCTAGTAGGTGTCGAGCAAGATAGTTGAAGCCAAGTGATTTTCATTTGGTGCCAAGCACTAGTAAAAATCTAGTTGATGCCGAGTAACACAGTATGTGCTAAGCATCAATAAATTGATAATTTCAAGTTGCTACATTATGAAAAGATCAAAGATTTGCCAAATAAAAGCTGACAAGTTTGTTTTCTTGGAACTTGTGAATCATGAGAAAGATAAGATTAATGAGCTAAAGGCACAGAATCTTATGTAACATATTTTGGAGGAAAATTCAAATGGATTCTAGGAGAAGTTTCTAGACAAGACAAGATATGGGGTAGATACATTGTATGTTACCTAATCCATCAAAAACCCTAATTTTTGAGATGGATGATGAGCGAGAAAAATAGTCCTAATTCCCTATATGTAGGGATGTGTGGTCATGAATCAAGATTGGTTAGAGGTCAGAGAGTTTTTGGATGCAAAATTTTGACAAGGTGAAGGAAGAAGGTTTGCTTCATCAAGTGACCCAAGTGAAGAAGTCTGCAATGGAAAGCTAAGCAAGAAGGTTATAGGAGGATAAATGCTTGAAGGGTGAACAAGTTGTCAAGAGCTGCAAATATTGGAAGCCAAGTAGAGTTGAGGATTGAATAGTGATCTATAATCTACAAGCAAGGTTGTAAGTTGTATGAGATCAAATCTCTATTGTTACTTTCTAACAATTGTATCAGATTAGGGTAAATCCTTTGGAGAAAGGTTGAGTTAACAATTATTGGAAAATCCTTTAACAAGGTGGCATTCCAAGTGAATGGCCTAAAGTCCTCTAACAAGACTCACTTTTAATAGGGTGATTAAAATCCCTTAACTGAGTCACATTTAATAGTGTGTGTTGTAACCTTTAATAGGATTTGCCTTTAATATGGCATCACTTTAGAAGAGTGAAAAAGGAGTAGCATGTTACTGGTGGTTTTTCCCAAATTGGGTTTCCACATTAAATCATTGTACCAAGTGTACTGATGGATATGTTATGTTTTATATTTTACATTCCTGCATGTTGATTTAACAATAACATATTAATTTAGGTTAACACACAATGAATGCATGCATGGTTGAGAAAGTCTTAAGGGTTCACTGAATTGTGAAAAGTTTTATTTATACATTTAGACCTTGAATAACTGATTCACCCCCTAGTTATTCTAAAAGTATTTCAATAAATTCATAGTATAACAGATGAAAGTGGGCTGATATTGATTATTTACCTTCCACAAAGTCATTCTCAATTTTCAAATTGCAAATATGACTTGTGTCTTCCTAATTGGAGAAAAGAGCCAACTTTGATAATTCTTTGGAGACAAGCATGCCACCATCAACTAATAAACAAATAAATAAAGAATAATCCACAAACCCTAGATAATTGAATTTAACTTTGAAATGAAGACCAAGCATACAAAACATACATAAGCATATGAGTTTTATTTTCAAATGTTTGCCCTGATTTAGCCCTATAAACAATGTAAATCTAATGAAGACTTGAGTTTAGTAAAATCAACGACCAATTCCCTATTCTTTGAAGAAGAACATGCTAGATTTTATCAATTCAAAAAAAAAGTACAACTAGGTTGTAACAAGTTGTGGTATCTACACCGCTATACATGCCTATATCTGCAAATTTTCTTTGAGTATCTTTTATTTTATATATATATATATATATATATATATATATATATATATATATATATATATACACACACACATATGTATATATATGTATATATATGTATATATATGTATATATATGTATATATACATACATATATATATATATATACATACATATACATACATACATACATACATACATACATACATACATACATACATATATATATATATATATATATATATATGTATGTATGTATGTATGTATGTATGTATGTATGTATGTATAGTTTTTCTTGTATTAGGCCATGATACCATTTCTTATAGAACATGAAAGGGTGCAAAAAAGCTTCAGGCCTTTTCATCCCAAGTAACTAAAAAAGAGCTGCAACTTGTTACAAATTGATTATAGTAAAAAAGAAAACAAAGTGAATCACAGTTCTCACATTATGTCAAGAATTTCCTCTAGGCACAAGGAAACTTATTCATTTAGTACAAAAGCACAAAAAATAAAAAATAAAAAACATAAAACATTAGCCCTATTATAACAATAATAGACAATAATTGCACAATTAATTGCATAATTATTTAAGAGAAAAATGGTTTAAGGTATTGTCCATGAACATGAAATTCTAATATGTGTCCATCTATCTCTTGAAGAAGAAAGGAATGCTCTCTACCTTGGCTAGATATAATATAAGGCCCTAACAATAAAGGATTAAATTTACCATGCTTCCCTTTATCTTGGTCCTTAACATTCCATTTTAACACCTAGTCTCCAACATTAAAAATTCTCTCTATGGCCTTTTTGTCATGCAAATATTTCACACCTTTTTGCTTTCGATGTTGTGCTCCAATGTTGATCTTCTTTTGTCATCCAATTCTACAAGATAAGTGATTCTTTCATCCATAAAATTAATATCCTCAAGTTGCTCAGCTCTAATGAATCTATACACTGGTAATAAATTATTTTCAAGAATTCTTGCTTCTTGATCATATACAAGTTCAAAAGGTGAGAATCCAATTGACTTTTTTCATGTTATCCTATCTGCCCATACAAACAAGTGCAATTTTTATTCCCAAACTCTCATTTTTATCCAACATACTTTTTATAATTTTAAGAATACTTTTATTACATGACTTAACTTGATCATTTCCCTGTGGATGGTAAGGGAATGAATATGACACCTTTATCCCATATTTTGTGCAAAATTTTGTGAATTCCTTTGACCTAGAACACATCCCATTGTTAACAATAAGCTTTTTAGGAACACCAAATCTTGTCAATATGTTATTCATAAAAAATATGTAGCAATAGTACTAATGGATCGCTTAGTTGGGATAGCTTCAACCCATTTAGTGAAAGAATCCATAGCAACTGAAATCCAACTGAATCCACTATGTTTCTTATTGGTGATTTCACCTATGAAATGAAAGGGTTCCTATGCTTGTAATGTTATAAGGGGAAAAGCTCCATCATACTTCAATTTACCTAAAAGCCTCTGACATGCTTCACATTTTCTCACATAATCGCAATAGTCTCTGAAGAGATGAGGCCAATATTACCCTACCCTTAGAATTTTGTTTGAAGTAGTCTGGGCACATAAATGTTCTCCACAAACTCCTTCATGCAATTGTTTTAGAATGATGGCTACCTGGTGAGTGTCAAGACAAAAATATAATATGCCATCTCTATTTTTCCAATATGAATGTCCTTCAATAACAACATATTTTGCTGCATGCAATTTAATTGTCCTTTTTTTTTTTTTTTTTAGCCCAACAGTCACAACATTTCATGCTTCTTAAATAGTAGACAATATTTGTATACCAAGGGCAATTTTCTATACTCATTTTGTCATAATCTTCTTCCACTTGATTAATTCATAATGCTTTCAGATTGGCATCTGCAATGAACTTTGCCAATCCTTGACCTTGAACCAAGTTAGTTATCTGAATGTCAATGTTGAATTATTGGATCTGATTAATCCATCTACATCTTCTTCTAGTAGTCTTATTCTATTTAAATATATATGTGACTGTTGCATTGGTAACATAAATTGCAACACTAACACCTAACAAATATGGATGGAAGGCCTTCACAACTTTAACTAGAGTGTAAGCTTGCTTCTCATTTATATCATAATTAAAATCAGAATTTTGCAAGCTCTTGCTAAAGAAAGCAATAGGTTGTTCATGCCCTTCTTCATTCTTTTGGAGTGTAACAACAATAATCATATGCTAAGATGAAGGTTTACTAAAATTTGGGGCTTTAAGCACAAGTTCTTCTTTTATAGCTCTTTTTATGTCCACAAAGGCTTGCAAAGCCTCATCATCCCAAAATAGGTCAGCTCGCTTTTTGAGCATTCTTGACATAGGCTTAATGATTTCAGAAAAATTATTTACAAATATTCTAACAAAGTTTATCTGAATAGAAAATGATTGGATTGATTTGACTTTCTTCAAAAAATTTATATTATCAATAGCCTTCACTCTATCAGGGTCTATTCTAACCCCTTCATTAGAAACTATGCGATCCAATAATTTTTCTTCTATTACTCCAAATTGACAATTCTTTGGGTTGATGGATATTCCCTATTCAAGAGATCTTTTTGTAATGCCTACCCCTACTTGACTTTTTTTTATTGTGTTTTATGATTATTGGTACTTGGTTATCGGATTTGATTAGATGTGTTTTATACTCAGTTGATTATATATGATGAGTTACTAGTTATTTAATGTGTTTATGATTATTTCAATGATGATATATGTATGTTAAGTTAGTAATTTCAATTATCTTTTGATGGTTAGATAGATGGATTAATTATATGCATTTCTATGGATACTTACCCCATATTGCATATGTATGTGTATGTTTTCCTTATGTACGACATTTTTGATGTGGTTGAGGAAGGGAGTTGTAGTCACTTGCTAGTCAGGATCTACACAATGAACCACTTCCAACTATTGCCTATTTAGTTTAGAATATTGTGTTTGTACATGTGTGGATTTTATGTAGATTGTAGGTACCGAGTATTGACTTCCTTGAATTGCCAGGATGAGCGTACCCTATCACACTATTTCAATGGTATAAGTGGGAAGATAACTCTTAGAGTCCAAATCCTAAACCCTAAGCCAGTTGTCCTAGAAAACAGGACAAGTATCTGAGTTAGTTTCACCTTTTTGCATTCGTCAAATGAAGTGAATTCATGATTTTGACCTTGGAGTTTGACTTTATTCTTTTTCTTCAATTGAATTGTTGTATTTGGTTTTGTGGGTCTATTGTGATTTTTTTTTATAATTAAATCAAATTGAAAGATAATTTAATGATTTAATTTAATAGAAATTTAATAAAGAAAATTTAGTATTTAATTATATTTAATTAATTAAGTAATTAATTAAATAAAAAATTAAATATAAGGATTTTATTAAAGTTCTATTTTTGACGTATTTATATATATATATTTTTTAAAAGAAAGGGGTAAAAATTTATTCAAATAACTCCAAATTACAATGCAAAGGCCAAAGGCCCAAAGAACCACTACATAAGTCTATCCTCCAATAAAAGCTGATCAATAATCCTAGAATAATCAGAAGGTAATCCTTCCCTACCACTAATATCCCAATTATCCACATTCTCTGAAGCCCACTTTGCCAAACAATTCACCACCTTGTTCCATTCACAAGGGATATGACGAAAGGAGACAAAATCCAAGGAACTAAAAAGACTTAAAATTTGTCTTACCAAAGAGGCTAATTCCCAATTAACATTTGCCCAACTCTGGTTATTTAACATATCAACAACAATCTAAGAGTCAGACTCGCATATGATCTTTTTCCAGCCTAAAGAGCATCCTCTCTCAATAGCAGTCTTAATAGCCAGGGCCTCCATCAAATTATTAGAGTGTTGACCCTTATAGATAGAGAAAAGAAAAATTGTGTCACTCTCATTACTTCTGCTTATAGCTCCAATACTAGCATGGCCAGGATTCCCCCGAGAAGAGCCATCTGTAATAATCTTCAAGATTCTAGCTGGGGGAGGTGTCCATCTCCCCACCCTACAAACATGTTGCTTACCATAACAATGCCTTTTTCTAAAAGTATGCCCTCGGTTATTACCATCCAGATTCAAATTCCTCACAGATATATCACATTTTGCAAAGATAGTCTCCTGAAGCCTACCAAGAATCTTCCTCCACAGCTGAGGGCTATCCAATTTGGAATCACAAAAGATTATATGATTCCTTTCCAACTAAAGGTTCCAGAGAATAAGAACAGGTCCAACCATCTAGGCAACCTGCAAAAAGGAAATCTTTGCTGGAGGTCTACCCAAGCCTTCCCAAAATTTGGTGAGAGAAGTGGAATGAATACAACCATGGCACCAAGCCTCCCACCATCTATGCCATATTTCCCTCAAAAAAGGGCAAAGAAAAAACAAGTGAGAGATACATTCTTCATTATGTGCACATAAGAAGCAGATAGAAGTCCCTGGAAGCCTCTTTTGCGAATATTCTCTCATGTGAGACACTTCTTCTGAGTCAACAACCATAAGAAAAAATTACATTTGGGCCAAAAAAAAAATTCCAAACCTTCTTCCACCAATGGACTTTCGCTGGACCATGCAGGTTCCTGTCACGTGTAGCATAACCTTGAGCTATCAAGAATTTGCCTTTAGGACTAGGACTCGAAGCCAAAACATCTCTCTCCCTGAGAAAGCTACAAAACCTACCCTCCAAAACATGAGCAAGAAGTGCATGATCCTCTTCAGAGCCATCAACAGGCCACTCTTGAGAATCCTTCCATCAAGTCACCTCCACCTGACCTAAAATCTTGATAGTTTTAAAGTGCTCCACCTTAAACCAGCCAGCATTAGTAAAAGCATGACAAAGAGGTTGGAGCTGGGGAAAGCTAGAGATCAAGGGCAAGTGACCATCCCAAGAGTCCTACCAAAACAAAGCATCCAATCCACTATTAAAAATCCAAAAAATATCCTCCTTAATCAGCTCCAAACACAAGAACCTTTCCCCACCAAAGCAAGCCTCGGTACATCTAAACTATCAACTCCAAGAAAGTACTTATGAGTAAGAATCTTGACCCAATCCAAATGTTGACTGTTGCACCATCTCCAATATAGCTTAGTAGCCAGTGTTGTGACAACCAGAGCCATAGACTTAAGACTGAGGTCCCCAGCATGCTTTGGCCTACAAACATACTCCCACTTAACCAGGCTCCACTTTGATGAGAGGAAGGTATCAGACCAAAGAAACTATCAAGATAGAGCATCAAAATCCTTCACAAAGGTAGAAGGGGGAACTTGCACACAACACCTATAAATAGGGAAAGTTTGCACCACAATTTTTAGAATGACTACTCGCCCAGTAGAAGAAAGCCATCTGTAAGTCCAATGATTGACTTTGCTCTAAACTTATCTAAGATCCCTTGCCAATAAACTCGATACTGAGATCCCAAAGCCAAGGGGACCCCAAAGTATATCAGGGGGAGAGAGCCAATTTGAAATCTAAGGATCTTGGTAATCCTGTTTTGAATAGGTTGCACGGTATTGAAGAAGTAAATGGAAGATTTTCCATCATTTATGCTCTGACCTGAAGCCCTCAAGTAGATATCTAGAGCCCACCTGAAGTTCACAGCTTCACTAACTCTGGTAGAGCCCATCAACATAGTATCATCCACAAACTGGAGGTGAGAATAGGAAGGGAGAGAGTCATCCCAACTCCAACCTTGAATAAGACCCCACTCCACTTGAGACTTAATGAATCTTCCAAGACCTTCTGCCATGATAATGAATAAATAAGGAGATAAAGGATCCCCCTATCGAAGTCCCTGAGAAGTACTAAACAAATTAGATGGTTCCCCGTCTACAAGAATAGAATAGGAAGTGGAGGTCACACAACTAAGAATCCAGTTCACCCACTCCTCAACAAAACAAAATGCCAATAGAATGTTCTGTAAAAATTCTCAGCTCACTCGACCATAAGCTTTAGCCATGTCAAGCTTCATAAACATAGCCCTCTCCTTAGAATTAGCCATAGAATGAATAGCTTCCATTGCAACCACAACACCATCCAAAATTTACCTTCCTTCAACAAAACCCCCTTGCTCTGGAGAGATCAGAGAACGGAGAAGAGGCTTAAGTCTCTCAACAATCAGCTTAGTGATAATCTTATAAACAATTTTACAAAGTGCAATAGGTCTAAATTGATTCAGTTGATTATCCCCCTCCTATTTAGGTATGAGAACTAAGAAAGTAGAATTCATTGATCTGAGCATCTATTTGTTCCTATGTGATTCTCAAACCACTTCAAGGAGATCAAACTTCACTATTTCCCAGAACTCCTAAAAGAACTCAATCAAAAATCCATCAGGGCTAGGAGCCTTACCTTTCTTCATGTCAAAAACCACTTTCTCCAATTCAGTCAGTGACATAGGACGTAAGAGAGCCTCATTCATCTCTGTAGAAACAAGGTGATGAATGTAGTCTAAGATCTCCTTCTCCTCCTCTGTAGCATCAAGATCCTCCTTAGAAAAGAGATCTAAAAAATAGTTGATTGCAGCCTTGGAAATATCACAATTGGAAGAAAGATGATCCCCTTCAGGCGAGATCAAGGAGGATAAAGAATTCCCCTATCTCCGAGCCTTGACCAAATTATGGAAGAATGCAATGTTCCTATCCCCCTCCTGAAGCCAATCAACATGATATTTTTGCTTCCAAAAAATCTCCTCCCGAAGATCCCACTCTTCTAATCCTTTAAGGGCCAAGGACTCGGCCTCACTTAGGCCAAAAATCCTCCCTTGATCCTAAATCAATTGAGTAATGTTGTCTAACTTAGTCTGAGAAACAATCCTCTGAGCCTGTAGGTTCCCAAAACTTTGTTTATTCGACCTCCTAAGCCTGTACTTAACATGCTAGAGCCTCTTACATAAAGTATACATTGTTGTCCCATGGGTAGGCATCCCCTCATACCACCAATCCACCATTAGGTCCTGCAAAGATAGGTCTCTTAGCCACATTAACTAAAACTTAAATGAAGGATTTTTGGTGATTTCATAAGTAGTAGCTGAGAGCTTGATGGGCCAATGATCTAAGCCTCTCCAATCAAGAATTTCTGAACTGGTGATCAGCCTACTATTCATCCAATAACAAGAAACCAAAAATCTGTTGAGTCTTTCTTAGATAGCCTCAGCACCACATCTCCTATTATTCCATGTAAAAATACCATTATTTGGCTTCACATCAATGAGCTTCAAGGAATCTATCATATCTCTAAAAAGATTTGCAAAAGGGTCCAGCCTGGCAATCCCACCACATTTTTCACCTAAACTAGTAGTAGAGTTAAAGTCCGCAGCCAAAATCCATGGGAGAAATGGATCTAAGGCTCAAATGTAACTGATATGAGCCCAAAGTTGTGAATTTCCTAAAATATCAGTAGGAGCATAAATATTGGAAAGAAGGCATCTTTCTCCAGTGTCTAAACAAGATATAACCAAAGAGATAGAAGATCGATTAGAAATCCACCATAAGGGGAGAACTTTTCTCGGATTCCAGAAATAAGAAACTCCCCCTAAACTATTTCGAGCCCCCACCCCTTGCCAGTTTCCCTAGGGCCAGATGTGAGAAGCACAATTAGCTAAGCCCTCCACTATAAGCTTGGTTTCCTAGATAAAAACCACATCCGATAACTAAGAATCAATCAATCTACGAATAGCCTTTTGTCTAGGGATGTTGTTCAACCCCCTAACATTCCATGATAGAACAATCATTTATGGGGGTGAGAGAAATGAGAATCAATGGGTTTCACAGACCCAAATTCAACCAAAGTATCTCCCATAATCTTAACCCTCTCTTGATCTATCTTCCTGCCACTCCTTGATGGTTTATCAAGAAGCCCCTTTTTAAAGGATTTTTGCTGTAAGCCTAATGTAGGATGGGCTTTACTACCTTTGGCCAAATTAGAGGCCCCCTTAGGAGTAGGGGGATCTGGAACCACCACTATCGAACTCATCAGAACCTATGACCCCTGGTGGTCCCCAAGATCCTTATCCTAGGGAAGAAAATCCATAACAATCTGTACATTTTGAAGGTCCTCTAAAGGTAGCAACTGATCCTCTTTCTTTTCCTTTTCTTCCTAAACTTCATGCAACCCCTTGTCACCAGAAGAAAGCTCAACCAGAATACCTTCCTCCTGAACCAGGTCTTCAAGAACATCAAATTTGTTAAAAGTACCCTCATTTTGTCTATCCAGCCAAGTTCTCTTCTTACCTTTGCCTTTGTTACAGGATTTAACCTGAGTAAAACCCTCATTATCCATAGGATTAGTAGATGCTAGAGCCTTCCCCTAGTCACCCTTAAAAGGTTTGAAAGCATCCAAAGGAACATGCTTAAATTTGGGGCATTTGCGGAGTAAATAACCATATTCATGGCAAATACAACATCTAAAAGGGAGGGTCTTATAATCTAGCTATTGGATCCAACAAGAGGATCCTAGGTGTATTTCCATACAATCTGGTAATGGATTAGTTAAATCAACTTCTACACAAATATGAGCATAAGAGATTACCTTACGATCTTGAGTTTGTGTAGCCGCTCCCACAAGCTTTCCCAGAAGTAATGAGATTGAATGGAGAATATCCTCCCTCCAAAACTCCAGTGGTAGTCTCGGCAAAAAAACCCACACAGGTACCCGCGAGGGGATCTCCTTGGCTAAATTAAAGCCCATGTGCCAAGGCTTGATAAAATGCCCCAACTGATTAAAGAAATAAGGGCCTCCTTCAAAAGCCTTGTTCCTATCTGACATGTATGAGAAGATAACTAGAAAATAATTATTCACAGCCAAAATAATCTCCATATCACCTTTGGGATTCAAAACCCGATGAGCCCAAGAATCCAACACAAGTAAGGAGAGATGAAGGCCCAAAAACTTGCAGATAAGGGCATGATTCTGCCAGTATTCAACATCCTCTGAAATCTACTCAGGTTGGATGACTAAGACCAGTCGATCTTCAGATCTTTCCAAACATCCATTAACTTTTTTAATTCAGGATACTCCCTTTGAGGATGAACCCCCATCCCCCAATGCGGATTTACTCAACAGATCTTCACCATTGGCTTGCGTTGAAGAAGACAGCTCAATCATCTCCATATCCTCAGAAGCAATCTACGATAATACTGAAGCCTGATTCACCATAGGGACAACTCCACTTCCACTCGTCAAAGAGGATGGGATAGGAAGCCCACAGTCTCCAATCCCACCACAGACACTGATCAAAAAACCTACTATAACACCAAATCTCAGAAAAACACTTAGCCACAATCAACAAACCCCACACTCATCAATACTCGAAGGATCAATCAGAAACCCCCCTCCCCCCCCCCCCCACACACATAGACACCAACCCTCTCACCGCGCAATGAACTTGGAACAGAAGCTAGGGCATGCGGGCCCTCGCACTCAGCTCTGCCCTGCAGATTGTCATCCTGCATGTTCGTCCGTTCCCTCCATTTTCCCTATTTCTACATATTTATATTTATTTAAATTAATGATAATTATTTAGGAGTTTTATTTTAATAATAAACTCTAAATAATGTTATTAATCAAGTTAATAAATATATTATTAAAAAGAGATTCTGTGAATTAATTAAATAAAAGAATTCAACTTAAAGGTAAAGTTATGGCTCTAATTTAGGTGTAATTATATTTATTTAATTTAATAATTATTATTTAAGAGTTTTTTATTAAATAATAAACTCTAATAATATTATTAGTTGAATTAATAAATATATTATTGAAACATCTTATAATTAACTAGAGAGAGAAAACATAAATTTAATAAAGTTGTTTTAATTAAATTGTATAAAGCATATGCATGAAATTAAAATATGATAAATTAATTAAAGAGAGAAAGATAATTATTTAAATTAAGATATTTTGTAATTAAATATCTAAAAGAGTTGTGCATGAAAAGGTAAAAAGGTAATAAAGTAATAAACAATAATTGATCAACACGTTCCCTATCATGATTACACAATCAGAGCTCCAAATTAGGGGAGAACTTTTTATAAGAAATCAGAGCTCATTATGCAATTACACTGGTTTTGGAGGAGTAATTTCAGGGAGGATGGTTTTCAGAAAAAGGGAATTGTTGTGTGTTCTGTGCGTCTGTCATTTTAGCATCAGATCCAAATAGGATCTCATGGTTTAATTGTATAGTGGATTTTGATTCTTCGAATTCCTATCTTCTTCGTGTCTCGATAAATTTGTTTTTAGAATTTTAGATTTGGTTGAAACTCTTGTGTTGAAATTTACTATTCTCTGTCTTTGATTTTGTCTATGATGAATTAATTAAATTGAAACCCTTGTTTGTTAAATTGAGATTGAAAACCCTCATTTGATTTAAGTTGGGTGATTCATAATGGATTTGATTAAATTCGAGATAGGGGTCCTAAAAAGAAAAATAGTTTTAAATTACTAAATTTAATTGTTTAAATTTTGTTGCTCTATTAGATCTAGTTTGGAAGGTTTCCATTTTTTTTAAGTTTATGTCTTTAGTAACTTTTCATTTTTGGAAAGTTTCCATTTTTAGTAAGTTTCCATTTTTAGAAAGTTTATATATTTAGTGGGTTTCTATGTTTGGAAAGTTTTTGTTTTAGGAAGTTTTCATTTTTGGAAAGTTTATATTTTAGTAGGTTTTATTTTTGAAAGGTTTCTATTTTTAGTAGGGTTCTATTTTTGGAAAGTTTCTATTATTAGTAGATTTCTATTTAAAACCTGTTTCTATTTTAGGAAAGTTTCTATTTTTAGCTAGTTTCTATTTCAAGAAAGTTTTTTTATTTTTAACATACTTCTATTTTAGGAAAGTCTCTATTTTTAGCAGGTTTCTATTTTGAAAAAGTTTCTATTTTTAGCATGTTTCTATTTCCAAAAAGTTTCTATTTTAAAAAAGTTTTTATTTTTAGCAAGTTTCCATTTTGAGAAAGTCTCAATTTTTAGCAGGTTTTCTTTTTGAAATTTTATTTCTAAAGTATACTTAATTTAAAGTTATTATGGTAATAATTGATAATAATAATTATTAATAATTTTAATAAGTATTGTTAAAATTTTAAATTTAATTATTTGAAAAATTGATTTATTACTTTATTATTTAAATATAATTCTAAATTAAATTAAAAATCAAAGAAATTAATTGGGAGAATTAATGGTTATCTTTAGTAAACTTGGATTGTGCTTGATGATTTGATTTTATATGAAAATGATTTATATTGCTAGGGAAATTTTCTTATTCGAAAACCTTAGTAAATAACATACTTAAAAAAAATATCAAGGAAGACTACTCCTAGGAGGATATTCTTCTCATCAAGAAGTTGGAAGAGTTGATAAAGGAACAAAGACTCCCCTTACTACCTTAGGAGGACACTATGGTTTGGGACTTAACTCCAACTGGTAACTTCTCGGTCAAATCTGCATACACACTCATGTTTATTAAGAACCCCTGCCCAACATTGTGGTAGAAGGTATGGATTACTAACCTTATTCCTAAAATTAGTTTCTTTTGGTGGACAGTTCAGCATGGTAAAATCTTGACTTTGGACAACTTGAAAAGAAGGGGTTTTTATATTACAAACCGCTATTGTCTTTGTAAAGAAAAGGAAGAAAGTATCTCCCACCTTTTCTTAGAATGTCAGTATGCTTTAGGGATTTGGGCTAAGGTCTGGGAAAGATTTGGCTTGGAATGGGTTATGAAAGATAATCTGGGACAATTTGTGGAGAATTGGTGCTGCCCCTTTTATCACCCTAGATTAGTTTTTCTATGGAAAATTGTTCCTCCATATGTTTGTTGACACATATGGAAAGAAAGAAATAATAGATTATTTAGAGAGGAGAGTAAACCAGAGGAAGTGGTTTTTGGAATTATGGACAAATTGTTGAAGGAAAATGTAAGAGTGGCTAAATGTAAAATGCCAAAGGAAGAACCAGTTAGACATGAAGGCTTAGTTGCTGAAAAATGGGGTTGTCATGAGGATTTCTACCTGTTTGATAACTCAAAGATGATGATGAGATAGCAGATGAGATGGAGACCCTCACCCTAACACAGTATAAACTAAACTTTGATGGTGCTGGTAGTGGAGTATTAGGAGCGGCGGGAGGTGTGCCGCAGGACAAGAATGGTGATGTGTTGCTGGTATATACTAGAAAGGTGGGAATTGGAAGCAATAACTTGGCTAAGGCCATGGCATTGTTATGGGGACTTCAGCTAGCTAGGGAAATGCACATTAAGGAGATAACAATTGAGGGGGACTCCAAATTAATCATTGACTTGGTTAAGGGAGTGGCTAGACCAGGTTGGAATATTCAAAATACCATTATGGATATCAAGCAAGTCTTGAACGGAATGGAAAGTGTCCACCTGTAGCACATTTACAAGGAAGGCAATAAGGTGGCAGATGTGGCGACAGCCATGGGGTTCAATGCAATGGCACTCACGTGCTGGACGAATTGGGTTGATCTCACTGAAGATATTAAGTCATTGATAATCAAGGAAAGAGGCGAGAATAGTATATGATGTCGACTATAAATTCTAAAAGTAGGGCCAAATTTGGCAACATGATAATTATGTTCGCTAAATTTAACAATGGCTTTTTGGAAATAATGGAAAGATGTGGCCATACAAATGGTAATAGGAGTGATTACAAATCAAGAAAGATGTCATTTCATAATTATGGTAACCCATGGCGAGTTTTAAATTACTTCCCAATTGGAAGTACAAAAGATATCATTAATCAAGTTGTCAGAAAACATCGGGGGGTGAAAATTATGATTTTATACATTCATGAATGCCATCATAATCTTGCATGGGATTTGGGAGCACATCAAGCATGGGTTTGCAAATTATATTTTGTTGTTAAAGGGTTTAAGGCGGAGAGTAGTTGCAAAAAAATTACAATTGAGAAAGTTCAGATGCGTATTACTAAAGAAGGGGAACTAGAAACTGCTGAAATTGAGATGGGAGGGGATTTGAATAGGCTAGAACCCATGAAAATTGAGAATTTTAAAGATAGGATGGCCACCTGGTTTCTTTTGAAGGAAGGGGGTTTTTTTCCCTACATGCAATCAATGGTAGGGTATGACGAGAACTATGCACTCCAATTTATTAATGGTTGGAATGATACAAAGCTCACTATTAATGGAATCACATTCCAAGTCATTGAGGAAGTGATTGCCATGGTGACTAGCCTCTCAATGAAGGGGGGAAAATGGAGAAAGGTAACCAAAGTCACTGATGAGGCCAGCATGAATAGCTTCTTTGCGGATGATGAGGAGCTGATTCATTACAAAGGAGGGTTTAAAAGAGACAAGTTGCCCGCCCCATGGGATGATGTGTGCCTAGTCCTTATGAGGTATTTGACACTGGAGGGCAGGTTTGGTGTTTGCTATTACTATCATTTCCCTTTGTTAAACTATTTTAGGAATAGGGATTTCATTTCTATCCCTTTTCACCTCCTCCATTCTCTTGAGGATATGGTAGCTTATGTTAGGAGAAAAAGGAGTAAAGGTTTAAATTTTACCATAATTCATCAAGGTTTAATTTTTTGCCTCTATCAGTTTCACCTTACCCTATGCCCCTTGAGGGTGATGGTGGTTGATAACTAGTACCATCACCATAATTCACCCCTAGGCTCTAGTACAAGCACCAAAATCCACACCCCCCGAACCTCCCCTAGTAGGGAAATCAAGAAAAAGAAAAAACATGATATAATAGTGGAACAAAAAGGAAAGAAGAAGTTAAAATTTGAAAAACCAATTGAGGTTGATGGAGAGGTTTCAGAGGAGGAGATAGGGGGTATGGCTAGGAGGAGATCTAGTAGGCTTGCACAATCTCAAGCTAGGTATAAACAAAAATCAATCAGAGTCCTGGTTGAGGAGGTTGAGGAAGATAGTTCAGAAAATAATAATGAAGGGAGGGAGGAGGAAGATATTTCCAACTCCAAGAAGGAGGATGGCAAGGATGAGGGGGAGAAAATTTTTAACTCGAAGGACAACTCGGTAGATAATACCCAGACCCAGGCATCTATTGGTAATGCTATGAATACGAAGATCACCCATGTGACTACTAGCTTCTCCCTTAAACCCATTACCTTTTGTGAAGAGAGTAGCAGAATGGACACCTCCCCCATAACTATTTCCTCCCTCATTAAAGATAGTTATAAGGTTTCCTCTAATCCAAGGGTTTTGTAGGAGAATTTCAAGGAGCAGAATGCTAAGGAGGAAGCTGTAAAGGTGGAAACAAAGACTAAAGAAGGGACTGAGAAGCTGCAGGAACTATATACCAAACTAGAAAGGAGGGTTAAAACTTTGGAGGAAGGGTTTTTAACCTTCTCCAAATTCGGCCTCAAAGTTACACATGCTGCTGCCACCACCCTCCAGTTGCTGGCATAGGAAAAGGAGGACACGGGTATGGACATGGAAGACCACAAGTTGCTCTTCAAGTTCCTTGCGGATGACTGGGCACAAATCCTGCTGGATGCGAAGGGGAAGGGGAAAAAAGAAAATTAAGTTGTTTAAGTTTAGTGGGATCCTTGGATCCAATACTTTTTACATTTTACTGTTGACTAAGGTTTTTTTGGTTTACAACTGTTATTAGGACTCGAGTTGGCTGATGTTGCCAATTTTGGTTATGATAAACTTTCGTAGTTTTCTAGTTTTCTCTAGTTGGTGTTAGCTTAGTTGTTCTATTTCTCTGTTGGTTCTTGTAGACTACTAGTTCTTGATGTTTAGTTAATCTTTTGTCTACTGGTGGTTTTTCTGGTAATGTGCTAGTTACCAACTTTTTGCTTGTATGGGCTGACCCCCTTCTTTTGGTCTCTTTTAATTTCAGAAACATACTTTAAAAAAATGAAAACTATGATGTGTATGTTCACAGAACTCTTATGTTTTGATACCGAATTAAATAATGAAACTATGTTTAAGTAACTTTATATGATTTGTTGAATAGCCTAAAATTCTAATGAACTTGAAAAACCTTAGTGAATCTGGCAATTAGAGAAATGAAATTGAAATCTAGATTAAGATCAAAAAACATTATGAATTGATATACTTGATAATGAAACTGGAAACTTGAAAACCTATAAGTGAAAATGGAATTGATGTGTTTTCAAAACCTAATATTTTGTGATAGTTACTTTTGTATGTACTCTTTTTATGACATGTAATTTTACTATTGGGTGTCAGGTTGACTTAGTACTTTGACCATTTCAAAATGTTTAGTAGAGGCTCAGGAGTTCTATTTTGTGATGTCATGATGATGTTTTGATCATGTTCTTTTATACTCAACCATGGTAATGTGTCTTGTATGCTCTATGAGGTGTTTTCATCTATTGATTGTTATTGCTTTCCAATGTTCTTGTGTGAAACTAAGGTGAATAGTGTGACCTATCTGATATAACCTTTGAGTCTTCGATCAGTTGTATTTGGATTTCTTTTTAGTTGCTTGTATAGAACTAAGGTGCTTATATGATTTGTTCTTAGTGATGTCATGTTATGATGTGTATTTGGTTTACGTTTACTTTATTTTGGGATCAATCCTATTAGGATGATCGTATTGGTGAAATTTTTGATTAGTGATTTTCAGTACTTGTTAGTTGCTTCTTTAAGAACTGATGTATGGTATGTGGCCTTTTGTGATCTTTTAATTTTACTAAGCTTAGGGTAGGTTATCTATATGTTGTGTTGGGAAGTGGCTTGCAATGGAGGCTGAGGTCCTAAAGAGGCTGACTGGTAACCCATTGTAGATTATGTAATAAGTGATAACATTTCATTAAATGGGTTAAAAATGAATTAAAAAGATATTGGTACTACAGAAAGTCACTAGGGGGTCAGAGGATTAAAAGACTAACCGGGTAACCTTAGAGTTGACTCATTAGTATGCCTTGTTTGTACGAAAGGATACTAATGCCACATAGAGACACTAGGGGGCCAGAGTCCAGAGAGTTTGGTAGAGTAACCTTAGAGTTGGTTCATGCAATGACACTTGCCCACATGCATAATAGATTTCCTAATGTGTTTGTGTTGCCTTTGGGATTAGTTGATACTTGAGTCTTGGTACTATTTGAGATAGTTTGCTTTTAGGTGGTTCCTTGAACCTAGATATTGGTTTTGACTTTTGAGTTTGTTATCCTATTTGGGACTTGAGTTTATCTCCTCAATGCAGTTAGAGTGGGCCTTTTTGGGTTCCACGAGGTTGGATGGTAGTGTTTTTTTCTTATACCATTGAGATCTGACCATCAGATGCTGCTAGTGGATGTGTTTGTGCTTTGAGTTTATCTGCTCAACGTGGTGGGAGTGGTCCTTTTTTGGATTCACAAGGTCAGGTTGTAGTGCTTTTTTCTTATACCATTGAGATCTAACCATGGAATGTCGCTGCTAGATGTGTTTGTGTAGATGTTCCTTTCTATCTATTCCTATATTTCTATGATGGATGGTTATACCTTTTGTATTGTATTTGATTTTTTGAATCTTATGAGATGTTGTTGTAATCTATTTTTATGTTGTATATTCTTTCAACCCTTCATGCCCTGTGACCTATACAGTGGATGATGGTGCATTATGATTATTATCAAGTGGCATTCGAGATGATTGTATATTATTTAAATGGATTCATACTTGTATATTATTATTTGATGTGGATTCATTATATATTGGATTTAGTATTAATTGAAATTAAATGTGATTCATCGTTGTGGGACCCTTAAGAGTTGTAACCTGTTTATGTGTTGTTGATGTATGAGTGTATGTTAATTGCTTCCGCTATTCTATAACTATTGTTGTATCTTTATCTTACAAATTATTTTTTTTTCAAACTTAGTAAAGCTTCAGGGTAACTTCTTTTGGGTCACATGGCAGGGCATTACACTTTTAAAGATTTTTTCTAAGTGATTACAATGACCTTTTTCCTTCTTTGAATAAGTTGTCAAAGCATATCAATAAATAGCCAAAATGTGACCAATCAGACCATCAAATGCAACATCCATGGCCCTTTAGAAGGTTGCACTTGCATTAGTTCGTCCATGGCCCTCTATAAGGTTGCACCTACATTAGTTAGCCCAAAAGGCATCTTGACATACATATATGTACTCCATGGAGTAGTAAACGTTGTTTTCTACTACTCAGTCTCTTTAACTTTCACCTGATTATAACTAGAAAAACCATCCATTAGAGATAACATTTCAATTCCTGCAACCTTTTGTAATAGAGATTCCATGTTTAGGAGTGCATAATTATATTTTAATGAAGATATATTTTAATTTTTAAAATCAACACATAATATTATATGTCCATTCTTTTTTCTGACTGTAACCAAGTTCGAGACCCATGTAGAGTTTTTGTTTGATTTTATTATGCTAGCATCCCTCATTTTAATTAATTCTTCTTTCATTTCAGGTGCTAACATTGGATTTACTGGACATTAGTTTTACTTGAGTGATTTTACAACTGGATTTAGAAGAATTTCATGTTGAAAGAGATCCCCTCTGTATTCTTTAAGATCATCATATAACCGGGCAAAAACATGTTTATATTTTCTTAGTAAGGAAATAAAATCTGATCTAATTTTCTTATCAATAAACACTTCTCTTGGTGAACATTCATTTCCCAAGTTAATATTCTCAACTTGCTCTTCTATTATGTTAGGGGTATGTGTCTTGAGCATTTCATGTTCATTCGAGACTCTTTCCAATGTGACCAATCCTTTAGGTATTTTGCTGGACTTAAGCTAAACAATCTCCTCACCCAATATGGTGTCTTTTCCATCCTGGCTTTCCACTAACCATTCCAATCAATCTCAATATATTGATAATTCTCTTGGCATGTTAAAAATTTGAAAAAGTCCTTGTCATCTTCAAAAACTTGCCAATTACAAATATTGTCGGGTACATATGGCCTATTCTTTATTTCCACTTGAACTATATCATGTAGTGGTGTGTCAATTTGTCTCATAGATATATTAGCCATTAAATCATCAAGATAATTATCATTCCTATCTATCAAAGTGATTTAAAAGGCATCAAAATATTCAATTAAATCCCATACATAATTCTTATATATATATTTTAGTTTAGAACATTTAGTTGCAAACTTATTTCTTATTTGGTATACAATTAATTTAGAATCACCAAACACTGATAGAAATATGATTTTATGATGTTTAGCAATGTTGATCTCTAGGATTAAAGCTTCATATTTAACAAAATTTTTGGTACATTCAAAATTTAGCAAGAATGCATACCTAAAATTTTTACCTGAAGGAGATGTCAAAACTATTCCAACACTCCTTCCTTCCTTACTACATGCTCCATTGAAATGCAAACACCATATTCCTTCCCTTTCTTCCTGCATAAGAATGCTAGAATTCCTAGCACTTTGGAAAGGTTTGTTAACACTTATTTGAAATTTGTCTATATCCATCTAACAAAAGTTAATTTTTATGTCAAGGTGAATTTTTTTGATGATGTATTCAAACCTAAGATCTTTATCAATTCTTATGTTCTTACCATTTATAAGGATCATTGCATAGAATAATTCTAATTGTATATGCCCCCCAACTATATTTGACCATTGTCTTGAGAGTAACATGCCATAGGATGCCTTGGTTGAAAAAAAAAAGTAGCTATCAATGTGCCTTGGCTATGGAAATAGAATCTGAGCATAGCTCGACAGATATGGAGGAGGTTGAAGCTCCCTTGGATGATGACATAGCCTACATTGCGAGTGATGTGTGCTCCTTTGAGAACAAGGATATCACTTTAAGTTAGAATGATACCTCAGCTCTTGATTCTTTGCTTTATTTCCCAAGCACTATTAGCAAGCATGGTAAGCACTCCTCTTTTAAGGGTAAGAACATTCTTCCCTCCTCAAAGCATAAAATAATTAAAAAGGTTATCTATAGTTTGAAGACTAAAGAGGCTACCATTAATGAGGATATTAAAACTTTGGTGAAAATGGAGGGTATGAATGATTTGAAGGATACCAACACTAAAGGCATTGATGAGGCCATCAATCTATCCTCCCATGCTTAAGAAATAAAGACTATTGTGACTCCTATTATTGCTACCCTTACCCTTGATCTTGGGTTTGTTAATACTCCTCTAGCTAATAATGACCATGATGATACTAATCCTTGAAAATCCACTGCCCACACCTAGGAACTCAAGGAAATACCAAAGATGATGACAATGTACTAGAATTTCTAAACAAAGCCAAAAACGGAGCCAATATTGGGATGAAGCTAGATAATTGGTTGTATAATGAAATAAAAAAACTCCATGTTTATGTTTCTTCCTTGCAAGAAAAGACCCTAAGTTTATAGGTGAAATTGGTTGAGGATTGCAAGAAGCGAACAAAGTTGGAAGCTCTAGTTGGGAACATCCTAACTAAACTTCAGGAGTATGAAGCCTCCCTTAAGAAGTTGATAAAGTATAGTGAAATAGGAATATAGGGTGTTACTTTGTCCATGCTAGTTGTTGTTGTGTCAATTGGGAAAGCCTCTCCGGATGAAGCAACTTCAAATCATCATGTTCTAATGTTGGATGGTGGTCCAAGCAGGCGTACTAGAAAAAGTACCAAGAAAGATGACCTCTAGATCCCTATGAAAAGAATTCATGACTCTCTCAAAGAGGTCATTGTTTTATGTTCTTCTATCACTAGAGCTATTAAAGAATTGGTTTAAGTTTTTGTCTTTTTCTAGTCTTTTGGACCTTGCTGGTTTAGTCGAATTATTTTGGTTGCTAGTCTATGTAAAACCAAGTCTGGTCCTTGTAAAACTAGCCTTCAATTTTTTTAAAAAAACTTTGGGTTATCAATCCTTGTAAAACTAACTCCTATCTTAGTTACTTTTTGTTTAGGGTTTTAGGTCCCCTTCAAACCTATTTATACTTAATCAAAACATACCATAAGAGTTTGGGACATCAACCACAATTATATTTGTCTTATATGAAACATCAGGACAAGAGGGAAATTTGAAGTCAACATTTTTAATAACCCTAGTAACCAGGATAAACCTATTATCCATTGTGTAACACTTACCATAAGGTATGTCCACATTTAATCCTAATTCAGTCATGACTTCAACATGCATAATATTCAAAGTTTCTCTTGAATCTATCATACAATTCTTAACTAACCTATTATATTAAGAAGAGTCAAATAAAAGGGGTCAACTTGGGGGATATATAGTTTCATTTACATTGGTCCCTAAATAAATAACTGGTGTGATCCCCTCACTTTGATCCCTTTCAAGAATATTATTAGTCTTTGATATAATATTCAAAACTTCCCTGCCATATTCAGGAATTTGACAATTTTTAAAATTGTGACAAACTTTTAGTTGAGATAAAACACTTGAAATAAAATAATTACTCACCTATTGCTTACCTCATGCCTGTTGATCCATATTTGAACCTCCTTGTGAGATATTTTGAGGCAACTTATCTAATGCAATTCCTTTTCATAAAGGGGGTTTTCCATTTCTTTTGGGTTATGGATTAATCATTCTATTCCTCAATCTGTAATTGGTCTTAGCTTGCTCAACTGTTGCAATTGTGAGAGCCTTTATTTCTTCAATTGTTATAGTTCTTCTGATCGGTTCTTCCTCATCTGAGAGAACTTGCTAAGAATATTGGTGCCTTATTCTTTTTTCATCAACATTAGACACATATTCATCTTTCAAGGAATCTTCACTTAAAAAGGGTTCTATCGATAATGCATTTATTTGTGATTCACATCTAGGATGAAGGTCACCATCAAAAATATTCTTAGGCACTAAGCATTGTTTTGGAGAATGTGGAATTCTACATGCTTCACACCACAGACCATTCTCAACATAATGATTAACTCTCTTGAGAGGATTAGGAGTATCACTGTTCTTGATAGGTTTACCATCTTTCCATGATTTAGTATAAGGCATATCTTGCATTCTATATCTTTCTGGCTTGTTAAATTATAAAGTTTGTTGTGCTTCATTCCTTCATTCTTACTTTTCACTTGCAAATCCTTAACCATTCCCAAAATCTTGTCAATTTTATCCTCTTCCTTATTTTTCTTAGGGGCCTTGGGATCAAATAGCCTAGGATTCTCCCTTTTTCCAATCCTACCCATAGCTCTTCTATCATTTTCAATTTTCAAGGCTACTTTAAAATCTTCTTGCAATGTGTTAGGTCTATGTGATCTTTTCTCATAGTGTGTCTTGCTTTCAGAGGCACTTAGATACAAGTTTATGAGAAAAGAATCAACATGCCTAATATCTTAGGGGATCTTGTTTAGGACTTTGTTGAACCTTTTTTTGAATTCAAAAATAGTCTTATTAGGGTTCTTTTTTATGCTAGTTAATTCATGAGAGGCAAAGGATGTATCAGTGTAATTTTTGAATTGATCAAGAAATATGTCTACAACATCCTCCCAACTTGTTATATATATTTTCAGGTAAATATCTATACCATTTTGTAGCATCATTAGTCAAAATATTAAAAAAATAGTTTTATGAATACATCTTCATTATGTTCTTCTAATTCCTCAATGGTAATTTTTGATATTGATAACATGCATTTTTGCATATTCATCTTCTTTCTCGATTTTTTTTGGTATAGAAATCCTCAAATCAGTAGATATGGGATTAGGGAATCGTGTTATACCTATGAAATCTAATTTCTTATAACATTCATTACTCATAGGGGCTCTCGTCCATTGTTGATTCTGATTAAAGTTGAGTCTCCTTGCATTTCTTCTATTATTATTCTAATTATTAATAGTATTGTCTCTCCAATTATTTTTGCTTCTATTTGTTTGATCTTTATTTTGGTGAAAAAAATTGTTCCTTTCTTCATTTTTATATAATGGATTTCTATGTACAGTATTGAGAGGAGGAATATTATTTCTATAAGGAGGAGTGTATTTGGATGACTCACCTTTACCTTTAATTTTTGTTTCCTCAACACGTTTTGGTGTAGTGATACCATCCTTGTTAGGTCATACTTTTCAAGAAGTTCATCTGTGAGATTTCTCAATGCTTTTATTTCTCTTTTTGAGGACAATAAAATTTTCAATGCTTCTATAAGCTTTTGAGAGTCTTCATTTGTTTCCTTATAGTTTTCTTCTTCACTAGATTCATCAACAACTTGATGAACTTCAAATTGTCTTTCTATATTCATATCACACAATGAATTTTTCACATGATTCACATCCATCTAGTCATTATTACACAAGTCTTTTTCTCTATACACAAATTTTATATACCTTGTTAGTGACATATCTATTGATTGCTTATTCTTTCTACTTTTTTTTCTAGAGTGTATTGCAAGTATTCTCTAGAATGCATAGATCTCCTTCCCCACAAACTTCAGGGACAACTATTTGTCACTTCTATGCTTCTCAAACACAAAAAACTGATTATTCATACACATGTGAAAATAGTAGAGTCACCAACTTATCTTGAAGAAAAATTTAGGTTTCACATTCTAGTAGAGTTTGGAAATGTTTCACTCTGTTCTTGATCTGTAGGAAATTATGACAATCTTCCAAAGTCAAATTATGAAAAATCTCCCCAGTGGAGTCTCCAATTTATTGGTGCAAAAAATTATTGGTTGATTTTCTAAGAGCTTACCTACTCAATACTGGGAAACACAACAAAATTTTGGTCAATGAAGAAGACCGAATATTTTTTTGTTCAAACTCCACACTTTGGGCTTAGCAAGACCTAGGTGGTTGTACCTTTGATTTAGTAAAGGGAATGATGAATAGAATGGAGACTTAATGATTCTCTTGAGTTGGAAAAAAATTGTTGGAATACTTTAGAATAACTGGGGGGGGGTTGAGAATCAGTTATCCAAGGTCGAGATGTATAAATAAAACTTTTCATAGCTTAGTGAACCAATAAAACATTTATTATCATGCATGCATCCATAAGATTATGCAATCACTTAAAACTTATAGGTTACTATAAAACCAATTTGTAGAAATGTAAATATGAAACATAAGAAATTCAAAAACACATTTGACACAATCATTTACATGGAAACCCAATTTGAAAAAAACCACCAATAACATGCTACTCTTTTTCACTCTTCTGTAATGATGCCCTGTGAAAGGCTAACCCTGTTAAAGCTTATAATACACACTATTAAATGTGACCCTATTAAAGGATTTCAATCACCCTGTTAGGAGTGAGCCTTGTTAGAGGACTTTAGACCATTCACTTGGAATGTCACCTGGTTAAAGGATTTACAAATGACTATTAGGTCAACCTTAATCCAAAGGATTTACCCTAGATTGATAAAATTATTAGAGAGTAACAATAAAGCTTGATTTGATAACAACTTACAACTCCATTTGCAGATTACAAATATTTATTTTAGTCCTCCTTTCTACTCGACCTTCACACATTTCAACTTTGATAACTTGTTCATCCTTCAAGTATTCATGCCCTTAAGCCTTCTTGCTTAACATGCTAATGCATACTCTTCTCTTAGGTCACTTTATGAAGCAATGCCCCTAATTTCTTATCTTCCTTGGATTCTCGCACATAACAACCCTTGCTTCTGACTAGCCATCCCTATAAATAGGAAATTAAGATCTTTTGTCATTCATTCTCCATCGTCCAATTTAGAGTTAGGATAGATTAGGTAGGATATAATTAATCTACCCCATATTTCATATCTTTTCTAGGAAATTATCCTTAATCCTCTTTGAATTCACCTCAAAATAGTTTACCTTGAATTCTATGACACCAATTCATCAATCTTATCTTCTGCGTGGTTCATACAATCCAAGAAAACAACTTGTCAGCTCAGATCCATCAAATTCATGATCTTTCAAATAATGTAGCCACTCGACATTAACTTGCTTCTGATGCTCAACACATACTGTGTTGCTTGACCTTCTCTATAGAATCACTTGACATGAACTAAAATTTATTGGTGCTCAACATCAACTAAACTTTACTCGACATCCACTGTTTTGCTCAGAAAACACTAGAATAGACTTTTATTCAGATCTAAATGAAAATTTGCTTGGCTTGCATTGACTTTGCTTGGCACCTAGTATCCACTCGATTAAGCTTGGTAGAAAAACTTTGTTTAAATTTTTCTTCTAAACTTTCTTGGTGTAACATATCTATTGATTACTTATTCTTTCTATTTTTTTCTAGAGTGTATTGCAAGTATTCTCTAGAATGCATAGATCTCCTTCCCCACATAAACTTTAGGGACAACTATTTTTCACTTCTATGCTTCTCAAACACAAACAATTTATTGTTCATACACATGTGCAAATAGTAGAGTTGCCCACTTATCTTGAAGAAATATTCTTGGTTTCACATTCCAGTAGAGTTTGGAAATATTTCACTCTTTTCTTGATCTATAGAAAATTAGGACAATCTTCCCAAGTCAAATTATGAAAAATCTCCCTAGTGGAGTCTCCAATATGTTGGTGCAAAAATTTGTTGGTTGAATTTCTAAGAGCTTACCTACTCAATGCTGGGAAGCACAACAAAATTTTGGTCAATGAAGAAGACCGAATATTTGTTTGTTCAACCTCCACACTTTGGACTTAGCAAGACCTAGGTGGTTGTACCTTTGATTTAGTAAAGGGAATGATGAATAGAATGGAGACTTAATGATTCTCTTGAGTTGGCAAAAATTTGTTGGAATACTTTAGAATAACTAAGAGAGGGGGGTGAATCAGTTATCTAAGGTCTAGATGTATAAATAAAACTTTTCATAGCTTAGTGAACCAATAAAATATTTATTATCTTGCATGCTTTGATAAGATTATGCAATCACTTAAAACTTGTCGGTTACTGTCAAATCAATTTGAAAAAATATAAATATGAAACATAAAAAATTCAACAACACATTTGACACAATGATTTCGTGGAAACCCAATTTGGGAAAAACCACCAATAACATGCTACTCTTTTTCACTCTTCTGAAATGATGCCCTGTGAAAGCCCAACCCTATTAATGCTTACAATACACACTGTTAAATGTGACCCTATTAAAGGATTTCAATCACCTTGTTAGGAGTGAGCCTTGTTAGAGGACTTTAGACCATTCACATGGAATGTCACTTGGTTAAAGGATTTACAAATGACTATTAGTTCAACCTTCATCCAAAGGATTTACCCTAGACTGATAAAATTATTAGAGAGTAACAATAAGGCTTGATCTGATAACAAATTACAACTCCATTTATAGATTACAAATCTTTGTTTCAGTCCTCCTTTCTACTTGGCCTTCACACATTTTAGCTCTGATAGCTTGTTCACCCTTCAAACATTCATACCCTTAAGCCTTCTTACTTAACATGCTAACGTAGACTCTTCTCTTAGGTCGCTTGATGAAGCAATGCCCCTAACTTCTTGTCTTCCTTGGGTTCTCACACATAACAACCCTTGCTTCTGACTAGCCATCCCTATAAATAGGAAATTAAGATCTTTTATTGTTCATTCTCCATCATCCAATTTAGGGTTAGGATAGATTAGGTAGGATTTAATTAATCTACCCCTTGTTTCATATCTTTTCTACAAAATTATCCTTAATCCTTTGTGAATTTTCCTCAAAATAGTTTACCTTGAACTCTATGCCACTAGCTCATTAATCTTATCTTCTACATGGTTCACACAATCCAATAAAAAAAACTTCTTGGCTAAGATCTATCAAATTCATGATCTTTCAAATAATGTAGCCACTCAAAATTAACTTGCTTCTAATGCTCAACACATACTTCGTTGCTCGACATCCTCTATAGAATCACTCGACACAAACTAAAGTTTATTAGTGCTTGACATCAACTAAAATTTACTCAACATCCACTGTTTTGCTTAGAAAACACTAGAATAGAATTTTATTCGGATCTAGTTGAAAATATGCTCAACTTGCATTGACTTTTCTTGGTACCTACTATCTACTTGATCAAGCTTGGTAGACAAAACTTTTTTTAACTTGTTCTTCTAAACTTTCTTGGTGTAACCAGCCTTTGTAACCTTAAGTAGATTATCAATACATCATGTTAACACTATCTTAGCTGATTCTTGTACTCCTTTACACAACATAACTCAACCTTTCCTCTAGGTGCTATTGTTACATCTTTTGATCAAATCCTCTTCGTCAATCAAATAAGTGATAGTACTTAAATCTTGTAAGAAATTGTCTTAACAACAAATAGCATGTTTGAAATTAGTAACAAAACAATAATTGAAACATATTGATCATACTTGTACCAATTTGTTCTCAACAGTCTCCTTCTTCAACAATCTCCCTCTTTGGCATTGATGGAAAATCAAACTGATCAACCAAACTTACTAGGTTAAAACAATAAGACCAACAAAATACCAAAATGAAAATAATTACTTGTATTGAAATGTCTCCCTCTATCAAAAACTTTCATCTTCTAAATAGGTTACAAAAATCTATTGTGTCATCCTTATGACTCCCTCGTAATTATCTTCCTCTTGCTAGGTAGATTTCTTTTCCTATATTTTCTATCTCCCTCATAGTTGTATATCTCTTTTTCTAGGACTAGTTTATCTCTTGTGTTTCTCCTAATCAATAATTATCTCCCTCTTTCTTATATTTCTCTTGATTAGTAACTATCTCTCTCTTTGAAAATAATGCCAAAGACTTGGCATCTTAATATGCAGATAAAAGCTTCTTTAGTTTCTTCCTTTGTCACCTTGCTTGTGACAGATTTGTAGTTTCAAATCTTTGATTACTTTAGGCAGCTCCTAAAGTAAGATCCACTGCATCAATTTGTAACATATGAAAATTAGGTTTTTTGATGTAGGGCACTTTTTTTGCTACTTAGATAGCCTTTGATAGGGGTATCATCCCTAATTTACCTCTTAGATCCTCATGAGAATCCTTAGCTAATGCTTTTTTGAAGATATCATCAATTTGTTCTTTTGTGTTAACATATTCCATCTTCACCTCTTTATCTTGAACTAATTCTCTCAAGTAATGATACTTGATTGCAATGTGCTTAGTCTTTATGTACATCAAAAGATTTTTTGATATGTTTATAGCACTTGTATTATCACAGTAGTGTTACTGGTTCTATGATTTCTTCCTTTATACCTTTGAGTAGTTGTTTGATCCATACAATGTTTGTATAATTTACAACAACAACATATTTAGCTTTAGTAGCAGATTGTGAACTGTAGTTTTATTTCTTGCTAGTCCATATAACTAGCCTCTTACTTAAGAATGCTCCTCCACTAGTGCTCTTTTTGTCATTAATGTTTCCAGCTCAATCAACATTAGTATAGGCTCTTAATTCAAATGTCTTATTTTTCTTACAGTATAGACCATACTCCTCTATTCCTTTTAGATATCTCATTATTCTCTTTATAGCCATTAGATGATTCTCCCTAGGATTAGCAAAAAATCTTACAACTATCCCAATAGATAATGTAATGTCAAGTCTACTATGTACTACATATTTTAATTTTCCAAACATAGACCTGTAGAATGTTTGATTCACCTTAGCTAAATCATCATTCTTTGACAATGTGTCCTATCACCATAGGTGTACTTACTAATTTAGAATCCTCTAATCCAAAAGTTTTCAATATTTCCTTGACATACTTTGATTGAGTGATATATATACCATATTTCATCTAATATAATTGTAGAACCACAAAGAATTTGATCTCTCCAAACATAGAAATCTAAAATTCTTGCTTCATTTCATTTGCAAAAGCCTTACATAAAGCATCTTGACCTCCAAATATGATATCATCAACAAAAATTTTAGATAACAAAATATCTTTTCCATTTTCTATATTTATGTACAAATTGTTGTTATCATCAGTCCTTTCAAATCCAATCTTCACAAGATAATTATGAAGTCTATTATACCATGCTCTTGGTGCTTGTTTCAAACCATATAGAGTTTTGTGTAATCTACATATCATGTTCTTATTGTTAGCATCAACAAATCCTTCTGGCTATTCTATGTAAACTTCTTCCTCTAATATGCCATTTAGAAATGTAGATTTAACATCTATTTGATAAACTTTGAAACCTTTGTATGCAAAATAAGCAAGTAGAGTTCTTACTCCTTCCAATCTAGCAACATGAGCAAATGTCTCTCCATAGTCAATTCCTTCTTCTTAAGCATATCCTTTGCAAACTAATCTTTCCTTTTTCTTTGTGACTTCACCATTTTCATCTAGCTTGTTTCTTAATACCCACTTTGTGCCAATCACATTTTTGTCTTTTGGTATAGGAACTAGAGTCCATCTCTTGTTTTTCTCAATTTGTTCAATTTCTTCTTCCATGACTTTACTCCAGTCCACATCTTCTTAGGCATCTGTCACTGATTTAAGTTCTTTCATGCTTAGTAAACATGTATCATTTCTCAATTTTTTCCTTGTCATCTGTCTAGCATCTTTATATCTGATGATTTGTGTAACAAGATGATACCTCTTGACATATTTGGACAATCTTGGTTCAACTCTAGTTTCTTCATTTGGTCTTTCAATTTCAGAATCACTATGTACATCTCTGTCAGGTAGCTCAGCATCTCTTTCATGTGCACTAATGTTAGAATCAGAATGTGCTTCAACTTCATTTTGTAACTCGACATCTGAATGTAGTTTGGTTCCTTCATGCAACTTGACATTCATAGTATGTGACTTGATTGTCACTGAAACTTGCTATTGGTTTGTAGCTTGATTTGTAGCATCTTCTTTAGTGGGCATACCTTCATAAAAGTATACAAATGATTTGTATTCTTCTAGTTCTTTCATAGGTTCAGCCTCATATACTTTTGTACATCCATTAAAATTTACATTTGCACTTTCCACAACTTTGTTAGTGTTAGTATTTAAAAAATTATAAGCTTTACTTCTTATAGAATATCCTAGGAATATATTTTCTTCACTTTTTGCATCTAGTTTACCAGTCCCAAAGTCTTTGAGAATATAGCATTTTCTTCCAAATACTTTAAAATATTTTACATTGGGTTAGTATCTATACCATAGTTCAAAAGGTGTTGAATGAGTACCTTTTTTGACTTGTACACGGTTCACGGTATAGATAGTTGTACTTACAACTTCTCTCCAATATTCAAACCAACATTTTTCTCCATCATGAGTGTTCTAGCATAGTCCATTACAAACTTGTTCCTCCTTTCAGCAATTCCATTTTGTGGAGGGGTTCTAGGGGAAGATGTTTGCCTTATGATTCCTCTATCATTACAAAACATCTCAAACTCATTTGATGTCAATTCTTGTCCTTTGTTAGATCTCAAGCATTTCAAACTTTTACCTATTTCCTTCTCAACTCTTGCTAAGTACCACTTAAACATTTGGAAAGCATCAGATTTTTATTTCAGAAAGATAATTTCCATCATTCTAGAATAATAATCAACAAACAACATAATGTACTTATCTCCTTTGTAGCTTTCCACTTCAATTGGTCCACACAAGTTAGTATGAACAATATCTAGTATTTCTTTAGAGGTATGAGTTTCACTCTTGAAAATTGATTTTGTCATTTTGCCTAATTGACATTGTTTGCACATTATATTATTAGGTTTTTTCAACTTAGACAAACCTCTAACTTTTCTCATGTTACTGATACAAAGCAAGTTATCAAAATTAACATGACATAACCTTTTGTGACATAGCCACACATCATCAAATTTTACAACTAGACAAGTAGCATTCTTTATGTCAAGGTAGAATAGATTGCTCCTAGTTTGATCACCCTTTCTAATCAGTTTTCCATTTGTGTCACATATTTTAGCAATATAATTTTCAAACTCAACCTTACATCCTGAATTATTTAGTTGTGACACACTCAATAGATTATAGTTAAGTCCTTCAACATATTAAGCATTGTCACATAAAATCTTATGTGTGAGTTTGATAGAACCTTTTCCTTTTATCAAACATGGTACATCATTACCAAATCTTACACTATTTCCATCATAAAAATTCATGGTAATGAATTTACTTTTGTCTCCTGTCATGTGATGTGAACACCCACTATCAATGATCCATTTGTCATTCTTGTTCACACAAGTCACAAGTGTAGTTTCCTCATCTTTATCATATTTTTCCTTCATTGCAACATACATCACTTCATCATCATGTTCATCAGATTCAAATTTTATTTCCTCTTCAATAATGTAGCATGAATTTTTCCTTTGTCTTTGTAGTCCTTGTTATCTTCATCTCTTCTATTTTTGTACTTATCACCACCTCTGTAGTTCTTCTTCTTTGGATATCTAGCAACAATATGACCAACTTGATTGCAATTGAAACAAACGATAGGTAATTTACCTTTGAACTTTCCTTTACCTCTATGGAATCTTCTTGCTCATAGTTCTTCAAGTTGTTCTACATCCTCCTTATTTGTATCAATATCATTGGACACATACTTTATCATTTTCTTCTTCTTCTTCTTCTCATCAAGTTCCTTTAATGGCAGCTTAACTTTGAAAGCAAATTTAATATTTTTAGTTTTGTAATTATAAAATTTAGATAGTTCAAAATTAATGAGCCTATCTACCATACCTTCAAGTGATATATTATTCCCTAGTATCCATCTCAGTTCTTGAATTGCAAAAAATCTAATAGCATATATGAGCAGTACTGTTCTTAAAACTTTGCTTAGTCTAGTATCATCATCTATTGTGCTAGTAACTCCTCTTATTGCATTAACAACTTATTTTATCCTTGTGACATATTGAGCAATAGTTTCACCTTCTTCCATTCTCATATCATCAAACTTACCTCTGAGACTTTCAGCTTTGGCTCTTACAACATTAGTGTATCCTCCATAGATGGTGATTAAGGCATCCCACATTTTCTTTGCACTATCAAGACCTTTGATATCATCAAATTCGGCATAGCTTAGGGCAGAGGCAATCTCTAACATTGCCTGGTTATGTTCTCTCTTATTTTTCATATCCTTGGTTGTTAGGGCTCCAATAGGATCAACATGCTTAATAGTAATGGTAGATTGTGCATGATCTCCAAGTCCTCCAAGGTGTAGCTTCACCAAAATTTTCCATGTAGGAAAGTTATCTCTTTTAAGCTTAGGTACTTCTCTTTTTGACATCTTGATCTTTGTGCTTCTAGTATTCAAACTAATCTTCTTAAGAAGATGGCTCTGATACCAATTGTTGGAATACTTTAGAATAGTTGGGGGGTGAATCAATTATCTAAGGTCCAGATGTATAAATAAAATTTTTCACAACTTAGTGAACCCATAAAACATTTATTATCATGCATGCATCCATAAGATTATGCAATCACTTAAATCTTGTAGGTTATTATCAAATCAATTTGCAAAAATGTAAGCATGAAACATAACAGATTCAACAACACATTTGACACAATGATTTATGTAGAAACCCAATTTGGAAAAAACCACCAGTAACATGCTACTCTTTTTCACTCTTCTAAAGTGATGCCCTGTGAAAGGCCAACCTTGTTAAAGGTTACAATACACATTGTTAAATGTGACCCTATTAAAAGATTTCAATCATTCTATTAGCAGTGAGCCTTGTTAGAGGACTTTAGACCATACACTTGGAATTTTACCTGGTTAAAGGATTCAAAAATGACTATTAGGTCAACCTTAATCCAAAGGATTTACCCTAGTCTAATACAATTATTAGAGAGTGATAGTAACGCTTGATCTGATAACAACTTACAACTCCTTTAGCAGATTACAGATCTTTGTTTCAATCCTCCTTTCTACTTGGCCTTAACACATTTCAGCTTTGATATCTTGTTCACCCTTCAAGCATTTATACCCATAAGCCTTCTTGCTTAACATGCCAATGCAGACTCTTCTCTTAGCTCACTTGATGAACCAATGCCATTGACTTCTTGTCTTCCTTGGATTCTTGCACATGAAAACCCTTACTTCTGACCAACCATCCCTATAAATAGGAAATTAAGATCTTTTGTTGTTCATTCTCCATCATCCAACTTAGGGTTAGGATAGATTAGGTAGGATTAAATGAATCTACCCCATTTTTCATATCTTTTCTAGAAACTTCTCCTTCAATCCTCTTTGAATTTGCCTCAAAATAGTTTACCTTGAATTTTGTGTAACCAACTCATCAATCTTATCTTCCACCTAGTTCACACAATCCAAGAAAATAAACTTGTCATCTCATATCCATCAAACTCACAATATTTTAAATAATGCAGCCACTTTACATTAACTTGCTTTTGATACTTGGCACATACTATGTTGCTTAGCATGCTCTATAGAATCACTCGACATGAACTGAAGTTTATTGGTGCTCGACATCAACTAAACTTTACTCCACATCCACTATTTTTCTCAGAAAACACTAGAATAGGCTTTTACTCATATCCAACTAAATTTCTGCTCAGCTTGCACTGAATTTTCTTGGAACCTACTATCCACTCAGTCAAGCTCGGTAAACAAACTTTTTTTAACTTGTTCTTCTAAACTTGCTTAGTGTAACTAACCTTTATAACCTTAAGTAGATTATCAATACATCATGTTATCACTGTCTAAATTGATTCTTGTACTCATTTACACAACATAACCCAACCTTTCCTCTAGGTGTTATTGTTACATCTTTTGATCAAATCCTCTTCATCAATCAAATAAGTGATAGTACTTAAATCTTGTAAGCAATTGTCTTACCAACAAATAGCAGGTTTGAAATAAGTGACAAAACAACGATTAAAACATATTGATCATACTTGTATCAATTTGTTCTCAATAGTCGCCTTCTTCAACAATTTTCCTCTTTGGTATTGATGGCAAACCAAACTGATCAACCAAACTTACTACGTTAAAACTATAAGACCAACAAAATACCAAAAAGAAAATAATTCTTTTTATTGAAATCTCTCCCTCTATCAACAACTTCCATCTTCTAAATAGGTTACAAAACTTTTTTATGTCATCATTATGACTCCCTCTTAATTATCTTCCTCTTGATAGGTAGATTTATTTTTCTATATTTTCTACCTCCCTCGTAGCTATATATCTCTTTTTCTAGGATCAATTTAACTCGTGTTTCTCCTAATCAATAACTATCTCCCTCTTTCTTATATTTTCCTTGATAAAAAATTATCTCCCTCTTTGACAACAATGCCAAAGACTTGACATCTTAATATGCAAAGAAAAAATTCTTCAGTTTCTTACTTTGTCACCTTGCTTGTGACTGATTTGTAGTTTTAGCTCTTTGATTACTTTAGGCAGTTCCTAAAGTAAGATCCACTACATCAATTTGTAACATATGAAAATCAACTTGTTTGATGTAGGGCACTCCTTTTGTTACTTAGATAGCTTTTTATAGGGGCATCACCCCTAATTTACCTCTTAGATACTCATGAGCATCCTTAGGTAGTTCTTTTGTGAAGATATCATCAATTTGTTCTTTTGTGTTAATACATTCCATCTTCACCTCTTTATCTTGAGCTAATTCTCTCAAGTAATGTTACTTGATTGCAATGTGCTCAGTCTTTTGTGCATGAAAAGATTATTTGATATGTTTATAGCAATTGTATTATCACAATAAAGTGTTACTAGTTTTATGATCTCTTCCTTCATACCTTTGAGTAGCTCTTTGATCCATACAATGTTTATACAATTTACACCAACAACAACATATTTAGCTGCAGTAGTAGATTGTGAAATTGCAATTTTGTTTCTTGCTAATCCATGTAACCAGCCTCTTGCCTAAGAAAAATGCTCCTTCACTGGTGCTCTTTTTTTCATCAATGGTTCTAGCCTAATCAACATCAGTATAGGCTCTTAATGCAAAATTTCTTCAAGTATCTTTTGTGTGTGTGTGTGTGTGTGTGTGTGTGTGTGTGTGTGTGTGTGTGTGTGTGTGTGTGTGTGTGTGTGTGTGTGTGTGTGTGTGTGTGTGTGTGTGTGTGTATTTTTTTTTGTATAAGGCCTTGGTACCCTTACTTATAGAATACGAAAGGGTGCAAAAAAGCTTCAGGCCTTTTCACCCTAACTAACTAAAAATTAATTATAACTTGTTATAAATTGATTACAATAAAAAAGAAAACAAAAGAGAATCACAATTCTTGCATTGTGTCGAGAATTTTCTCCAGTGCAAGGCAACTTCTTCGTCTAGAACTCCAACCAAAATATTTAAGGCTTTCCCTTTTTCTTCCTCCATCAAAATTTCATGGAAGTTGCTTTGATACCAAGCATATGTTATATGCAAATCTTTTTCAACTGTGTACATGTTGATTATGTCAAACTGATCATCTTGCACTAGTATTAATCCAAGTTGCATGACTAGACATGGCACTTAATTTTCATCACATGATTGCATTGGAAGCCCCATAGCTTTTGTGCTACAAAATAAACACTTAAAAATACACAAGAATATTTTTAGAAAAAGAGGAAATCCACCAAATGTCCTTATAACCATGAGTGAGGAAGAGCACACTAAATGGTCATATTTTCTTCAAATTTTTAATACACGACACCTTAAATCCAATGTCATATTGAAACAAGCTGGTTGAATAGATTAGATCCTTTACATAACCCTTTCTATTGCTGAAGTAATGCCTCTTTACAATTATTGAAATTATGGATTGCCAAAGAACAAACAACATCAAAATTGAGACATTGATCATCAAGAATGTTCCCTTTCCTTAAGTCTCAAAATTGGAATATAACTCTGAACCTAGTCCCAAAATAGCGAGATCAGAGGCCAATGCTTTCCCATATTTTGTAGTTGTGAAATTGGAACCCTCCTCAATGCCATGTTTCAAAATCGTGAAATATAGTAGAAACACTCAAATGTCAAGGTTCCATCACCTCTGCACCCCAAAAACACACAGATTGCCTTAAGAAAATCATCAAAGTAATAATCATGCATTGCTTTGGTTAAGAAGAGTTCATTTATGTTGTTTTGAGTCCATTTAAGAAGAATGTGGCACTCCATATAAGGTCTTTGTTAACTATATTTCCTCAAAAGCACTTCAAATCCAATTTAATGTATTCTATTACTTTTTAATCCTTGATAACTTTTCATGTCTCTATATCATACTATCAAAAATTAACACATCTTCCACGACACTATCAATTGTTTCGTCGTTGGAATTTATTCATCATTCAAACAACATATATCCCTTGTTAAGCCTAAGAAATTTCCATTCTATTACACAATCATATCGATGTGTTTCATATAATTTCACAATGAAGTAGAATTTGACCTAGAGTTTCATTATCCTCATTTCACAATGTGCACGCTACTACACTTTGAGAGCCAATTCTTCATAACTTGTCTAAATTTTTGAATAATTAATAAATTGCCAGTGAAATTTTTTATCTCTAAGGGAATTTTCCCAAGAGCAAACCTTGTCTTAAGGCCATGGAAGATCATTCTCTTATCCTAAGGATCTTATGTAACCAACGTTCATTATTTTGTGATTTTGGATGATGATCATATAGTTTCAGATGATCCCGCTAACTTGAATTCATTTTCTTCTCTAATACTAGGAAATCATACATATTTACTAGAAAATTATTTTTGAGGAAAGTTGGATGTACTTGGATAATTTCATGTTCTCCTATATTTTATAGTGCATTATGATCCATCCAATGCTCCTTGCATTTTTCTTGCATAATTTAGAGATCAACTCACTAGTGCTCTAAATGAAGTGGCATTTATTAGCTCTACTAAAAAAAATATATAGCCCCTAAACAAAGCAATCATGTGACCAATTCTCTAAAATTTCACATAAAAACCCAAATTTAGGATACCTTGAGCTTCAATAGCCATTCTAATGGACCTTGTTAAGCCATTTGCCAATAATTCAGGCCTTGCATAGTCAAGCCTTACTACCATGTTCTTCATCTAAATGACACCATAGCTCAACTTTATACTCCAAGCATTATTGCTCATAGACCAATGCATGCCTTCCCTAGCTCTTCAATGGCCTTAGCCAACTCTTTATGAACACACTCAATCCAAAATGCTATAAGATACTAGCTTCCTGGGCACTCAGGACTTGCAATATAGATGGTATTTTGCAAGCTCAAATGTGACATAGGTCATTGATTATAGATACCTTTTGGTCATGTTATTCAAGATTTGACAAACTCATTTCTTTTAGCCAATTAGGTGAGTCATGAACCTTGAGCCAACCAATCACTCAACTAGCCTTGCCAATTCAAACTTGTGACAATAAAAATCATTATCTTGACTCCTTGGATCCAAACAATTCTTAATGGTGATTTAGTCCTCAATCCTACATTGTTGTATGAAACTGTTCCCACCATACTCATTCATAGTGCAACTCCTTGCGACCAGTTCCCTGAACTTCCATGTTAACTATGACCTCATTTAGGGAGAAAACACAACCACTCCCCCCCCCCCCCCCCCCAAAACAACTTCTAACCTAGGTTACCTAAAAATATGTGCACTTTTCTACAAGAAAAAGAAAACAAAAATTCACATTTCTTCAAGTTCATAAGAAGACATTTAGTAGTCTAAAGAAAAGAGTTAGCAGTTCGAGAGACATTGCCTTGTTTCTCGTACATGTTAGGATCAAGCAACATTGAGAGTGGGGGATGAATCAATGTTATACCACTTTTAAACTAATTCAACACTTTATTCCTTAATCACAAATAACCATAAATCAAGATGCATAAAAATAAAGCATACATCAAAAGAGAACTCATAACACCATGATTTGTTCTTAAGGAAACCCTAGCCAAGGGAAAACCCCAATGGGGATTGAACCCAAAATTTGATGCACTAATATGAAAATATCTCTGTTAGGAGATCTAACCCTGTTAGAAGTCATTACATAACATTTAGTACATAAGCCCTTGTTAGAGGTATGGAACCTTATTGGGAGTCGAGATAAAAAAATGGAGCACACTTTCTCAAGAGTGAATGTTACATCCACCTTTTGGACTCAATCCATATATAAATAAAGTATTACATCCAAAATGAGCTATACATGACATCAAAATTTTTGATTAGTCTTACTATAGCTTGGATATATTATGATCTAGCATTAAGGCTCACACATAAAATCATATAGCTCATATATCACATACTGAAAACTCACATACCAATAATTTTTTTTCTTTATACCTATATAATTAATTGATTAATTCAATAGACTTACTTAACACTTCAAAAAATGTGTCCATTCAAATACCAATATACAAAATTTCCCTATGTTCTGCAAGAGTTAAGTCCTTGGATGTTGTCCCCCCATTGCTAAGTAGTTGAATTGTCAAAATAGTTATCTGATCTAATAAGTTGTCTTATAATGCTACTATTCTAGGCCTTCTCTACTTTGCATCACCAAAACACATGCTATTCATCATATAAACATAGGTGACCATACTAGTAGATCATATACATTATATATACCATGTTCTGAATTGTATCCATATTTGATAACTCTCTTGTCGTCACTAACCATAATTTTCTAACTATATCCTTCATTGACTTTACCATTTTTTGCATTCAAACCTTAACATAACTTATTTTTACATCACACAATCATGCAAATGAGATATGTCGTCATTAATGAAAACTTATGATCAACTCACTTAACACTTGTCAACATTATGCCATTATTTATGAGATTTAGTGAGAAAAGGGGGCTCTACATGGAAATTAGCCCTTTAAAGCTCTATGGTTCAGGTCTTGGATTCAAATCATTTTTAATAAACAATTTGATCAAGAAAAACAAATCAACAAGCAAATTGGATTTTATCCAAAACATTTACAACAAGCGTACCCAACCAACACATGAGCAATCAAATGTTCAATCAACTTCATTTTTGAAGTTTGGTTATCTAGTGACAACATCCCAATTATCCTTGCACCTTTCTAAGTGCCTTATTTTACTATGCTTGCTATTTTTGGAAGTTTCTCATGGTGGCATTGGCTTTTGCAAATCCCATAATTTAATTTCTAGTACCATTTTTTTTCTATTTAGAACTTAATCTAAACATAACTTACAGATGAACACTTCTTCATGCTCCTTTTGTAATCACATAATTTGCATATGAAAACTTCTTCACATTTCTGCTTTTGTAATCACATAATTTTGCATAATCTTCCTATTGGCTCCTAATTTGACAATGATTTTAACTACCTTATGAGAATGGAGTAAATATGTAGGAATTAGCTAAATATCATGACAAATATTCCCATGCAAGCCAATAGAACCAATTGACAAGACTTTACAATCTTATTCCCTTTGAATTCTGCAAGATTTAGGTGGGCATACCTTAGAATTTATTACTACTTCCCTTTATAACAATATTCGTCATAAATTCCTCTATATAGCAGATAATTTCCCTTGAATCTTCTAATTTATATATTGGATGAAGGATGCAAAATAGCTAATTCCCCATACTCTCTAAATCAAGCACAAGCTAACTTTCTAGAGCTACAAATAAGACATAAAAAATTAAGTATTTGATTTATAAATTTTGATATTATGTAGGTAGGTAAAATGTCCAGCCTTGGCTTATGATCAATGCTTTATCCATCGGGGACAAATATTGAAATATGACACACTATAGAAAATATATCTTTTCACTTTCTTAAAATGAAATCAATACTTAATTCAAAATGTCATAGTTATCAATATCTTCCTATGATACTCTCAATTCTCTGGAATCATCTCAAGCTTTTACATAATCATTTTGATTAACAACAACATATGAGACAAGATATAATTCAAAATGAATTACAAATAATATTTAAAGTGTTTGACATTGAGTTCATAAAATTGAAGAATAACACACAAAGAGATAAGATCTAGATTGGGTGACTAATTTTTTTTCATTTTTACTAATTTGCTTTGAAAATAATACAATCCAAGTGTCAAAATTGGTGAAAATAAGTTAACTCCCAATAATAAGAACACCCTACAACTTACAAATTTTCATTCCAAACTAACCAAACCAAATCTATTTTGGTACATAACACTGGACCAAGCTAAAACATGAATATGGCATTCTCTTTCTAAAACTCAGACCCTCAATCCCAGTCTTGGAAATCCTTCTATAAGCAAGGATTGCAACAAAATTCAGACCTAAGAGAGTGATAGACACATATCTCCATATAATAGGATACAGAACATAGTTACAAAAGAGACAAAATGTCATTATCAACAAGTTTATGAAATAATGACTAGACATACACCTAGCATTTTGCACATTTTGAAGGAAGCTTCATAATTTTTTGAGTAGGCATATCCATAGTGGGTGAACCACAAAAGTAAGATACCCTATTTAGATAATTACTTCTTCCCTTGTTTTTTTGATGTGTCCTCTTCAATTGTTGGTTCATTGTTCTTGTCAACTTCAGTGAAAATCTCCTTAGTAGGTTTTGTAACCTCTTTTGTTTCAGGGCCATCCTATTTAAAAGGTTCAAGAGCAACCTCTTTAGTAGGTTGCATAATCTTTTCAACTTCATCTTGGTCTTGTATCTTACCCTCAATTTCCACCTATGGATCTTCTATTTGGGAAGTATCATTTGTTATCCACTCATTGTAAACAATATCATTAGGCCAATTACACTCCATGATTTCCTTTTCCATGTGAGTAACTTCTTTCCATTTTTCCCTCAACTATTTAATCTCAAAAATATAAGATTTGTAAAAATTTCTTGCCTCTACCACCTTCTCCACAATATCTGCAAATAGATTATTAACATAATTGTTTATTATATCATCCATTATGTTTCTCAACAAGATATAAAAATCTTCATATCATTCCTTAAAAGTTTTGAGTTTGCAATCCTTACTGAAAACTAAGGGAAAAAGATTGAAATTCTTATTCTCATATTTGGAGAGATAGAATTTCACCTTTATCTGTAACAACTCTCTGTTTACATCAAACTCCATCAAACCCATTACCTAATCATCTATCTTTTCAATTAAAACATCAATGTGGGATTTCTCTATAACATTTGTGCATATACTAATAATTTATTCTTCTTGATTAACCCATTTGTGCAAAATTTACCTCAACGCATCATCATTCTCATTAAAATATTTCTCAATAACTTAAACTTTTGATATTTAATGGTGAAGAAGTATAGTATCAATTCTAGATACAAGGTTTAAAATGATTTCGCTCACCTTCTCTTCATATCTTCTAACAACCTCTATCTAATTTGTCTTAAGGTTATTCTTTTTCTCCTCATTTACTTCTCTCAATGATCCTCTAGTGTGTAATGGAGTCTAGGGAAACTCAATAATTGGGCCAGTTAGGGGTGGTGAAGCTGGAGATGATGCAATCATCAACTGAGAGGACTCACCTACTATTTTCTACTTCCCTTGTTTCTTTTCAAACATAACATTAATCATTGTGAATTTCACTAATTTTCTTTCCTCTTTGATCATATGCTTCCAACACTTTTTCATATTTGGTATTAAAGTAAATAAAATTTTTCTTTTATTTCTTAGCAACATCCAAGTTAAAATCAACCCATTCTTTACTTATGAAGGATGATTCTACATTGTCAATTTCCTCTACCGTGAAAACCATCAAACTTCCCATTTGGTTTATGTCAAAGGCTTCTTGGTGCCTTGACTTATCTCTTTCCTATAAAGACCACATCACTAGAGCTACATGATCTTCATTATACTTTACTTCTCTATGAGCCCACCTGGATTCTTCCTCTGTTCTTTATTTAGTATTTGCTTCTTTTCTTAAGGTATCAAATACCATAGTATTTGCAATATCCTACTCTGGGAGAATTAATACACTAGAACCCTTTAGCATTTGTCTTCCTCCTTTTGGAATAATTTTTTTGAAACTCTCCATCATTTCCTCTCTTGTTTAATCTCTTATAACAGAGTTATCTTTATTAGGTTGCTCTGCTTTCACCTTTTAACATTTGGCTTCAAAATTTGACATGCTTGTACTCCATAAGAATTGAATAAAAGCTCTTGATTTAAAAAAATCATCATCAGAGATGAATTTATTGCAAGCTTGTTCCACCATTGGATCCATCTCTTTACCTCTAAAATCTTCTACTATAAGTTCCCAAATTGGCATTGGAGGCTCCTATAACACCCCTTCCTCCAATTCTGCAATAGTTACCAGAATATAATCATGACCTCCCATCTACTTCAAATGTTTAGCTACTGCTTGCTCATTATCAAAATGCATGTGGTCTAGAAAGATGAATATTCTTTAGTCATTGATGATGTCCTTTCTTCTAGTTTCTATCTTTTTGCAAGGGGCTTAGTAGGAGGGTTCTCAGAGTACTATCTTTTATAATTGGGGTAGGATGAGTATATGTGTTCCTCACAATGGCATAGGTACTAGTCTTCCTTTGCATAGTGTATCATCCTAGCTTTATTTTAGAGGTATTTGAGAGCATTTTCATCAACATGTGGTCTAGAAAGATGAATATTCTTTAGTCGTTGAAGATGTCCCTTCTTCTAGTTTCTATCTTTTTGCAGTGGGCTTAGTAGGAGGGCTCTCAGAGTACTATCTTTTATAATTGGGGCTGAGTATATGTGTTCCTCACAATGGCATAGGTACCAGTCTTCCTCTATAGAGTGTATCATCTTTACTTTATTTTAGAGGTATTTGAGGTATTATCCTTATCAGAATATGCATTTATCAAGGCTTTTTTCTTCTCATTCAAAACTTGAATAATTTCAACAAAATTCATCATTAACTTATTCAATTTGTCATCCCATAGCTTTGCATCCTTCAATGGGTCATAATTTTTACCAAGAACATCGATAAAATCCATAACCTTCCTATAAATCCTCCACTTCTCATTCTTTATTTCTAATGATATCCTTAGGATAACAGAATTTAAGGGTATGACTTTTTACCTTAGTTGTTATTTTAAATATTTCATAGAAACCCTCGGGATCTATGAAACTGGCATGGGATGTTGTCATATTAAAATTTTCAAAAAATTTCCCAAATGCTTTTGTCCCTGTTTAGTTATCACAAACTATTACCCAATGATGAACCTAGGAAAAAATGTTCCTCCTAACTTGTTTGTCAACTCATTCTCTTCTAGTCCTCTAACCTTCCATAAAAATTCTGCTACACCAACCTTGAGAGTGACTTGGAAGGGACGCACATGAGGATTCTCAGGAAAACCATAGACTTTGAATACTGTAGAAACAAGGTATGGGAAAATAACTCCGCAATTGTGGCTTACCTTCAAGCCTATAACATACTACTTTGGTCTAACTAATTCCAACAATATCTTACGGATCTGAGGGTTGTTAGGAGATAGCAATGCTATCGTCTTTGAGGTAAAATATCTATCAAATCTTACAAAACTAGCACATATTATTTCCTAGGACATATCAATACTCCATAATTGCACTAGTAGCTTTTCTCCTTCATGCTCTCTTCTTATTTTCATCTCCTTCTCAAACATAGAAAATCCCTTACAAAGACATATGTACATCAGTAAAGAATACCATCCAAAAGACTTATCAAATTTTCGTTTACTTATTCCAACCAATCCATTGTGAATATCTTCAGCAAGATAGGAGACAAAATTAAAAATCACACCCACCCCATATTGCAGTATTTAAACCATCATGTACATTAGAAGAATTGGTATATGATCCTTCTCATCCATATTGGAAACTTTACACAAAGACAAATATACAACTTGAGCTCAAAGGTTGAAATATTTCTTCAATAATGGTTCATGTGTGGATGATGGGACCAAGCTTTGGTTTCCAATTTTGATGAAGTGCTCCTATAAATGTCCACTTCTAATATAAATCCTCTAAGCTTTATTGATAGCAATTTCTCAAGATCAATTTCTTCATGGAGGATGAAGGAAGGATGCAACATAAAAACTTCACAAATTACTTTTGTTGTGACTTTGAAGAAGCCATCTCTAGAACAACTTCTAACCATACAAAGAATTGGGTCAAATCTTTTGGCAATTAGGGTTAAAAGGTCAACATCTATAAAAACCTGTGGGACAACCAATTTTCCCAAATTAAGTTTCCATACATTATTGTGAGGAGTATATTGGTTTCTCTGAGAAAACCACTTCTTGAAAATCTCAAAACCACTTGTAAATGTGTGCGCATATCTAAGAAAATTCTCCTTATTATATGAACCTTCATGAACTTTTAACCTAGGGGATTTAGGGATTAATAGTTTTTCCTTAGCTAAGTCATTAGTCGACATGTCTAATTGTTCCAAAAAACCATCATGTACAGTCCTATCTTGATAGTTTGTTTCTCTACTAAATTCCTTTCGAGGAGGTATTTTGGAAAATAAGATATCTTACACACAAATAATTTTTCTTCAATTTCTATTTGTAGAATGAGAAAGTTTCAAATAGGAAAAGTTACTTACTCTTCAGCTCCCAATCTTTGTAATTTTCTGCACAAGAAAACCCTAGCTTTCTTGCAACCTTCAATGGCAATGAATATCCTTTCCTTTTTGCAATTGTAAAAGAGATCAATCACATTTTTACAAGAATTGTGGTGCAAGCATTGATTTTACCATCTATTAGAGTTGCACAAATTTGAAATAAATTTTCTATTAAGTCATTGCAAATAATGGGCACAAAACTTCAAGTATAACTTCAAATATGATTCGTCGATTGAGAATGATCTGAAATTCCTATTTCAATCCATATGCTAAGTCATCCTTCATGTAATGAGGGGAAGTCAAATGAATCAAATAGTGCTAATTGTAAACAAACTATACTTTTTGGACCCCTGTCTAACCCTTTTGAAAACTCTAGGACATGTGTCACAATGTCACATTCTCGCAATGCTTACAAATCATGCTAGTCTTCATGGTGAGAATCAAACCATTATAAATCTACCCATATCTAATGGTCTCCTAAAATCAACAAATACGTGGAACTCTAGGACATGTGTCATTTCATTTCTTTCATTAAAAACCATGCACCTTTTTATATTGACTAAGTGATGAACATTGATCTCCCATAATCTAAAGACTGGGATTTGAACACTTTCCTACATGCTTTATTTTAGATCCAACCCTACCAAGAACACATGTTCTCACATTGAATTCTTCTATTTGTTAAAGATCATTCAAGTCTCTATGATGAGAAAGTGATGACCGATTATATCCTTCAGATCAAACCGTTGGAAATCAAGTACAATTACCTTGTAAGTAGGCCCACCAAAGACACGTGTCATTTCGTTTCTTTTTTGTATTTGGTAAAAAGAATCTCCACTATGTAAGAAAGCTATAGCAATTGATTTTTTTACATCTAACAGTCTGAAAGTAAGATGGAGTATATCCATTTATACCACTTTGATTTCCCCCTATAGGACAAGTGGCATAACGTCACATTCTTGCATTTGTTGAAAACTATGAACCTTTTTATAGAGACTATGTGACCATCGTAGATTTACTTAGATCTAACAATCACTGAAAATCAAGCAAAGACTTATAACTCTAAGACATGTGTCATGTTTTCGCATTTTCACAAGAGGTAAGAACCATGCAAGTTCAAGATGCAAGTTAGCGATCATCATATATATTCCTAGATCTAATGATTGAAAATAAAGTAACCATTTTGGGACCTTTTAATCTGTGAGGTATGCCTTCAACCACTAGAAACATGCCACACAGTGACAAATCAACATGTTGAAAGATAGAATCATCGGGCCCACATACATTTTATCATAATTTAAATAAAATACCTCACAAATGCAACTGTTAAAGATGTTATTTAAAAACATACACCCACCTAGAGGAAAACACAAAGGACTTTTAAAAGGGTTTTAGACTTTATCTAGGGGTTCCTTATGAAAATCTTTGGAAAGACACAAAAAGGGCTACGAAATTATCAAATTTTCAAATTTTCATCCCAAAATCATGATGAAACTTTAAACAAATTTTAACCCTAAAAATTATGGCTAACAATGGCTTTGTCTAGGGATGATGAACAATTCGTGTTCATACAAGGGCTTAGAATTTTTGGGAGAAGCAGACGACAAGCCTGACAACTTAGAGAGAACTTAGGAAACACTTGACAACAAGATGAGAAAACCAAACAAGAAATAAGAAAATATAATACTTATATATAGAAAATACAAAATGTACGACCCTATCCTATTATTCATGGAAAACTATACTTCTTAATAGAAGTATCTCCTCAAGAACTGTCCATGAACTAGCAGTTCAAGAGTATCACTAGAGAGCTCCTTCAAAATATATGAATCCTCTCCCAACTTTGAGTCAATCAAATAAGGACCAAGCCACATAGGGTCAAAATTCCTTATCTTCTAATCTTGCATTCCACAACAACACTATATCTTCAGGTTTAAATTTTTTGTTTATTTTCCTTTTATCAAACAAGTGTTTCACTTGTAGTTGTAGCTTAGCATTTTTAGCTAAAGCTTGCCTTCTATGTTCATCCAATCCAGTGAGCTCATCAATCATTTCTTGCTTATCATCATCATATATTTTGAGTGAATTTATACATCCCTATCAATTTTTTCTAAGGCAACCTATCTCGGATTCCATATACTAGATCTCAAGGTGTTACTCCAATAGCCTTCTTGACAGTTACCCTGTTTTCCCATACAACCAAAGGTAACTTTAAATCTAAATTATTTTTGTTATCATCCAAAATTCTCTTGATAATCTTCAAAATAGTCTTGTTTGTGGACTTTTCTCTTGCATTTCCTTGGGGATGATATAGGAAGGAAGTACATCTGGTTATGCCAAATTTCTCACAGAATTGAATGTATTCATCAAACCTAAAACACATGGCATTATCTGTTACAATTATCTTTGAACATCCAAATCTAGTGATAATATTATCTAAAAGGAAATCATTCACAACCTTGGTAGTTAAGCTCCTAGTTGGGATGGCCTCCACCCATTTTGTGAAATAATTAGTAGCAACTAAGATCCATGAATAGCCATTGCTTGACTTGTTAGCAATCTCTCCTATATAATCAATGCCCCATTGTTGGAAAGGGGATTACACCTGCACTAGTCTAAATGGAATGTTCCTAGAAATTTAACTTACAAGAAAATATTTGTCAAGGTTCACACTCTCTTACTAATTTGTGAGCATCTATGAAAAAAGTTGGCCACTAAAATTCAGATCTTATTACTTTGTGGGATGTTGTCTTGGCCATGTAATGACCTCCACATAATCTATTATGAATCTCACTTAGAATATTGATCAATTCATCCTTTTCAACAAAATTCAACAATGCCACTTCAAAATTTATTCACCATAGTTTTCTATCAATAATATTGTATTTGATAGACTTCAATTTCAGTGAACTCTTCTCATTAACACTCATTGTAGATGGAGCATGCATCTATTGCAAATAATAGATGGTGTCCTTGTACAAACCACAATAATCCATATCATAAATGTATGGGAGATGGTCATCATCTACAAAATTTATTTGATTTGCATCTAAATTTGATTGTGCCATCAACATTTTCAAACCTTGACCTTTCACCAACTTAGTGAGTTGGATATCTATATTGAATTCTTGAAATCTATTTATCCATCTACGTGTTCTTCCTGACACTTCTTGTTAAGAAAATATATCTTCAACTGAAATACTTGGAACAAAGGCTATGACTATGGCTCCTCAAATAACATTTGAAAGCTTTAATTTCTTTCAACAAAGCATAGGCATGCTTTTCATTTATATCATATTTGAGTTCTACACCTTGAAGGGACTTACTGAAAAAGGCAATAGGTTTTTCAAAACCTTCTTCATTCTTCTCAAGTAATACTATTGGACTAGTATGGAATGAAGAAAAGGAAAAATAAATGCATGGGCTTACAATAATCATGGGTTCTTAATATAGGTGCAATCTCAATTACTTCTTTGATGTTTTGAAATGCAATTGAAGGTTCCCCATCCCATTTGATTTCTTCTTCTTTCTTGAGCATTTTAGAAATTGGTCTATTGATCTCATCAAAATTAGTGATGAAACTCCTCAAAAAATTCACTTGACCAAAAAAGGAATGAATTCCCTTTACATTCTTGGGCTTAGGAACTTTATCTATGTCAACAACTCTTTCTAGGTCTATTCTAACCCCTTCCTTAGACACTATCTAACCTAGAAGTTTTCCTTTAGTTACCCCAAATGCACACTTCCTCTGGATAAGGGAGACTCCATACTCTAAATCTTTCACAAAAATCTTCTCTAGATGCTTACAATGATCTTCTGGATTTTTGAAGTAAGTAGTCAAGTCATCTTGATATACTACCATGAATTTATCTATGAAATCTTCAAAGGCTACATCCATAGATCTCTAAAATGTTGCTCTAGCATGAGAAGCCCAAAATTCATTCTCATATCCACATACATACCCCAAAGTGTTGTAAAGGTAGTCTTATATTGCTCAACTTCATCCACTAATACTTGGTTATAACCTAAGAAAAAATCCATCATAGACATTAATTTTGAACCAATTACTTGCTACAACATGACCTCCATATTTGGTAGCCCATAGTTATCCTTCAAAGATGCAATATTCAAATTCCTTAAATCTACACAAAGTCCAATCTCTCCATTTTTCTTTCTAATAGGCACTAAGTTGATGCCCATGTGGAATGTATGATGGGTTTTATAACCCCACCATATTCAAGTTTCATCAACTCCTCTTGCATTTTTGGGGCTAATGTAGGATTGACAGGTCTTTACTTTTGTCTAAAAGGCTTAACATTTTAATTTAAAGGAATCACATGTTTGAAAAGATATTCTTGATAGACTTTCAAGTCATCATGCGACCAAGAAAAAATATTTCTAAATTTTCTTTAAAACTCAATTAAGGATCTTCTTATATCATGGGATAATTTCTTACCTACATATAGTCTTTTAGGGGATTTAGTCGCTCCTAAATTTACCTCATCCAACTCCTATGATTTCTTGTCCTTGACATCTGATTTAAATCTATCTTCGTTGTCAAAACCACTCTCCAACACAACCAGTCCTTTTGGCACTTTATTTGTCTTAAGCTACAGGATTTCTAATCCAAAAATTGTATCCTTTCCATCTAAAATCTCAACATAAGTACTGCAATCTAATTCTTGCCCATGGTATTTGTCTTCACATTTAAGGAACTTCAGGATATCAGAATCTTCTTCAAAATCTTTCCAATCTTCTTTGTTATTAGGGATGGATGGCCTAACTTGCATCTCTACTTCTGAAACTCCTACAAAAGTAATGCCATTTGGTTTAATTTCCATGTTTTCCAATAGGTCTACCATATTATTATTAGTTCTATCCATCCATATTATTCCAAATGCATCAAAAGCTTCAATTCCATCTTAATCAACATTCTTGTATTGCTCCAGTCTCTTACTCTTTAATGCATAAGACTGCCAAATTTGTGATACAACCAACTCTGAATCACTATCACATACAAATTTTTTATACCATGTTTGGTAGCCAATTAAAGACTGAAAAGAAGTGCTTCATATTCAACAATGTTATTTGTACATGTGAAACTTAGAGTGAAACAATACCTAAAAGTATGTTTCTCTAGTGAAATTAACATCATTCTAGCACCAGCTCCCTCTTTTGAATTGGCACCATCGAAATACATAGTCCATAGCTCACCATCCTTTGAATGACTCTAAACTTCTTGTAATATTGGTGTAGGTGTCTTCTCTTTCTCTAGAACAATCACTTCAGCTCTAAAAATATTTATATCAATGTCCAAAAAACATGTAGCATCATTATCTATATTTTCTTCAATCATATGGTTCACCCTAGTTTCTCTATTCACCTTAATAGCCTTATCACCAATATGGAAAGTAGCAAAGGTCACACTGCAAATTTTCCCCCATGTCATCACTCCACTTTCTTGATAATAATATACCATATTGAGGAAGGATATCCACTACTAGTACACTCATGGTAAGATCACTATCAAGATATGCAACTAACTTGTATGGTAATGTACTGCTAGTTCCTATAACAGGGACTTCTCAGAAGTCTAAGGCACAAAATCTTCACTATTTGGTATCTTCCTTTAAACCAAGAGATTCCATGATTTTAAAAGGCATAACAATATTTGAAGCACCAGAATCTATCCTACATTTTTTAATAGTTTTACCATTTATAATCAAACTTAGGAAAAAAGGGTCAATATTCTCAATATAAGCTACTACATAATTGTCAAGATACAAGGGTGGAATCTTGGATACTACTCATTCCCCATTCTCCTCCTTTGTTTTATGTATAACTTGGCCCTCTTCTCCTATTGATGACTTATTCTTAATAGTATTACCATTCTTAGTTCCCCCTAACCATGCTAAGGATTTGTTCTTATGTTCATCTATCCTAAACATCTTAGATTAAGGGAGTTTCACACAAATATATGTCGATAAAATAAGCATCATATCAACAGGAGTGTAAGGGGAATCTTCAAGAAACACATATTTATTTTCTGCCAACTAATGAGTAATATCCACAAATTTTTTATTAGCATTCGACTCAAACCTTTTGACTTACACAATCTCTTTTGTTTGTCTTTGTCTTGGGTATACATATTTTTCTTAGGTTCCCACTTCTTAATTTTAACATCTTTTAATTTGACAACTTGTGGGCCTTTTTCTTTATGAGTCTCATCCATTTTGTGAGTTACATCTTTGATGATGATACTAGATGATTTACCAACATTGTCATTCACTATCCTATTTCTCAAGTTATAATAAATATGAACCCGAGCAACCATTTCAACAATTATATTATCAATTTCTTCTCTAGATGGATTTCTCAAATTTATATGGCCTACATCTAATGTTAGATTAGATTCTTTTTTGTCCACTTCTTCTTCATCATCTAAAAATATTTGTTTTTTATTAAGTAAAATAGGTTTTAACAGGTGCTTGAAACCCGTTAGTTTACAAAAGAAATAGACATTAACTCTAGAACCAAAACAAACAACAAAGAAACAATGGGCCAAATAAGGCCATGAGAATCATACAAAAAGAGGCAGTCTCCAAAAGAGAAGGCAAGCAAGAGGTTTTGAAAGGACCTAAAACCTTATACAATATCAACCATCAAGATTTACATTTCAATCTTGTCTTTTGAGAACGTGAAGACATATCAAACAAAGGTTTGGAGGAATTGATTATTTTTCCTTTTACTTATGTCCATACATCCTCCACCTTCCCAATAGCCTTCTTCCAATTAGGGCATTCAGCCCCACAACCAACCCCCAACACCCTCGATGCAGGAGATAAAATAGCTGAAACAACAACAAAAGAAGGGACAACAACACCAACCTGAAATAGAGCCACTAGAGGGACAACATTCAAATCAACAGTTTCAATAGAAGATGAAAAGATAACTACAAAATTCTTGGTCATTTCCATAGGGGCAACATTTGAATCATCAGAGATAGCAACAAAATCCTCCACCAAAGAAAGATCATTCTAAGAAGAGCTATCCAACCCATCCTCCATTGTGGATACTTTCTGAACAGTGTAGTGATCATCTAAAACCCCCAACCATCAAGAAGGTGATTTCTTCAATCTAACCTTATCAGAGGTGCATCACAGAGCGAGATGGCTAGTCTTATGGCATTTCCTGCATCTAAAGGGAATACCCTCATAATAAACAAGTTGAATCCAAAAACCATTTGGAGAGGCCAACTTAATCATTTCAGGGAGCCCCTTGGAGACATCAATCTCCACAAGAATTTGAGTATACACCATCCTAAACACATTGGAAGATTCTAAATCAACCAACAAGAAGTCCCCAAGGGACTCCCTCACAATCTCCAGGACTGAGTCTAGCCAAAAGTGAAGGGGAAGATTCAACAACCTTACCCAAAGAGGAATCTTATTAAAAGATTCATATGTTGGGTCAAAATCCTTATACCAAAGTTTGGCCATCGAAGGGAAGCTCTCATCCCAAGAGAAACCATAGCACAAGATGGAATTTCTATCTTCAATATTTGCAAATTTCACAATAAAAAAGCCCCTTGCCACAAGGTAAATATGAACTAAATCTGAAATGATAGGTTCCCAATATTTGGAAATCCAAGCATGTAGATTTGATAGAGAGGGCCAAAATCCCCTTTAAAAAATAGAAGTTGAAAAAGAGTAGTCCTCCACATATGTGGAAATCTCATCAACAATTCCTAAATCTAGATGAAACACAAGCAGGTTACTTACAGAGACATGCACAGTTGATCAAAGCCCTGCCTTCATAGTAGGAGCCCCAATACCTACCTCAAAGGTAGCCTCATTAGCATAAGAGATAGTAGATCTCCCCATAGAAACTTGAGACTAAGAAATAGGGGAACAGTGAGCCTCAATAGTAGGAGCCATAGGAGCAACAACTGCGATGACCCTAGCCATAGTAGAGGGATGAAGAGCATCCACCACCACATCTAGAGACTGAACATCATCCCCATTATTTTCTGGAGAAAAATAGGTGGGAGAAATTGAAGATTGAAACCCGACAAGAGCAGTGCGAGAAGAAGTGAAAGCAAAAGTGAGAGTGGGAGACATGAATATTTATTGATGATAATTTCCATACAGATCTATCTGATTATTTACATCCCATTTTGATTCTTCCAAATCCAATTCATTTTCATAGCAAGAACTTACCAAGTTTCAGGCCACATCATCATGAATTTCTTCATCAACAATTTATTCTTATTTAGATTGTTGAGATGTTGAGATTGACTGAGCCACTGCATAGTGATCATGAGATGAGGAAATTGACAAGCCATACATTAAGACACCTCTTCTGCAATGTTTACATAATTCCTTTGTAATGGATCTGGTACAATTTTGTCATTAGCATCTTTTGTAGGGTTATAAATAGGTTTTTCATCCTTCCATTTTGTATTATAAGGATAATTTTGCAATCTATTACATCTACTGAAACCATTATTGAATTGAGGCTTGTCACCAGTATGATTCCTACATGTATCTCTAGCTGGAGGCTTCATATTTTTCAACAAATTTAACATCTAATCCATTTTTTCCTCCTCAGTCTTCTTATTAGCAACAAACTTGTCACCTTCCTTATTATTTTGAGGATTAAATAATTTAGGATAATCTCCTCTCCCTAACTTTCTGGAAGCTCTTCTATTATTTTCAATGTTCACAGCTACTCTGAAGTCATCTCTCAACGTTTTAGGATCCTTATCTCTTAAGAAATAAGCCATTTTGTTGTCAAAATAATTAAAATAAGTTGTTGAGCATACATTCTCATCCAACCTCATAACTTTAAATAATTTATACAACCCCTTTTGGAACCTGAAATTGAAATAAAATGTAGATTTGTTTGGGTTTTTCTTGATGTTATTAAAATCATTCAAGACAAAACCAACATTAGTGTTGTCTTCATATCACTCTTTGAAACACTTTTCAAGATCATTCCATGAACCTATACTGTCATCAGGAAGCCTTCTGAACCAATCTCTAATATCCTCAATAAGAGAATTCACAAATAGCTTCATGATCACATCTTCACATTCAACTTCATAATCATTTAACATATCTATAAAATTTTGAGATGTTGCTCACCACTAATTGCATTATTTCCAGTGAACTTAGTGACCTTATCTCCCATCTCATTTGGGATAGGGTTAGGATGACTAGGGATTCCTATGAAGGATAGTTTCTTATACCTCTCCATATAAGCAAGCCTTTTCTGAAAACCTAAACTAATGGAGCTAGGTCATGTTGGATGGATATTTTGCAATTGATAGTTTTGGGTAAAAATTCAATCACAAAATATGATGACCAACTACAGCGTGTGAGACAAAGTCTCTCCTACCTTAAAGAGAAGGCTCCCCCTTCTCACCATTCCTTGGATCAACTCAAGGTAAGCAAGAAATTGAGATATTTATAAATAGGGTGTTACTATTATCCTTTCTTCTTAACTTTCAAAAAAGGATCCACTTATTCGTAAGGCGAATAATGGGAAAGGTGAATCTCTAATTACACTTCTATCATGAGATAGAAACAGTGATACCAATAAATTTTAACTAACTCAAAGGCTAGCCGAAACATACTAGTTTGGCTCTAAGTCCTGTCGTACTTCTATATGGTAAAATATTTACAATTAGGGCACAAAAACTCCTAAAAGTAAGAACAATCTAACTATTTTGTGAATTAAGAAAAACATACAAGCTACAGACAAAGCTTATAGCTATGGATTTTCACAATTGTTCCTGGTCAAATCTTAGGCTTCAATTGTTTCTTAACTCTTTTCTATCAATTCACAAGATACAATATCAATAACAAAAGATAGTACGAATCAAAGATAACTTGAATGAATTATAGACAAAGCTTACAATTCATACAAGTGACAATTTCACTTAATCAAAGTTAAGTCTCAAATGGTCCTTTGTATTCACTTTCTCTCAAAATAATGCTCACACAAACAAAGTTCTGCTGGCACAATTTCTCTAGAGCTCTCTTGCATAAAGATAATGATGATTTTACAATGAGGGGGGCACTCCTTTATATAGGAAAAGAAGTTGAGAAAAAAGGAGAGTAAAAAGTGGGAGCAACTCAACCAACTTTGACCAAGTCTAACTACAAAAACTAAAGGGTTACATGCAACTACACATGCAACTCGCATTACATCTTTTGCATACATGCAATTCGCATTACATATTTTGCATACATGCAATTCACATTACATGTAATTACACTTTTTCATGTAATGCATTCTAAAAAACTATGAAATAGAAATTACACAACAATCTTAAAGATTGCTTCTTAATGCCTTGAATTTCACAATAACGTCATGTACTGTAGGAAGATCAACAATCTCCATTTTCATTGATATGGCTTCAATTCTCATTGCATTTTCATATGCTGATTGCAAAACTTTGGAATTTTTTGTTGTATTATCTAATAAGTGTTTTGTCAAGGATTTGTACAAAATGGAACTTGTTCATTGTGTGCAAACCAAAATCTTCAGAATCTACATCAGTATTGATCCTAATTGTATATTCTGAATTCACTCTTTCTATTGCCAAAAGATTACCAAGATTATCAGTAACACGACATCCCAATTGCTCCAAATCACAAGTAAGGCTTGTTTCAACTGCTTGACAATCTTCAAGAGAAACTTGCACTTTTGTGATCAACTTTCTTAAGGTCTCTTCCTTGTAACCAATGAGTCCTTGAAATCTAAAAAATATTTCACATGACAGAAGAACATCACATGAGACCATAGCATTTAGATTAAAATTAATCATTTCATCCCAATCCTCAAGGATTTCCTTCAGGTTATCTGCCTCTTGAGTCAGAGAAGAAATTAAGTTTAGTTCCATTCTGTTCATCTCTTTAACACACCTTAGAACTGCAAGTGTTTCTGTGATGGCTTGAACTCCTTCAGCAATGATTTCCTATATCCAGGACTTAACAACTTCAATCAACCTTCTCTCTTTAGATTTTTCTGATGCAACAATAACATTGTGAGAAGATTTCTTCTAGATGACCTCATTCAAATGAGCTATTTCCTGTTTCAACTAATTCTTCTTTTCCCAAAGCTCATGACTGCTTTTTGATACATTCGCCAATGCGTCATGAGCATCTTATAAAGAACTCAAATGAGATTGCTTTCCAACTTCAATCTCAATAAATTTATAATTAGAGCTAGTGATTTCTTCAACATGTTTATCTACTAAAGGCTCAGCAACCTCAACATACTTGGTTTTGTTAGAATCAACCAAAATTCTAGAAACAATCTTGTCCTTTAGAGATTTGGATTTAGTCTTCATAGAAAGATTGTCAGGAGGAACAACCACCTTCCTTCTCTTTGTTGTTATTCTACTCAACCATTTAGGTAGGCTGAAACTTTCATCTGTAGAAACAAGCACAGTGGAGACCATTGGCATTGATCCAAATTGTATATCTGTAGTGACTAAACAAGATTCAGTTTGCACTGTTGTAGGCATAGGAACATGTTGTGAAGATTCTGTCATAAAAAGTTCAAATCCTGTCAAAGATGTATCAAGTTGGGAAACTTGACCACTAGTAAGAGTTGAAAAATCTTCAAACACATTTGCTATGTGTTCAAAATGATCATATGCAGGAACATGACGAGCAACAGATGAAATCAGAAGAGCCATGGTGTTAACCTCTGAGACTGGAATGGAGTGAGTAAAATAGTAGAAAATGAATCTACATCATCATCAACCTCATGCAAAAAGAGCTCTTCATGTGGAGAAGACGTGCAAGCTCATGCAGGCTTGGGAGGAGATGTGATTCTAATCTCTCCTTCTTCATCTAAATCTTCTTTCTCAGATTCTATTTCCAATTCTTCTTCTAATTCTATCACTGATTCTTGAATTGGTTCAGGAACTTGGGATGATTTAGTTCCTTTTCTACCCTTTAATTTCAATTTGAGAGTACTCTTGATATTTGAAGATGAAGCACCATCTTTCCTTGTAAGTTCTAGTTGTGACTTCCTGCCAGGAGGACCAAAACTTCCACAATCTAGACCCATCTTAGGATTTACTCTTTTTAGGCCTTTACTTTTCAACCACTTGTTAGTGTTTGCTAAGATGGATTGAAACCTATCCATAATAGATGTACCTTCTTTTTGTTGCCATTGAATAGGGAAAGGGCACATTTTATCAAAACTAGCTTGATGGAATTCTGGATCAAGAATGTCACCATCATCTTCAACTTGGAAATATGGAGAAATTTCCAACATATTAAGATCGATTATTTGTTGCAAGGTTAACCTGCAATAATCCATCTTCATAATATCAAGCTCTATTCTCATGTCAATCCAAATATCTTCAATGCAATGAACATGAGTATAGGCCCTCTTTATCTAAGAGTTCATCTCTCAATAATCAAAATCAAATCTAGCCTTGAACCTCTTCAATGTAATAAATTATAACTCTAATTCCATATTCTTCACTTTAGGTACATAAACAATTGAATAATTGCCAACAGTTAAAGGTCTAGCTAAGGTGATGCCAAATCTGGGCCTATGTGACGCATGTTGATCATTCTACACGTCCATGAGTTGTCTAGCTAACTCCATTAGAATGATTTGATCTGTAGCATACCTAGGTAAGGAATATGGCTCTCCTTTGAAATATCCAACTCTCAAGTATGTGAAAGTAGGAAATTGAAGAAAAATGCAGTCATATTGGTTTACCTTTTCCCATGCTGCATCAGATACTCTTTTGATATATAACTGTTTGTCAAACAAACACCAGTAATGTCCAAAGAAGGCATCTTGGACTCTTTTTTAATGGTATTTACTATTAGCCAAAGTGATTTGGTCATAGTATTCCCAAACAGGTACTTGAAGACGATCACCTTTGGTGGAAAGACCTAAAAAAGACCCCATGGCAGCAATAATGTAAACTACATATGAATTCATGTAAAAAGGTACTGATGTTCCTAGATTGCATATCTACTGATAGATCATAGTACTGATAAGCTCTCCCCAAAAGATGTGTTCTTTGTTCTCTATGATTTGAAACATAAATTTGTACATCCATGGCTCAAAATTGGAAGAATCCTTAAGACCACAGATTCTGCTGAGAAGGATGATGAGATCCTTGTATTCTTGTTTAAAATTTGACTAATGAAGAGTCTTTGGCCATCTGGAAAAAAAATTTCTTTTGTTGTCTAACCAGTAAAAGTTGACATACTTCTAATAGTTTCTTTTTTGTTCATTCTAGCAAGCTAATGACAATTCTTTAGTCAAGTCAACACATTCTGATTTTTGAGGAACTTTGAAGATTTGTTCAATCACTTCAGGATCAAGGCTAATGATAACCTTGTTGTCAGCATCTTTAATATTCCTTGTCTTTGGAGTGAAGCGTTGAGCACATCCGTAGACAAAATTAGGTTCTATGGCTACAATGGGAAATGTAGAAACCAAATGGATCTTGCTTCTTTTAAAACATTTCATCTCATGTGTAGCTGGAGCTTCAATCCTTTGTAAAAAAATCAGCTACATCTACGTGACCAATCTTGGTGTCTAGCACGTTATCAAGAATAGACATAATTGAAGAAGAAACTGCATGAGCCAATTCTTTGTCATATTGGTATTTCATCTTGCCCTTGGATTTGGAAGACAAGGACATTTCTTGTGTTTGTATTGCAACACAAAAATCCCAAAACACAAATACATCATTAGAAAGAATCTTCATGCAAGTGAAATCTGGAGCAGCAGTGAAGATTCAAAAAGGAATGACTTTCGAAGAGAAAGCATATGCATATGCAATGGAATGAAAAGTGAAATGGAATGAACAACATGTGGAATGAAATGAAATGAAAGTGTGGATATGGAAAAAGAAATGAAATGGAATGGAATGAAAATGTGTGAAGGTGAAATGCATGGGAATGCATGTGAAGTGAAAGTTGCGGATTTCAAAAGTGACAAAGTTTTCAAGGCTTTATTGAATGAAACATGCATATATGTAAATGCAATATGTAATGGAAAGTGGAAAGTGAAATGAGATGTAAGTGCAAATGAAAGGTACACTTTACATGTATATGTAGATGTGAATGAAGGGTAACATGTAAAATATGTTAGGAGGTGGAAACATGTATTTGTTCATGTAAGTGTGAATGCGTATATGAAGATGGAAATGAAACAATAGAGGTAAGATAATGAATTATATAGTCACTTTTGGAGGAAAGGAGAAGTCAAAGTACATGGAAAGTGAAAATGACATCTTTTTGTCTTTTCAAAATATTACTTTTAATCAAAATTGGACCATTTGGATGCAATTACACGTAAGGCATTTCGTGTAATTGTGTTGTGTGAATGGAAATGAAAAATGGGATTACATGCGTGTGTGGATGGTGAATGAAGTGAAAAACATGTAATCACATTTGTCGGATGGAATGTGAGATGTAATGACATGGAAACAGAATGTGAAAAATGATAATGCTTTCGCATGTAATGAAGGAAAAACAAGTTTTTGGGAAAAAACTTGCAATTTCTCCAAATGGAGAAAAATCAGCAAACGAACACACAAAACCAAAACAAAAGAAAAAAATACCTTTGAAAACAACTCAAAACATGCCAATATGCAATGCATTCCAAAGATGAAATTCAAATTTGGAACTTGGGGAAGAACCAAAGACATCAAAATGAAGAAGAAATTCATATTTAAAGGAAAAATGCACATTCTAAGGCAAAGAATTTTACAAATGGCATACATTCAACGATTTCATGCATAAAATCAGCAAGGATAAGAATGAATTAAAATGCAAGAAAGAAGAGGTTCACTTACATCAAAAATATGTGCCAAAAATGAAGGAAAAGATGCTCTTTGTTTGAAATCTTCTTCTAAAATGGTGAGAACTTTTCAAATCTTCAAAATTCAAATTATGAAGGGCAGCAAACAAGGAGATTAGTTAGCAAAATGCCAAAATGTACCCTAGATTGGCTCCAACTTTCAACGTTTTAAAGATTGCATGTTCTTGAGATGTTTTTGCCAAAACAAGCAAAAAACGTGATCTTCCAAGTAAAATGTTTTGATGATTTAGCACCAAAATAATAATCTTCAAGCAATGTAATCACCTAATGAGGTAAAAATGACTTGATTCCATACAAAAATGTGATCAAACTTGGTAGATTTATGGAGTTTTATGCAAACTCGTGCCCTAGATTGGGAGTTTCAAACACATTGTTGGGTACAATAAATTAATTTTTGATGAGCGCAAAATGAACACCTCTCCAAAATGTTTTGAATGCAACTGATTTCATCCAAATCCATGAAGAAAATCAAAAGTTATGATCAAAATCGGAGGTTTTTGGAGCAAGAACATGTTTTCTTCACGCAATAGGACATTTTTATGTTCATTACATATTTTAAAACATGTTTGAAGTCAAAATAGGACCTTTTAGAGTCCATTACATGTTTTAAAATATGTCTTGAGATATAATCTCACTTTTTGAGACTCATTGCATATTTTAAAATGTATAAGACTCTAAAATCTCACTTTTTGGAGTCACTTACATATATTAAAATGTCTCAACTTTTTTATGCACAAGCATAAAAACTCAACTTTTCATGTCATTGCATCAAAAAAGTCCACTTTTACAAGCATTTGATGTAATGACATAAAAAAAAGTTCTCAAAATGAGTTTTTATATGTATTAGCATGAAAAGTTTTCACTTTTCATAGTTTTTTACATGCATAAGCACATAAAATGTCCACTTTAAGGCTTTTAAGTTATGCATTTCACTTATTTTTATAAAAATGTCAACAATATGGGTCAAAAATTACATTTATGCATTATATTAATCAATATAAGTCATAAACATTAAGTTAAAGTGACATTTATATAAGTATTTGATTTTAAAATCAAAAAATTTAAAAGTAACTATATAGTTCTATAGTCACTTTAAGTGAAAAATTATAAAGTAACTCAACTTAAAATTATAACATAAAGTGCACTATAGTCACTTTAAGTTATAAATTTAAATGAAAAGTAACTTCAAAACATAAAAAAAAGTGAGTAAATGTTATATTTTTGAAAAAGTGAATGTCAAAATGAAAATATAACATCATTTTTTTTAATTCGTGTTGTTGCACCTAAAATGTCCACTTTTGAGGCACTAAAATGACCATGTCTCTTGACTAACAACTCTGATTGACCCCTAGATTAGACCAAATCGAAGAGGAAATCGAAGGGCATGACATGAGCAAATCCATAGGACCAAAAACAAGCAAACAAAAACTCAAAATCAAAGAACAAACTATGAAGGCTTCAAGAATCAAGCAAAGGCCTGACAGAAAGCAAAACAAAAATGACTTGACAAAGGCCTTCAATAAAACAATTTGATATTCGAATTGAAATAAATTGATTGATCAACACTAAGAAATTGAATATCAAATTCAAGCTTAGAGAAATGCGAAACTAGCTTGAAAAAGTTTCGTGTTGTTATCTACATTTTGTGGTGACAAAATGCAAGACAATAGGTCCAACATTCTTAATAGATGCTATGATCTTTCCTTACTTCCATATGATTTTCTGACCTATTGTAGTAGAAGAGGAAGTTGGGCCTAATTGAGATATCCCTACATTACTTAGTAGTGGAGCACAAGCAACACTATAGGCTATCCCTTGTGAAGATTAAGCTTGTCCTATGGTTTGTCTAGAAGCAGATCTCAGGAACTGAATTTTATTTTTCATTTCAACTACTTGGGCCTCATTTTCAACTTTTTCCAACTCTTTGGCAAGGTTCTCGCATTGCCTTCTAGCCTTTTCCAACTCTATATCAATTTGTGACATGATAAGGAGATCTTTGGGAGTTATAAGGGGTACATTTATATGAATACCAATTGTCTTTTGTTTACCCTTTTCTAGAACCTTAGTTGTGGGTTTAGTTGTATTCATTGTATCTCTAGCCTTCTCAATGGGCTCATACTGATGGATATGATTGATAATTGGCCCTTCTTTCATAGATTCAAAGTTGGTATGCAGAGCTTGATCCTATGCCTTACACTGGATCTCAATTTTCCCAAATCTCCAAATATATTTGAATGTAGAGATGTAGGTTTTTTCTCTAATCTCTTGTTTTGTTATTTCAACAGAGATATTCTCCTAAGAAGGTAATCCCTTTCAATGAGGGCATTCATGACTTCCATTTTTTGCTTTCCCCAAGCATTTGTGCTTGTCATCCTCTTCAATAGCTTGTCTTTTGAGGATTTCTAACTTCACATACACATCAATGGTATTAACATTAGTAGCCACTGATTCTATGGTTTCACTAAGATCTATAAGATTTTTCTCAATGAAAGGGATGTGTTCTAGATGACATTCGCCTAGGTGGGAATTTTTTGAAACTTCGTGCCTATCCATATTTCTTGACTCAATCATCCTAGGTCTAACATACCCAATAGATGAGACTACGTTATCTTCACATACTTCTTCTCCTTGAAAATGAATGTTGAAATTTTTTCCCAGGATACCTATATTGTCAAAGTCTGAACTTTTAGAGGAAAAACCCTTCTCTTCTACATTTTGAGGCTACAAGTTTGTTTCTATATTATTTTTGGGTTGTCAAGCACGACTAGACTCTCCCTTTCTTTTAGGTCATATCTTTCTATTGCCTTTGGGCAAATCAATTTGTATGGGAATATCAGGGTGTTCCTTTATGTAGGTTCTCATGTTTTTTCTCTTCTTAGCCATTAAGATGTTAATGAGATTAAAAAAATAAAATACTGGTTATGAAACCTTGACTGAGTCGCCACCCACCTAGGGGAATGAAACTTTCTTAATGAAAAACCTTGAGAATCTACAAGAAGTTGAACCAATCAAAGCACAATGTACAACCTAGTCACATAAAAAGACAGGAACGCAACTGGCACACTTTCTTTCTAAAGTAAAGCATACTATTGTGGGGGCATATTTGAAATATCATCTCAACACAAACTCTTCTAGTGCAAACAGATCTAGCTCTATTACACAGGAAAAGACATTGTTTTGACATGTGCAACACTTTTCACATATGACTCACATCATAGCTCCTTAATAGAGTCATCATTTTGTTGGCTCCTAATTTGACAGTGATTTTAACTACCTTTTGGAATATAATAAATACCTAGGAATTAGCTAAATATCGTGACAAATATTCTCATACAACCAACAGGACCAACTAACAAGGCTTTACAATCTTCTTCCCTTTGAATTCTATAGGATTCAGGCCGGTATACCTTGGAATTTATTACTACTTCCCTTAATAACAATATTTGTCATAAATTCCTCTATATAGCAAATAATTGCCTTTGAATCTTCTAATTTAGATATTAGATGAATGATGCAAAATAGCTAATTCCTCATACCTTACACCTCTCTAAATCAAGCACTGGCTAACTTTGTAGGTCTACAAATAAGACATAAAAAAACTAAGGATTTGATTTATAAGTTTTGATATTATATAGCTAGGTAAAATGTCCAACATCATCTTATGATCGATGCTTTATCCACTAAGGCCAACTACTCACGAGATATGACACCTATATCAGATCTATCTTTTCACTTTGTGAAAATGAAATCAATACTTAATTCAAAATCTCATACTTATCAATATCTTCCTACGATACTTTCAATTCTCTTGAATCATTTTTACATTATCATTTTGATTAACAAAAAAATATGAGACAAGATATAATTCAAAATGAATTACAAATAACATTCAAAGTGTTTTTCACTTAATTTCATAAAATTGAAGAATAACACAAAGAGACACAATCTCAATTGGATATTTAGGTTTTTCTTCATTTGTATTAATTTTCTTTGAAAATAATAAAATCCAAGTGTTAAAATTGGTGAAAATAAGTTGACTTCCAATAATAAGAACACCCTACAACTTTCAAACTTTCATTCCTAAATAACTAGACCAGATCTATTATGCTACATAATAATACACTGACCTAAAACATGAATATGACATTCTCTTTCTAAAACTCGGACCCTCAGTCCCAGTCTTGGAAATCCTTTTATAAGCAAGAATTGCAGCAAGCTTCGGACTTGGGAGAGTGATAGACACATGTCTCCAAATAATATGATACAAAACATAGTTACAAAAGAGACAAAATGTCACTATCAACAGCTTTACAAAACAGTTAGCGGACATATAGTTGGTAGTTTGCACATTTTGAAGGCAACTTCATAATTTTTCAAGTAGGCATATCCATAGTGAGCGAATCACAAAAGTAAGATATCCTATATAGATAACTGCTTCTTCCCTTGTTTTTTCTGACATGTCCTCTTCGGTTGTTGGTTCACTATCCTTGTCAACTTTAGTGGAAACCTAGTCAATAGGTTTTGTAACCTCTTTTGTTTTAGGGGCATCCTCTTTAACAGGTTTAGGGGCAACCTCTTCAGTAGGTTGTATAATATTTTCAACTTCATCTTGGTCTTGTGCCTGACCCTCAATTACCACCTGTGGATCTTTTGTTTTGGAAGTATGCTTTGTTAACCACTCATTGTAAACAATATCCTTAGGCCAATTAAACTCCATGGTTTCCTTTTCCATGTGAGTAACTTCTTTCCATTTTTCCTTCAACTATTTAACCTCAAAAATATAAGATTTGTAAAAATTCATTGCTTCTACTATCTTCTCCACAATTTCTACAAATAGATCATTATCATCATTGCTTATTATATCATTCATTATGTTGCTCAACAAGGTATACAAATCATCATCCCATTCCTTAAAAGTTTTGAGGTTGTGATGCTTGTTGAAAACTAAGGGAAAAAGGTTGAAATTCTCATTCCTATATTTGGAGAGATGGAATTTCACCTTTCTCTATAACAACTCTTTGTTTACATCAAACTCCATCAAACCCATTACCTGATCACCTATCATTTTAATTAAAACATCAATGTGGGCTTTGTCTATAACATTTGTGCATATCCTGATCATTTCTTCTTCTTGATTAACCCTTTATGCCAAATTTTCCTCAACACATCATCATTCTCATTAAAAGATTTCTCAATAACCAAAAGTTTTGATATTTAATGGTGAAGTAATCTAGTATCGATTCTAGATACAACGTGTAAAATGGTTTCCCTCACCTTCTCTTCATATCTTCTCATCACCTCTATATGAGTGGTCTTAAGGTTATTATTTTCCTCCTTAGTTTCTTCACTCAATGATCCTCCAGTGTGTAATGGAGTATGGAGAAACTCAAGAATTGGGCCAGTTAGGGGTGGTGGAGTCAGAGATGATGCAATCATCATCTAAGAAGATTCACCCACTATTTTTTGCTTCCCTTACTGCTTTTCAAACATAGCAATAATCTTTTCCATTTCACTAATTGTCTTTCTTCTTTCATCATATGCTTCCACTCCTTTTTCATATTGTATTCAAGTCAATAAACTTTTGCTTTTCTTTTTTAGCAACATCCAAGTTAAAATCAACCCATTCTTTACTTATGAAAGTTGATTCTACATTGTCAATTTCATCCACCCTAAAAACCACCAGGCTTCCCATTTGGTTGATGTTAGAGGCTTCTTGGTACCTTGACTTGTCTCTTTCCTGTAAAGACCACATCACTAGAGCAACATGATCTTCATTGTAATTTACTCCTCTATGAGCCCGCCTGACTTCTTCCTTTATTCTATATTTAGTATTTGTTTCTTTTCTTATTGTATCAAATACAATAGCATTCACAATATTCCTCTCTGTGAGAATTGATACACAAGAATCCTTTAGCATTTTTCTTCCCACTTTTGGAGTAATTTTGCTGAAACTCTCCATCATTTCTTCTTTTATTTCATCTCTTATAATAGAGTGTTCTTTATTAGGTTGGTATGTTTTCACCTTTTTACATTTGGCTTTAAAATTTGACATGCTTGTTCTCCATAAGAATTGAATAAAAGCTCTTGATTTAACAAAATCATCATTAGAGATGAATTGCTTGCAAGCTTGTTCCACCACTACATCTAGCTCTTTACTTCTAAAATCTTCTACTGTAAAGTCCATAATTGGCATTGGAGGCTCTTGTAGGATCTCGTCCTCCAATTCTGTAATAGTTAGCAAAATATCATGACCTCCCATCTACTTCAAATGTTTAGCTACTAGTTCATTATCAAAATGCATGGGGGTCTAGGAAGGTGAATATTCCCTAGTCTTTGATGAGGTCCCTTCTTGTACTTTGTCTTTTTTGTAGAAGGCTCAATAAGAGGGCTCTCATAATATTATCTTTTATAAATTGGGGTAGGATGAGTATCCATGTTCCTCACAATGGCGTACCTGGTGTTCCTCTGGAGTGTGTATCATCTTGGATTTATTTAAGAGACATTTAAGAGTCTTTTCATCGACTCATTCGACTTATTAGGATATGCATTTATCAAGGCATTTTTATTTTCATTCAAAACTTGAATAATTTCAGCAAAATGTGTCACTAACTTATTCAATTTGTCATCCCATAGCTTTACATCCTTCAATGGGTCATAATTTTTATCAATGGCATTGATAAAATCCATAACCTTCCTAAATACCTTCCACTTCTACTTCTTTATTTCTTTCTCTTGTAAGGAGAATTCATTTATGATGATATCCTCAAGATAATAGAATTTATGGGTATGAATTTTTGCATTAGTTGTTATTTTTAATGCTTCTTAGAAACCCTCAAGATCTATGAACCTGGCACGGGATATTGCCATATTAAACTTTTCCAAAAATTTACCCAAAATTTTCCATCACCCTTTAGTTATTGAATACTAGTATGCAATGGTGAAACTAGGAAAAATTGTTCCTCTTGCCCTATTTGTCAACTCCTCTTTTAGTCCTCCAACCTGCTATAAAAGTTTTGTTATACCAACCTTGAGAGTGACTTGGAAGGGCAACACATGAGGATTCTCTTGAAAACCATAGACTTTGAATACTATAGAAATAGGGTATGGGATAATATCTCCCCAATTGTGTCTTACCTTCAAGCATGTAACATATTGTTTTGGTCTAATCAATTCCAACAATGTCTTCGGGATCCAAGGGTTGTCAAGAGATATGCTCTCATCTTTGAGGCAAAATATCTACCAAATCTTATAAAACTAGCATCTATTATTTCCTAGGACATATCAACACTCCATAATTACACTGGAAGCTTTTATCCTTCCCGATATCTTTCTATTTTCATCTCCTTGTCAAACACAAAAACTCCCTTAAAAAAAAACATGTGCATAAGTAAAGAATACCATCCAAAAGGCTTATAAACTTTTCCTTTACTTATTCCAACCAATTTGTTGTGAATATCTTCAACAATATAAGAGGCAAAATTAAAAATCACACCCACCCCATATTGTAGTATTTAAACCATCATGTACATTATTGTAATCGGTGTATAATCTTTCTCATCCATACCAAAAACCTTACAAAAAGACAAATATACAACATAGACATAAAGGTTGAAATATTTCTTTAATAATGGTTTAGGTGTGGACGATGCAACTAGGGTTAGGTTTCCAATTTTTACAAAGTGCTCTTGTAAAGGTCCACTTCTAATATTGACCCTTTGAGCTTCATATATCAGCTACAATTTCTCAAGATCAATTTCTTCATGGAGGGTGGAGGAAGGGTACAACATAAAAACTTCATGGATTACTTCTGTTGTGACATTGAACAAGCCACCTCCATAATGATTTCTTACTAAATGAAGAACGGGGTCATATCTTATGGCAATTAGGGTTAAAAGGTTAGCATCCATAAAAACCACTAAGACAACCAATTTTCCCAAATCAAATTTCCATACATTATTGTGAGGGATATCCTAGTTTCTATAAGAAAACTTGTTCTTGAAGTGCTCAAAACCACTTGTAGATGTGTGCGCATCTTTGAACAGATTCCCTTTATCATACAAACCTTCATCAAATTTTAACCTAGGGGATTTAGGGATTAATGTGTTGCCCTTAGTTGGCCATTAGTTAACATGTCTAATTGTTCTAGAAAATCATCATTTACACTCAGATCCTGATAGTTTTTTTTTCCACTAAATTTCTTTTGGGGAGGCAATTTGAAAAATAGGATATCTTACACATGATTTTTCTTCAATTTCCCTTTGTAGAATGAAAAAGTTTCAAACAAGAAAAGTTACTTATCCTTTGGCTCCCAATCTCAATTTTCCACACAAAAGAACCCTAGCTTGCTTGCAACCTGCAGTGGCAATGAATATCCTTTCCTTTTCGCAATTGTACAAGAGATCAATCTCACAAGAATTGTAGTGCAAGTGTCTATTTTACCATCTATTACAGTCATGCGAATTTGAAATAAATTCGCTATCAAGTTGTTGCAGACAATAGGCACAGAACTTCAAGTATAACTTCAAATATGATTTGTTGATTAAGAATCATCTAATGTTCTTGTTTTAATCCATATGTTGAGTCGTCATTCCTGTAATTATAGTGCAGTCAAATGAATCAAATAATGCCAACTATAAACCAACTATACTCTATGGAATCCCTTTCTAACCCTTTTGAAAACTCCAGGACACGAGTCACAACATCACATTCTCGCAATGCTTAAAAATCTTGCTAGTCTTTATGGTGAGATTGCAACCACCTTAGATCTACCTAGATCTAACAATCTCCTAAAATCAGCAAATACTTAGAACTCAAGGACACGCGTCAGTCCATTGGCTTGTCACTTTCATTAAAAACCATGCATGCTTTTATAGTGACTAAGCCATGACCATTCATCTCCCTTAATTCGACGGTTGGGGTTTGAACATGTTTTTGCATGCTTTATTTTAGATATGGCCCCACTGAGGATACATGCCCTCATGTCACATTATCGCATTTGTTAAAGATCCTTTGAGTCTCTATGGCAAGAAAGCGACAACCGTTGATCTCCTTTCAATAAAACGATTGAAAAGCAAGTACAATTACCTTGTAAGCAAGCGCGCTTGAGACAGGTGTTAGTTTGTTGCTTTTTCACATTTGGTAAAAACCTTGCATCTCCAATATGTGAGAAAGCAATAGACATCAATTCTTTTACATTTGACGGTTCCAAAACAAGATTGAGTATATACATTAATACCACAGGACACATGACATAATGTAACATTCTTGCATTTGTTAAAAACCTTTCACCTTTTTATAGTGACAATGCGACCACTATAGATTTGCTTAGATCTAATGGTTAGTGAAAATCAACTAAAGACTTGGAACTTTGAGACACGTCATGTTTTCACATTTTCGCAAGAGGTGAGAACTGTACAAGTTCAAGATGTGAGTGAGCGATCATTGTAGATCTTCCTAGATCTAACGGTTGAAAATCAAGTAACCATTTTGGGTCCTTTTACTCCGCGGGGTATGCCTTCAGCCAATAGAAACATGCCAAATGGCAACAAGTTAGCCCATTGAAAGACAAAATTGTTGGGCATGTACACATTTTATCATATTTTAAATAAAATACCTCATAAATGCAACTCTTAAAGATAAATATTTAAAAAGATACGATAGCCTAGAGGAAAACACAAAGGACCTTTAAAAGGGTTTTAGACTTTATCTAGGGTTTCCTTCTAAAGATCTTTGAAAAAGCACAAAAAGGGCTACAAAATTATCAAATTTTCATCACAAAATCATGATGAAACTTCAAACAAATTTTAACCCTTAAAAACATGGCTAACACTTCCCATCAACACTCTCAATCTTTGTTCAAAATGAATTAGCTTTTTTGCACCATTAAGCTATAAACAACCCCATTGTGTCAAATGGGTAATTAGGGTTGCACCTCTAATTATTGACCTAGATCAAGTTTTGGTGGGAGCACTTTAATGTGGTTTTTGACAAAGTTGGCCACCAAATTTCAAACTTTGGGTTTCCTCCTATTGATTTCAACACCTTTTATCAATTTTCTCCTATCATGATTAGATGTCCATATTTGGTGTTTGCTTCTTTAACACCTTGTTTGTGCATGTGCTATAGATCACTTGATTGGTTTGGGAGACTTCTCTATTGGCTACAGAACCACTACTTGATTCAACATCTGCATCAAATCACTTCAGTAGATCATGACATCTTGCTTAATTTAACATATTTATCTAAACACTTAACTACATTGTACCTAAGGAAAAAGATTCTTCAATTCTTTATTTCCTTCATTAACAACTTAATATTCATAGAAGATGTTGGTGTATGGCCACAGAAACATTTGATGTAGGTTTAATTGTTATTTCTAAGTTCACTGTATAATTATCTCTATATGACCCTTCACCTAGTCAAGGTCACTAACAATCATCTTTGCATGCCCTATAAACCAATGAAGTTCACCATGATTTACAAGGACAATCTAACCATTTGGAAGCTTTTGTTCATGTCAATCTCAGTATGAGTATGTGTGAAAAAAGTTGTCCTAATAAGGGTAACCTCAACATTAATTGATTAAGTTGCATGTCATTTTGTCATGGTTAGTAGGGTAAGTCACAATTTATTCTAGAATGTGTACCAAACTTAAGTATGAGCATTAAACAAAACCATGCCTTACATTGAAGGTCATACTAGAAACTATTTCAAGTACATCCATTAGTTATACAAATATATTAAGACCAACTGGCTTAGTGGGAATATCCACAACTTGTTTGTGATTTGAACAAAATGGTAGCTATATCAGCATCAAGCACTAAGCAACCGTTGAGGGGAAAACACCCTTTGTAGGGTCTAGGGTCAACACCTATAACATGTTCCTTGTCATGACACTAGACAGGGTCAAGGGGCAGAGCACTGGTCACCAAGCACAAATTAAGGCCTTTAAACCATACAAACCTTCATGTTGAATGTCATTTTCACAATTTTATCACTTAAGTCTTGCACACTGAATCCTTATAACATATTTTAACCTTTAAAAGATATTAAATTTTGAATTTTGCAACAAGAAGGGATGCCTAGAAGTCTCTAGAATGGATGGGAGGCTCTAGGGTGTTCCCAAAGCTACCTAGGGTCCCCAAACCATGATATGTCTTGGAAATGTCTCTTCCTTGAGGGGCTTGCGGGGGCAAATCCTGGAAAGATCACTTGAGTCTTGTATAGTACTGGCAGGACGAGAGGGTAACATCCCATCCAAGTCCCCACATTTCAAAGACTTCCCCATCATATTATCAATTTCTATTTACTTAAGCTACAATTTACATTTTACATATGTGATGGATTTATCATTTATGTTTCTTGTTTATGTATGTTTCTATTTGATGATGTTACAATGTGTTTATTTTATATTCAATAAAGTGTGCATGAAATAAGTTTTAAATTGTTAAAAAAAAAAAAATTCAAGGGTTTTTTCACTTTGCCAATTCGTAGGCAATTCACGATTTGAGTAGGCCTTGCCAATTCTGATCTGATTCCGAGTTTTCATTCTTTGGTTCAAACTTCACAAATATGAATATTTAAAGATCTTATAGAATTCTTGTTTAAATTGGACAATCTATTATAAGCTAGATTTAAATCAAGTTGCATCTTCCAAGGAGAAATAGAATGCAGAAATTAGGAAAAATGAATTGACAGACTGTATTAATCCTCTTCCCCGGAAGTAGGAAGTCTAATACAAACTCCATAAAGAGAGAACAATGAAAAGTCCTAATTAGTCATTACCATTGTACAACCAAAAGAATGAGTAAAAGTAGTACTAGAATTACTGTACACCCTGGAATGGAAAGCAAATCAATAACCCCCAAAAATAATTGGTCACAGAGAATAAAATCAAATATCGAGACCTGCCAGTTGCCACATTCCAAAGATGGCGTGACTTTTAAAAACAAGGATAAAAAGCATATAAGTAAAAATACGAATTTATGTTCAAAACATATGATGATGACATTGCAGAAACAGGTGAAAATGCTCAACTAGGCATCTTCTCCTACGTTTAAGATAATACTTCGATTGACAGCATTTATCACTCCAGTCTTTCCAGCTCCCCCATTCTCTCGATGATTGCCTGTAACACAAATATGATAGAAATGTGCAGTGTTTCTTTTCAAAGGCATCCAATGCTCAGAAACATAGGAAATTTGCCTCATACTGAAGAAATATCTTTACATGTAAACAGTCATCCTAAATTAAATGTTTCAGTTTACCTTCTTACTCGTTTCTTGCAACTCCCCTGCAAGAATAAACTCATCTAGAATCAAGTATACCTGCATTCCGAATAAATCCTTTTAAAAACAAAGTTTCATTCACCATGTAAATATCAGTTTGTTGCAATATAGAATTACACATGACTAGCTATGCAAAGTTCCATGAACTCAAAGAACATAGATTAATAGGTCTTCCAATTAAAGGGTATAACTCTTGAGCTGCATTAAAATTCCACAAAAAATAAGAAGATTTGACTGACATAAATTTTGTTGACCTAAAACAAGAAGCCAATTTCTCTTTTAGATTTTTTGAGCTACATTGTAATAATACACTAAATTCTAGAATTGCAGTTTTCCCTATTGAGTTTCAATTTTTAATGGGCCATTCTTTGCCTGAACATTGTGGAAAAAGATGTGTATGGTTAGAATTGTGATAACATAATGTGTGATAAAATGTATGAAAACATAGTAGTATAACCTGTTATATTCATTGAGCTCTCCATTTCAAGTAAACAGTAACATGAGAAAAAGCTAAAGAAACCTTCGACTCAGAAACTAATGTGAAATGAGAAAACCCTTCTAATAGAAACTAAATTTAAAAAATTCAAATGACAAGAGCCTTTAAACCAAAAATATATGCAAGACGTGAAAGAGAGGAACCTTCAACTCTAGTATAAAGTAGCACGAATGACATAAACAACATTATGATCTCCCAAAAGAAAAGATTATTACAATTCAATAAACTTCATACCAGTAACAGATCAGAGGTTTGGAATCTTATAGAAGGCAGATATAAAGCCATTATATTGAATTATTAGCACGCATAATAAAACATCTAACATCTATACTTTACCTCCTATATGATCATAATTTCCTAACAGAAAAATTAGATCAAAGACAATTCAACGAATTTACCTTGTGAAAATTGAATATCAAAGACAATTCAACAAATTTTACCTCGTCAAAATTGAATATCAAAGACAATTCAATGAGTTTTACCTTGTGAAAATTGAATACCAAGTCAAGCTCGCAAACATTACTGAAGAAATGGTCCAGTATCTCCACAAATAAATGAATGCTTTCAAGATATGCGAGCTCATTATCAGTGATATCGACGCACATTGAGAAAAACAGGCCTGCATACCGCCTATAAATCACCTTGTGAGTGCGGAACTGCGCTAGATCAAATTTCATCACCATCAGGATATGGACGCATTACAAGCAAATTAGAAGTCAACATAATCAAGATATAGAGGAATTGTAAGGAGCTGGAATGTAAGAGAAATCAAAACAAAAGAATAAATATTATTGTTCATATAGAATGTAAAGATGAGCAGAATTTCAAAGTTCTCTATGTATTTCAACTTTATATTTCATTAAAACTTGGAAACCTTGATACCCAGTAAAATGTAGAACGGGGGTGTAAACTTACATATAAAGTTAGAAACTACAATACGTGCACCCAGTTTGGGTATATTAGCATGTAAAAGATGCAAAACTAGAAACCTGAAAAATAAAATATACCACTGATGTTAATGTTTGTAGCTGCAGGAGGTATCCTGATTACCTGCATGGTGCTCTTTCATATACTCGTATTTGGAAATATGAAGAGACGTGTTTGCGGGTATGAAGAGACATGCATTTGGAAATATGAAATGACACACATTTGGAAATGATGAGACTTTCAGTTATGATATGAAGAGTCTCTCAATTCAAGATATATATATCATTGCTTTGTGTGATGAGTTGGGTATTCAGTCGAAAGCCTTGTAGTCAGACCTCAATTATTTAATAAAAGAAATATATTTTTTGGTGTGGCTGGGTTTTTCCTAGTTTGATGGTTTTCCCAGGATAAATGGTTGTGTCTTAGTGTTGCTTTTTTTTTTGTTGCTGTTTGCCTTTATTTCTGGGCTAAACATTAACAACTAAAAGAGAACTATGTAAACAATGCAAACCAATCAAAGCCACATTCTTGAATCCTAGGTATATATATTTAAGGCATCCGTAAAGATGGTTAAGAGAGACCTCAACAATTACTCAATGGGAGCACACAAGTAATCTCATATGGTGGACATCCAAAGTAAGGATCAGATGTCTGCTTTCTCAGCTATAGCACTGTCCTCTCCACAAAAATCTTTATTGAACTGCCAAGCAGCATTATTATAGAGGCTTTAATTATTACAATAATAGATAGTCTCTATTATCTCTGTTTAGTATCTAATGATTATCTATTGTAATCTTCTATAAATATTAGAATGTTTCTAATATTTAGTTTTTTGTTTCTAGAATAGAATGTTTCTATTCTTTAGTTAGTTATAGATAACTTAGTTTTCTCTTTAGCTAGAATAGAAAGTTTCTATTCTTTACAATTGTTGTTTCACATTGTTCCATTCTTTTGTATATATAGAGCTCTTGGTTTCTGTTAATAACAAACAAATATTTTCCAATTACTTCGTAAAATGGTATCAGAGCCAATACTCTAATTTTTTTCGAAAATAATTATAATTTCTTGGTTGAAATTATCTACCTTTTATTTTTGAAATTATTTACATGCATATTTGCTTCCAAGTCTCTCTATAATCCAACTAGGGTTTCCATTCTGAGACATCTGAATCCATTGACTTCTAATTCTTGGTGGGTTTTTTTGAGAGCTCAATTGATTTGTCATTAGATTTTTATGGGTGCTTCAATTTTTGTGCCTCAATTTTCTAGCCAGCCAATCTGGAAACTAACAACACATACTTTTTGGGTTTTTCAAGCTCTCTTTTGGGTCACCCTTCAAATTTTTTGGGTCTATTTTTTAGGGTTATGTGTACTTGCATGTTTGCATGTGTCGCTTTACCATGCAAAGTCTCGTATTTTGCCTCCCTTAAAAATTCTGGTTTTAATTGATTTTTCACCTCAAAAATCATGTTGAGTTTTGATTGATTCTTCACCACAAATATCATTGTTGGGTTTTGACTAATTTTTCACCTCAAAAATCATGTTGGGTTTTGATTGTTTTTTCACCTAAAAAATCATGTTGGGTTTTGATTATTTTTCATCACAAAAATCATGTTGGGTTTCAATTGATAAATTCACCCCAAAAATCATGGCTTTTTGCAGTTTGTTTTGGAGCATTATGCTCATCTGCAAAGTTTTGGAGCATTATCCGAAGTACCATCAACACTCTTCTCAGCAAACATCCTCTGCTCCAGATTCAGAAGGCTCCCGAAAAAAAAACATTCAATACAACTATTGCCACAAGTTTGGGCACATGAAGGTTGAATACTGGACGTGCTTAGTTGCCCTAACTAAGCAATTTGGTTTGAAGCCCATAGCGAACAGTGCAAAGCACCTTGAGCAGACAGAATCCGCCTTTTACACTATTTGACAGCTTCATGCTCTGGATAGATTAACCATTAAGGGAGGGTATTACGATAATGAATAGTTTCTATTATCTCTATTTAGTATCTAATGGTTATCTCTTGTAATCTTCTGTAAATATTAAAATGTTTCTAATATTTAGTTTTCTATTTCTAGAATAGAATGTTTCTATTCTTTAGTTAGTTATAGATAACTATTAATTTTCTCTTAACAAGAATAGAAAGTTTTATTCTTTACGATTGTTGTTTCCTAAGGAAACATCATTCCATTCTTTTGTATATATATAGACCTCTTGGCTTCTGTTAATAACAAGCAAATATTTTTCAATTACTTCATAATATTAATCTCTCTCAGAGTTTTTATTTTAAATTGAATTTCCTCCCCCATCTAGGGATCATCTAGCATACTCACCACTCAATAATGTTAGGCAGTTATTTCTATCTATAAAGTCCCCTTCTTGCACCTAGTCAGTTGTGCTTTCCATTAGCCTATTGTCGGGTTCCTGTTCGCTACTCAATATTTATTAGGGGACTCAATATTTTGTGGAGAGCTCGGATTAACGGTCCCAATAGGTCCTAACAGAAGTTATATTTTGAGTATATGCCTATTTTTAGTAAGTGTTATTTTGGGCACATGGCATCTATTTCAATTTCAATTCCATTTAACTGTGAGGAGTTCTCTTTTTCAATGCCATAGTGAAATCTTCTATGGTGATGGAAAATTATATTTTATATTCCTTACTGGAGTGTTTAAAAAAGTGACTTCAATACTATAACTTAAGCAGTTAAAATTTTATAAAGTGTGTCTTCAAAAGGGGAATTATATGAAGAGTCTCTCAATTCAAGATATATAGTCATTTTGGAAGAAGTCATATGAGAGCTTTTTTCAAGGGAATATGATATTTGAATTTGATCTAATTTCTCCCTCCAAATCTATATATTGGGATTTGGGCTATCATTCTCTATTTTAGATTTGCACACATATTGAAATGTTGTTGACATGAACTTTGACAGTCTTTGGGATTGTTAGGAACAAAAACCCTCTGCAATATGTCTAGTTTTGGTTGTGAAAGATCCACCTTAGCTGGTTACTGTTTTCCAGCCAGATTACTTAGTGATTTGCTTGAGCTTGGTGATGTGGGCTTTGGTGAAAACAAAGATTTATAAGGTTTTTTAATTGGGTTTTCAGAGTTTTGGTGTGTTTCAGTGAATTTTTGGAGTGTTGTTCAAGTTCCAAGAATTTTGGGTGAATTTCTCCAGCCCAGCCTGAGCTCCCTGAAAACAATTGTTTTGTTTTTGCTCATAACTATTGGAGAGATCACTTTTTGGCTTCAAGGGTTTGGTCCTTCTTACTACCCTAAGCTAGGTGACTCACTTCAACAGTGCCCCTAGTAGCAGACCATACACTTTCCACTGAGGCATGTGGAGATTTAAGGAAGCACAAAGTTCTAATTGAAACTGCAAGTGCAAACACTCCTAACTGAGGCGTCTATGTGGCTAAGTAGTTAAAGATATTGCACCAAAGAAGTATATTACAGATTTGCACCAACTGAGAACTCAAGGTGAACACTTTACATGTGAATCAAGGTCAAGACTTTACAATTGTCAAATGATGACATTTCAGAAATGGTTTCGCCAATTAGCTGGAGGAACCTGGACCAGTACAACAAAAGCATAAATTTCTAACATTAGTTTATCTTAACCTCCATACATGTACTTGCTGTTTATAACCAAATTATATATGATGAGCATAGAAAAATATACAAATGTTATTCTATGTATGCTGAGTTATGACACAGCTATGGGATTTTGGAGCAGAGCTGTTGTCTATTGTGACCTGTATGGTCCATTACCAGGCTAAGAGAATGTATTCCTTATGTTGCAGCTACGGGATTATGCTATAGGACATAATGGCCCTGTATGGTCCATGATTAGATTTTAGGTTATGATACAGTATCATAAGCAGATTTCATGATGTGATCAGTCTATCAGGTGACCCTGTGTGAGTTATTTTCTACACCTCATTGTTCACCATACAATTCCATACAATTTCATCATTTTATCAAGTTTATGGTCTATATTTTCACCATCCTATGACCATAAACATAAATTTACAAACTGGACTTTGTTTTCTCTACAGTAGTTGTAAACATTAACTGAAACTATGTTTCATGAAGATTCAAAACAAGTTGTATGAATCAGTTTTGGGGGTGGATAGAACACGGTTCAGATTTTGGTGACAGCAAAGAGGTAGAAAGCGAGTGGACTGCACTGAGTGTCCAAAAAATGTACCCATATGTACACTCTGCTACAAAACCAACTGCCCTATAATTTTAAATGTTGTCCATTGTGACTTGGGAAACATATTCAAGGCCCACCATTACAATGCATCTTAAAAATTTTGACAATCCTCACAATCCATTTCCTCCAAAAACATTCATTTTTGCAATCTTCCCATCCATCAAAAAAGGACATACCTACTTTGACCCATGTTTCGTTCATTGCTCTCAATAATGCCCCAACTAAAGCTCTCTCATTTCCCATGTTTCCTTCGTTGCTCTCAATAATGCCCTACTAAAGCTCTCTCATTTCCGAAAAAAGAGGTTCACACCTTTTCATATACAAGACTAAAATAATCAAAAGGTGAAATTGTCATGACAATTGGTCCATCACCATATCCCCCACCAATATGGTGATCTAATGAGGTCGAAAGGAAGTCAATTGCCATAGATGCAATAAGCAATGCTCTCATCTGCAACCTCCTTGCTTCATTCTTGGTGGCCTTTTCCTATAGGCCTAGTCCATGCAAAACATTCTCTCTCCAAAAGATGGTGTCAATGGCATGAAAGGATGTGAGCCAACAGGTTGTGATAAGCCACTAAGAGGTTTGCCCAAAGTTTTCTTGGCAAGAAGATATGCTCTTTCCTTTGATCTATTACTTACCATACCGAGATCCTCCTGCTCATTAATATAAGCCAATATGTGATGCTTTGGCAAGCCCTTTTATTTGACCTAGGACAAAGCCTCATTCCTATGCAAGGAATAGCATAGTGAGATTTCACTTGAGAGTAATAACACCTATTTCCACATTGGCTACAACACCAACAATAACTCCCACCACCAAGAATTTGTTCAATCATTAAGTATGTTGCCAAATATATGGCAATGCATCAGATTAATTGAACTCTGCACTTGGGGCAGATAAACTAACTAGTACTACCATTCTGTATGAACCTAAAAATAAATAATAATTAATGAGTTAATAACCTTGTAACTTTTATAAAAAAATAGCATAATAACCCCTTATTATGCATTAAAAGTTCAAAAATATGTATAGACCTCACCAAATAAATTTAACAAGACTTTAAAAAACTTTTAAAATCTTCAAAAGAAAAATTCACAACTTGAAAAAAATGTAAGATCCACTCACCTTTGTGGTTAAATCTTCTCAGTGCAGCTATTTCTCCCCTATTATTGTAGGCTTAACTCTCATGTAGCCCTAATGCAAGAGCATCTTGGGCTTGCTGGCAATCCTGCATGTTGGAGTGTTTGGCCTTGGAGTTAGGGAACTCGGTCAAAGAAAGATGTGTGACTCAGTCAAAGAAGGAGGAGGTGCTCAATCATCAAAGGCACTCAGCATACACTGGGGAGTTCGGCTGATACTGCAAGGTTCGATTGTTGTGTTGACCGAGTAGCTCAATCTATGAAGGGGCTTGATTATGCTTGGTGGAGTTCCTAATACTTGGAAGTGGTTTATGATGCTCGGCCATGTCTTGGTTCTGGCTTTGCCTGAGTTGTCTATGTTTGGTTCTAGTGTGAGCTGACTTGGCATTTAATTTAGTTTTATGTAGTTAATTTTTGTTGTGAACCAACTTATGGCTTAAATGGACATTTAATGCAAGGGTTTATTTAATTTGTAGCTTACCAAGCTGACTTGTGGCTTAGTTGGGTATAAATAGGGGGGTTTTGTGGAGTCTTTGGTCATGATCATCCAGCTTGGAGAAGAGGATGAAGCAGAGGAGCGAATTTGAGAAGGGCTAGTAGCTAAGGCTTGGGAAACAAGGATATTGCTTGGTGGGCTTGCGAGCACAAGTTTAAATCTTCCTTCGAGGTTTCTACCAAAGTGAGGATCTAGACTAGCTAGTGTTTGGATTGGATCTTGAGGGATCTTGCAAAACTATTTTTGTAATTGCTATTGTATTTGGCCATAACCGGGAAAGCCTTACACCCTGACACATTGGATGTAAACAGTTATTTTATGAATAAAGAGTTGCAATTGGTATCAAATCTTGGATCTTGTGTTGTGTTTCCGTTGTGTGGTTATTTATTGGGGGCTAGGACATCTTCTTTGGGGATTCCCCTACCTTGGATTGCATCGAATGGCATCAAAGCGAAGCTTTTTTTGAGCATGTAGATTGTTGAAGTTGAGGCAGTTTGGACCAAGGCGTAGGGTGAAGATTATCTGATCGAAGGTTGGGTCTGGTTGATTTGTTGTAGAGGATTTGCAAAAATCTTGGAAGATGCTTTTGAGACAATTGGACTCTAGAGCGGTTTTAGATCTCTATGATGTTGTGGAAGCAAGGATCTTAGAGAAGAATTCAGATATGAAATGGCATTGATAAAGAGTGATATGATTGCTAAGATCATAAGTGCTATAGGTGGTGTACCTTGGCATGTAGGTACTAAAGATGGTTATGAGGAGGTTGCTAGATTGAGTGGTGAGGACAGAACTAATCGTGTGGAGATACCTATGGGAAATAGGGCTGGTCAGTTTGCATAAGATGAAGGTTTCTAATTTCTTAGGTACTTTGAATCCTAAAGACTTGATTGATTGGATAGGTGAACTAGAAGGTTGGCACAAACGAAGTTGAAAGGACATGTTGCTCTTTGGTGGAAAGAACTGCAAAGAGATAGAGAGGAGGAAGGTGAAATGAAGTTCACTAGATGGAGGTTGATGATAACTAAGTTGAAGGCTAAGTTCATTCATGCTAATTATGAACTCGAGTTGTTCAAGAGGTTGCAGAATTTGAAGCAAAAGGATATGTCTGTGAAAGATTATACCCAGGAGTTCTACAAGTTGACCATTCGGTCTGGGCATAGAGAATTGTCAAAGGAGAAGGTAGCTCGGTACATTAATGGTTTGAGATTCAATATCCAAGATGTGGTTGGTATATTGAAGATTGATTCGATTGAGGATGCTTATCAGTATGCCCTAAAGAAAGAAGAGAAGTTGAAGATTGATTCAGTTGAGGATGCTTATCAGTATGCCCTAAAGAAAGAAGAGAAATTGAAGAGGAAAAGTCAAGGGTATTCCAGAGCGAAGGAGAAGCAGGATAGCTTGGCAAAGGCTAAACCAAGTGCAGAAGATGAACCAAAACCTGTTGATCAGAAGAGAAGGACATGTAGAGGTCAGCTTAAGGGTACTTGCTACAAATGTGGAAAATAAGGGCATAGATTTTATGAATGCCCTAAGGCTGGTGACAAAAGAGTTTCTGTTGTGAATGAGGATGAAAACCTGAGCAAGGAGAGAATTTATTGGTTCAACAAGTACTGGTTGGTCAGAGGACACTGAAATTTTGCTAGAGGAGTAATTTGTTAGGACTCATTGTAAGTTTGGTGGTAAAGTCTGCAAGGTGATTGTGGATGGTGGTAGTATTGACAACCTTGTTGCTGAGGAGATGGTTTAGAAACTTGGTTTGAGAACACAATGAGACATCCTTGTCCTTATAGGATTGACTGGTTGCAAGATGGATATGCTTTGGAAGTGAGGGAGCACTGCCTTGTTGATTTCCAAATTGGACAGTATAAGGATCAAGTGTTGTGTAATATTGTGGACATGAACAGTTGTCATTTGTTGCTTGATAGACCTTGGCAGTATGATTGCAAGGTTGTGCATGATTGTGTCAAGAATGCATTTACAATTGTGAAAGGTTGCAGGAAGCATTCCCTGATCCCTTTGCAGAATGAAGAGCTCGGTAAAAGGAACCTGAGTATTGATAGCCGAGTTGAGTTGGCAGATTCTGAGAGGGTTAGAGACCAATGTGGAAAGAAAACCTGTGGAACACCAAGGATGGATGTGAAGAAGCAGCAGTGGAGCAAGGGAAAGAATGTACAAGTTGAGGACTTGGAGGACATGTATGTGAAGAACCATTTTGGGATTTATGTGTTGAATCCCAGAAGATGTTCTTCCAGCTACTGAGAACATCTTTTCAAACCTGGACTATCTGATGCAGAAGCATCCTAGGCTTGCTGGTGATCCTGCATGTTGGAGTGTTTGGCCTTGGAGTTAGGGAACTCGGTCAAAGAAAGATGTGACTCGGTCAAAGAAGAAGGAGGTGCTTGGTCATCATAGGCACTCAGCATACATTTGAGAGCTTGGCTAATACTGTAGGGTTTGGTTGTTGTGTTGACCAAGTAGCTCGGTCTATGAAGGGACTTGGTTATGCTTGGTGGAGTTGCTAATATTCAATAGTGGTTTCTCATGCTCGGTCATGTCTTGGTTTTGGCTTTGCCCAAGTTGTCTATGCTTGGTTCTAGTGTGAGACAACTTGGCATTTAATTTAGTTTTATGTATTTAAATTCTGTTGTGAGCCATGTTGTGGCTTAAATGGGCATTTAATGTAAGGGTTTATTTAATTTGTAGCTTACCAGGCCAACTTGTGGCTTAGTTGGGTATAAGTAGGGGGTTTTTGTGGAGTCTTTGGTCATGATCATCCAGCTTGGAGAAGAGGTTGAAGCAGAGGAGTAAATTTTGAGAAGGGCTAGTAGCTGAGGCTTGGAAAACAAGGAAATTGCTTGGAGGGCTTGAGAGCACAAGTTTAGATCTTCCTTGGAGGTTTCTACCAGAGAGTGGATCTGGATTAGCCTGTTTAGATTGGATCTTGAAGGATCTTACAGAACTGTTTTTGTAATTGCTATTGTATTTGGCCATAATCGAGAAGGCCTTACAGCCTGACACATTGCATGTAAACAGTTATTTTATGAATAAAGAGTTGCATTTGGTATTAGATCTTGGATCTTGTGTTGTGTTTCCGTTGTGTGGGTATTTTCTAGGGGCTAGGACATCTCCTTTGGGGATTCTCCTACCTTGCACTGCGTTAAGCCCTCACCTTCAACAAAAAATAAACCAACCTTGTAAGCCCAAGAATGGCAAATTGGACCCAAAAAATCGGTTCACCCAAGTTCGTCCATCGCAGGCGAACTGTAATTGGACCCAAACCCAAAGCCAACCCATACTAGTAGGGAAGGAGGGGTTCCAGTGAACCCAATAACATAGATGGGCAATTGGTAGTTGTCACCACTACCTCATCAAGTGAGTTCACTTGACCCCCGTAATCCTACCTGTTGAAATAGTCCATCAAAACACTATATAGCTGGCTAACTCTACCTCTTTGGGGGCACTTGTCACCCTAAATTGTGCATCCTAGAATTTATTTCTTGTAGTTGATTTCATTTGTTTTTTATATTCACCCAACAGTGTAAGACTGTATTTAGATCAAAGATAGTTGAGAAGGTGGCAAATAGCACTCACTCTTCTTAACTTTTCTCAAAGAGTTCAGGTTCTCCGGAGTTAATATTTAGGCCTTCCCTTGTTATTTGACTTCAAATGATCAATTCAATGTCATAGTACTTCAATTCCTGTTAATGAATATGCAATAGGAATCTACTTGTGCTTTTATGTTTAAAGCACAAAATATTAACTTAATAAATTAATCCTATAGTATCTTGTAATGTCCCCATTTTAGCAGTTGACCAAGTGTGTGTGCGTTAGCCTTGTTCTACATGGTCCCGAGGGCTAACGAAGGGTTTAATGGGATCTTGGAGTGTTTTGGCCTAGTCATTTCCAGTTTGGGCCAAAACGAAGTTGATTTACTCAGTGTAAGGCATACTTACTATTTTTAGTAAGTTGGCAGGACACAGTGCAGGTCAATTTTGGTGATTGGATTCGATACTCCTCGGTGAGAGCTTTCCGATGAGCTATCACTCGCATTATTCGGAGTCCGATTGCTAATACATTTTAATGCCTGAAGTTTTATTAAAGTAACGTCTAATTTAATTGTAAAATATTAAAGTGTTACTTTAATATTTATTTTATGGTGATGTGTACCCAAGGGAGACATAAGGGGTATTTTAATATATGTTTTATATTACACATCTTTATCCCACATTGCCCATATGAGTTGAACAGACCCGTGGGAATAGAATAAAAAGAAGCATTTGTAGCTTCATTAGGCAGGTTGAATATGAGAAGAAATTGGTGTGTGAGTTGCAACTTTGTTCTTGGCATTTGAGGACGTCTATCCTCTCTTGTAACATTCTAGACGTCATTCCCTTGGGGTTTGGCCTTTGGAATTCTTTCTTATTGGCTTCATTATCAGGCAGTTTAGTTGCATTTCCAACTACAGGCAGATTTGATATTTTGCTCATATCTTCTTCACTACTTGTCCGACGCTTATGCCGCTTGGAGGGAATGGTATTATGAAGATAGTGGACTGATTGGAGGACAAAGTATTGTAGCAGCAAGTTCGTAAGCATGGGCTGGAGTATTATGACAATATTGCTGAAGTAATTAGTGAGTTGATAAATCTGCCATGTATTTGGTTTTATGAATTCTGAAAATAACATTTTATTAGCAGCAGTTCATTTCCACTTTGCATATTGTTGTAGTTTCTTTCTTGTTTATGTTGTATGATACCAATTCCATGCACGAAACACAACAAACAAATAAACGTTTGATTTCCAGAGTTATAAGGGGTTTTAAGAAGTTGAATGCAAACTGTTTGACATAATTCCTTTCAGCAATTTGGTTTAGTTTTTGGGACATTCAGGGGTGCCCATTACAGTGGTATCAGAGCTATAAGTCCTGCCATCCTGTGGAGGTCTTATAGGGAATTTGGAACAGCCGGATAGAGGGAAAAAGTAAGTAAAAAACACAGGCTAAGCATTTATGTTTGAGCATGCGACAAGGGTCTTATAATTTCCGCGATACCAGAGCAAGACAAAATAGGATTTCAGACTTGCAAAGCAAACAGTCTAGTACATCCGTGCAGGGGGACATTGAATTCAACCATACAGACACAGAGGAGCTATTCTGTGATCAGGACAATAATATGGGTGATCGAGATGACAGGAATACAGGATTAGGCGGAGGCAGAAATGCTGGTCCAGATCAGGGGGAGGTGTTGTTCCGACAGTTACTGGATACATTAGAGCAGGGGCAGCGTATGCAGCAGGAGCAGAATAGGCGAATGGACATGATGTTGCAGCTCATGGCTAGACAGATGGGTGTCAATATTAATCCAGGTGATGCCAACAACAGAAACAATAACAACGAGAGAAACAATAACAACGGGGGAAACAATAACCATGAAGGCCAAGGCAACAACAATGGTCCTGAGAATAACATTAATGGTAATAATGGACATGGCAACAATGGGAATGAGGCTGATAACTTTAGACACATTGCACGCCCAGCACGGACTGCGAGCTCGAGACCTCTTCTACCCACTTTTCCACCCAGAGATCCGGTTCAACCAGTAAACGAACCGCAGATTACCGAGTTACAGGATCAGTTCAGGAGGGACTGGGAGGCTAGTGGACCAGAGTTTCAGGCGGATATTTCTCTTAGAGATTATATGGACTTGAGGATGAGACACATGCCTAAAGCAGGAGGGAGGAATCAAAACTTTGAGCTGAGGAAGAAAGTTGGAAAACTTTCTTTACCTTATTATGATGCTTCAGGGAAGATGACTGCACGAGCTTGGGTGCAGAAGGTAGATACATACTTGCAGCTAAATCCTATGCTTGAGGAGGAGGCTATCAAGTATGCGGCTATGCACTTGGATGGCGTTGCACATGAATGGTGGCATCATGGCATGGTGACTTTGGGGCATAATCAGATTACATCCTATGAGGAATTCACCGAAACATTGATTGGGAGATTTGACACTAAGGATCCCGAGTTACATTTCAAGGAGCTAGCACAGTTAAAACAGTCGGGTTCTGTGGATGCTTACATTGCCGAGTTTCAGCGCTTGTCTGTACTTGTTACTGATATCTCTCCTAGGAGATTGGTGGTGTTATTTTGTGATGGTCTTGCTGATCCATTACGAGGTTGGGTGAAGGGACATGATCCACTCACGTTAGCTGAAGCAACTAAAAAGGCACGAGATTTAGCCCCTTCGGTATACAAAGGAAAAAACCATTCAACAGATTCTTCCTACTGCAAGGACAAAGACAAGAAATCATTTCAGAAAGAGTATAGCAAACCCAAATAAGGATCAAAAGGACTAGACAATGAAACCTTGAATGAACTTCGAAAGAAGAAGCTGTGCTTCCATTGTAGAGAACCTTGGGACTTATCTCATAAATGTTCTCTCAAGGCTAAGGCAAATCAAATGGAGTATTTTTCAGCAGAAGAGTCAGAGTCAGAAGGGGAGGATCAGCACTCCGATTCAGATGAGGGTAACACTATAGAGGAGAGCAACATTCCTAAGGATTATAGATCGTTGGCACGCTTGACAGGGGCCCAAAAGGCAATCACATTTAAGGTCAGGGGTACTATCCAGGGGCAGAAAGTGATATCTCTTATTGACACTGGGGCTACACATAACTTCATAGATGCACAGTTGGTAGCCAGGAGAGGGTTACAGACAGAGAAGCATGATGGGTTTAGAGTCATGGTGGCTAACGGTGATAAGTTATTATGCACTCGAAAGATATCTAATCTTCGCATCAGGTTTGGAGATGGCTACGAGTTGGAGGATGAGTTCTATGTTGTGGACATGGGAGATTATGATGTCATCCTCGGCATGACATGGATGGCTTCACTAGTTGAGTTCACACTCAATCTAGCGAAATTGGAGATGAGATTCCAGCATGAGGGCAGAACTGTGGTCCTTAGAGGGCTTTCAGATGGAGGTTGCAGAGTAGTGTCCTTGAGGAGAATGCAGAGACTTTTTCGTCATGATGACATAGAGTGGGCGGCAGAGTGCCACATTATGCCAACTTCACCAGAGCCACAAGAAAAGAGTCATCCACTAGATGTCCAAAAGATACTTGATAGACACGCTAAAGTATTTAGCGATATTCCTCATGGGGTTCCTCCTGACAGAGGGATGGAACATGTTATTGAGCTCGAGGAGGGAGCCAAACCAGTTATGATTACTCCCTATCGTCATCCTAAGAAACACAAGGATGAGATAGAGAAGGCGATTAAGGATTTGTTGGAGATGGGCATATCAGGCCCAGTAAGAGCCCTTTTGCTTCAGCAGTAGTATTGGTAAAGAAGAAGGATGGGACGATGCGCATGTGCATCGAGTACAGGGCACTGAATAAGAAAACAATTAAAAACAGGTATCCCATTCCTAGGATTGATGAGCTGATTGATGAGTTGCATGGGGCATGCTTCTTCACCAAAATTGATTTGCGATCCGAATACCATCAGATCAGGATGAGAGCAAAGGACATTGAGAAAACAGCCTTCCGATGTCACTATGGCCACTTTGAGTTCATGGTTATGCCATTTGGTCTAACCAATGCACCTTCTACATTTCAAAGTTGTATGAACCAGGTATTCAGGAAGCAGCTGAGGAGATTTGTCTTGATCTTTTTTGATGACATCTTGGTCTTCAGTAAGACCTGGGAGGAGCACTTACATCATCTAGAGGAGGTGTTATCTATTCTGGAGAGAGAGTCATTGTATGCCAAGGAATCTAAATATCTTACCAGGAAAGGAGCCTTCGTGTGGACAGGGGTAGCACAGAGGTGTTTTGAGCATTTCAAGCAGGAGAAGCATCCCATTGCATTCGAGAGTAGGAAGCTCCGAGGAGTTGAGAAAAGTTATTCTGTCTATGACCGGGAGATGTTGGCCATAATGCATGCATTGGCCAAATTTCGATCATATTTGGTAGGTGGACGTTTTGTGATCAAGACTGATCACAACAGTATTAAATACTTCATGAGCCAACGTGATCTTAATGACCGGCAACAAAAATGGGTGACTAAATTGCAAGCTTATGACTTTGACATAGAGTTTGTCAAAGGTAAGAAAAATGTGGTGGCTGATGCCTTATCTCGGAGACCTCACTTATGTGCTCTGGCAGAGATTTCAGGAGATTGGAGAGATCGGATTATAGAAGAGTATGTCGGAGATGCTTGGGCTTCTGGATTGATTTCAGGTACCATACAGGATGATCGCTATGAGGTGATAGATGGATTGATCAGAGTTCAGGACAGGGTTTATTTGATTCCGTCATCACATTCGAGAGAGGCGATACTGAAGGCATTTCATGATGCACCCACAGCTGGACATCCGGGGGTCTTCAAGACCTACAGGCAGATCCGAGAGCGGTTTTCATGGAAAGGGCTCAAGGATGATGTTCAGAGGTATGTCAGGGAGTGTGTGGTTTGTCAACAGAATAAGGGAGAACACACATTTCCTGCAGGTTTATTACAGCCCTTGCCCATTCCTGATAGGAAATGGGAAAGTATTTCGATGGACTTCATCACTGGTTTACCACGAGTGCAGGGAAGGGATTGCATCTATGTGGTGGTGGACCACTTGACGAAGTTTGCTCACTTCATTGCTATTCCGTCCACTTACACAGCAGCACAGGTGGCAGATCTTTTCTTTAAAGAGATATTCAGGTTACATGGGTTGCCCAGATTCATTGTCAGCGACCGGGATAGTAAGTTTATGAGTGTTTTTTGGCAAGAGTTGTTTAGGTTGTGTGGTACAGATCTTACACCTAGCACTAGTTATCATCCGCAAACAGATGGGCAAACAGAGATTGTGAATAAATGGGTGGAAGGATATTTGAGGAACTATGTAACTACACAACAAAAGGCTTGGATCAGATGGTTGCATATGGGAGAGTATTGTTATAACACCACTTATCATATGTCCATCAAGATGACTCCTTTCATGGCACTCTATGGTTATGAAGCACCTAGCTTCATGGATTTAGTTTTGGGGGACAGTAGAGTGCCCAAAGCCAAAAACTTATTGCAGGATAGTCAGGACATCTTGAAAGTGCTCAAAGAGAATATACAACAGGCCCAGAATTAACAGAAATTGTATGCTGATCAGCACCGAATAGAGCGCAATTTCGAGGTAGGGGATATGGTTTACTTGAGGCTACAACCATATAGACAGTCGTCGCTCAAGAAGAGCGGAGCTGAAAAGTTGAAACCTAGATTTTATGGTCCCTACAGGGTGATTCGCAAAGTGGGCAAAGTCGCCTATGAGCTTTAGCTTCTAGAGGGCAATCGAGTGCACAATGTGTTTCATGTGTCTAGGCTTAAGAAAGCCATTGGTCAGAGTGTAGTGCCTTCTGCAGTTTTACCCCCTTTGGATGAGGAGGAGAAGCTTGTGTTAGTACCTGAGGCTATTCTGGATACCAGAGAGAGGAAGCTTAGAAATAGGATAGTGAAAGAGTATTTGGTCAGATGGAAAGATCTGTCGGAGAAAGATTCTACATGGGAGAGTGAGCAGGTTATTCAGCAGGCTAGACTGAGATTGCTTGAGGACAAGCAATTTCAAGGGGGGCGGACTGTAATGTCCCCATTTTAGCAGTTGACCAAGTGTGTGTGCATTAGCCTTGTTCTACATGGTCCCGAGGGCTAACGAAGGGTTTAATGGGATCTTGGAGTGTTTTGGCCTAGTCATTTCCAGTTTGGGCCAAAACGAAGTTGATTTACTCAGTTTCAGGCATACTTACTATTTTTAGTAAGTCGGCAGGACACAGTGCAGGTCAATTTTGGTGATTGGATTCGATACTCCTCGGTGAGAGCTTTCCGATGAGCTATCACTCGCATTATTCGGAGTCCGATTGCTAATACATTTTAATGCCTGAAGTTTTATTAAAGTAACGTCTAATTTAATTGTAAAATATTAAAGTGTTACTTTAATATTTATTTTATGGTGATGTGTACCCAAGGGAGACATAAGGGGTATTTTAATATATGTTTTATATTACACATCTTTATCTCACATTGCCCATATGAGTTGAACGGACCCGTGGGAATAGAATAAAAGGAAGCATTTGTAGCTTCATTAAGCAGGTTGAATATGAGAAGAAATTGGTGTGTGAGTTGCAACTTTGTTCTTGGCATTTGAGGACGTCTATCCTCTCTTGTAACATTCTAGACGTCATTCCCTTGGGGTTTGGCCTTTGGAATTCTTTCTTATTGGCTTCATTATCAGGCAGTTTAGTTGCATTTCCGGCTACAGGCAGATTTGATATTTTGCTCATATCTTCTTCACTACTTGTCCGACGCTTATGCCGCTTGGAGGGAATGGTATTATGAAGGTAGTGGACTGATTGGAGGACAAAGTATTGTAGCAGCAAGTTCGTAAGCATGGGCTGGGGTATTATGACAATATTGCTGAAGTAATTAGTGAGTTGATAAATCTGCCATGTATTTGGTTTTATGAATTCTGAAAATAACATTTTATTAGCAGCAGTTCATTTCCACTTTGCATATTGTTGTAGTTTCTTTCTTGTTTATGTTGTATGATACCAATTCCATGCACAAAACACAACAAACAAATAAACGTTTGATTTCCAGAGTTATAAGGGGTTTTAAGAAGTTGAATGCAAACTGTTTGACATAATTCCTTTCAGCAATTTGGTTCAGTTTTTGGGACATTCAGGGGTGCCCATTACATATCTGCATGATTAGAATATTAAATGATACCCAGAGTTTCATTTCTTATCTCTTAATATTGTTTTTCTATAACCACTCTTAGAATACAACATTGCTATTTAAATATTCCTCTTTTTATCTTATATACTTGCTATCTATTTTTAATACCACTCTTTTGTTATACCCCAAATGTGTTGGATTAAACATTCAGCTCGCACTATCACACCCATCTCCAAAATAAAAATCCTGGAGAAATTTGAGTTGGATGGAAAATGAAATACATTAAAAATAATGTCGATTCACATTGATTGCTAGTATAGAATCTAATTCAAAACAATTAAAAGGAACTAGCTTATATGAACATGGAGGCATTCTTGGCTTCCTCCACACTTTAAGATCAAGGAAAGAATTAATATTTATGCATAAGGTAGATAAAAAGAAACTAGAAATATAATTTTTCAGTTTCACCCATTTTATAGATTTATCCATGAAATTGAAATTTTCTCTTCATTGTTATCATGTCACAATCCTTCCAAATAATTATCTCCTAATCCTCAACAACAGGAATATGGAAATATTTATTGCTAAAATAAAATAAAATTTAAAATCTAATTGAAAACTGTTAAAACCAAAAGGAACTAGCTTATACGAATATGGAGGCATTCTTGGTTTCCACTACACTTTAAAATCAAGGAAAGAATTAAATTTATGCATAAGGCAGATAAGAAGAAATAAGAAATATAATTTTTCAGTTTCACCCATTTTAGATGTATCCATGAACATTGAATTTTCCTCTTTAATGTTATCACATCACAATCCTTCCACTAAATTATCTACTAATCCTCCAATAGAAATATGAAAATATTTAGAAAGATATTTCAAAAAGTTTAAAAAAGATAAAGGTGATTTATTTATCAATTCCAAGAGAGACACTAATTTGATATATGTGACCCTTTTTGTGGATGCCCACAAGGGAACTCCAATTTATACTAAATATTGTTCAACAATGTGTACATAGCATACCCGCCCCTATTTCTGAATCATGCCTATATCTCCTTTACAGACTACATGCATCATCGTTAAGCTGCTACGGAGTAAACAAGTTTGTACATAAATACCATAAAAAATACCTCTTAGTGCCCTCATGATAAAACAAAAGAAATTACGGGTACACTTACACTTTAATTTTGTAATGATCCAACTTGTCCTTCCTTAAGACCACACTCCCACCCCCTTCCATTGTCTTGCTCCGAAAAATGAGAAAAGTATTAATAAAATTACTGTCTCTACTTGTTTCTGATGAGGATTTGAAAAAAAAAGGGACCTAATTTTTATGAGTTAGCAGCAGATGAAGTGCAAACTGTCACTCGGCAGCAAAGCACAGAAAATGCATTGCAGCTTTCAGCAGAGAGAAAGTATGAGAAGGAAAACGAGCAACAAAGGGCAATGCAGAGGTGGTAAAGTGGCATCATGCACCCCAAGAAAACCAGCTACCTGCATTACTGTTGGTTGAAGAAGTTGAATTTCTGAAGCATTACACCACGATGGGTCTGATTTGCAGATTCACCTCTCTCTGGCCTAGCCTTCCAGAACTTAATGATTGGATAATACCTACCTGATTGCTGTTTCTTGAAGTCCCTATGTGGCATATCTTTATGCTCAAGGGTATTTTGTAGTTGTTTGTGAATCTGCAGAGGATAAAAATTGAGAGACTTGAAAAAGATACTTGGATATAGGACATGTCAACTCTCATCATAAAACCCTGGCATTAAGAACAAACCAAAAATGGAATATTTTTGGGTTTCTCCTATGTGGGTAAGAATAACCAATTCTCATCTTCACTTACGGTATTTCAAGACTGAAAATCATTGATAGATAGCTGAGGAAACATATTTCTATTTCCCCTGAAATGCATAGGCATTTTTTAACCTCAATGGCTCATATATTTGCAGAAAATTAGAAATTTTCCATGATTTCCTGGCAGAAATGATATTGAGGGTAGGGCAAGCATTGTGGAAATAGCCACTGGACTATCAGAATCTAGCATTTCAATACTAAAAGTGCCTAAATGTGGATCATTTAACGAAGAATATACGAGAATCAATAGCATTAATGAAGGGTCACTTGTTGGAAGAATGCAGAGATGCAGCATCAGCTGATTGGTGGTTCTATTTGAGCTGAATAGTCCAAATGAGTAGCACACAGAGAAAGGTGGAGCAGTTGAGGAATCTTGCAAGGAAATAGCACTTAATGCTAGAAAGGATAAAGATCATGCTGAGTGGTATGTAAAAATGGTTCTATTTGAGCTGAATAGTCCAAATGAGTAGCACACAGAAAAAGGTTGAGCAGTTGAGGAATCTTGCAAGGAAATAGCACTTAATGCTAGAAAGGATAAAGATCATGCTGAGTGGTATGTAAAAACAAGGGAAAAAATATACTTGGGATCACAGGAGTCATTTGGTAAGAAAACTAGATCCTCAGAGGTTGATAAAGCAGATCTCACTAAACTGCTTCTTGTTTTCTCAGCAAAACAAGTAAAGTGTTCAGAGCAGCTGCAGCTAGATGTGGTAATTCCTTTCTCTTCTGGTGAGGATTCTCCCTCAAAATCTGTAGGAGAAAGCAAAAAAAAAATCTAGAGCATTTCACTGAATCCCTAAAAAAAACTGAATAGATCACAGTAGAAAATAGAATGAAGAAAGAGAAATCAAATTTCTCTTTGACTATGGCTTTGAGATGATATGCAAAGCATCAATCAAGATAATGAAGTCTAGATGTTATAATTTTAACTTTAAGATGCAGATTCTAGCTTTGTTAGTGATGTTGTTTTATTAGCATTTTTATTATTTATAGTCCCCTGAGTATTGATCTACCTTTCACAGCCTTTCTAGGCAATACTGTAAGAATCTGTGTTTTCAAGGAAGGGACCCCAATAGATAGACTGGCTATTTTGTCTTTGTAAAAAAGAAACCATCTCTTCTGAAACATAATGAACTATTTATCTATTTTTTAATATTAAATACTGCTTTATAAACACATTTCGTGGAAATTCATATCCAATGACACCCCAAGGTTTAAAGTCTCATTCTATAGCATTCCCAAAAACTGATATAAACAGGATCATTATCTGACATATAAGCAAAGTCAACCCACAAAATATAAGCTTGCATTCCCGTGTGACACAGAACTTTTTTTTTGCAAGCACAATTGTTAAGTAGTTCAAGAGGTATGTTGCATAGGCCTTGTGGCATTATGGAATGAATGCATCAAGAAAATGGAGGCTCTGCCTTTATAAACTATATCCAGTTCTTGGCCAATTAGGTCAGCTTGAATTGGTAGGTATATTACATAATTGAAGGTAAAATTACTTGCCTAAAAATCCATTCAAACAGCGATGATCAAGTAGCTTAAATGGCTTTTATAACCTGGATGCTTTAAAAAACAATTCTCAAGTTTCACCCTGTTCTAAACTGTGCAAAGAATATATATTAACAAATATTTAAGATAGAAACAAATCTTTGAAAACCAAGATAACAATCACTTGACCTCGACAAAGTTTGTAAACTTTGGGTCCCTGTTGACAACCAGCCGGTGCACCTGCATATAACATATCCATTTAATGTTAGTAATCAAACCCCACAAAAATTTCAAAGCGTAACATAGATATAACACAGATAGAGGAAAGTGGATATAACATAGTTGATTCCAAATATATGTTTGGAAAATATGGAACTTCTCAAATGATCTCAGGAAGCCACTCTACAAATATTTAAGACTAATACCATTTACAGTCTTAATTAAGTATCTGTTAAAGAGTAGTTCATCTAGCCAATGTGATGTGCTGGATCCTGTTTTGAAAGAACGGGATTCAGAAAACTGCTAAGAGTATGTATAAATGACAGCAACAACATGGCTCAAACCAATGTAAAAGCTTAAGAATTTAGTCCAATCTTACATATAGCATGATAAAGTCAGCAGAAAATCTCTCCACAAGCTTTAGTAGAATTTTTTAATTTTATTTAGACTTGATCTCAACGGCTAATTCCTATAATTAAAGACCCAATGCAAAGAAATAAAATCCAATTAAGCACATAAATAAAACAATTTTGACACGACAAAATATGATTACGCATAAGAGAATGAAGCACCTCAATCACAAATGCACCAGGCCCCAGGCACACTGTGGCAACAATATTGTTTCAATAAACGACCTGAAGTCTTAGAAAGGAATGTCGATAATAATTTCAAGAGTAAACTTGAGAACTGAGCTACACAGAGCTTACTCTTTCTTATATTATAGACTTTGTAAATGCAGAAGAAGCCCTAATACAAATTTGATGGAAGGATCGATAATTTGAAAAAAAAAAAAAAAAAACAAAATAGTGGAAGAAAAACCTGATCTTGTGTACCTCATACTCAAGCTTGTGTTTTTCTGATTCTTCAAGTGGAATATAGTACTTGCCCAGACGGGTCTTTCCTTGTCTGTTTTGAAGTAATATGAACCGGATCTGCAAATTCATTCAAATTAAATAAACGAAATAAACTAGTATTACCCAAAGATCCCAAAAAAAATAATACCATGGTGCCTGAGAAAATCCAATTCTAGCTGTATGAACACTATAAGCGCGATAATTGCAGAGAGTCTTCCCTCGCCTCCAAACGAACACGGAAAGACGAATAAATATGATGGAATGAATTTAATATAATTTTTAGTTTTTAGTTTTGGAGAAAATAAATAAATAAAATCTTACTGTTTTACACTTCCGTCCAAGCGTTGCAGGGCCTACTCAAATCAGAATTTTGCTCGAGCCATTTTATCTTTTTACCTTGCAAGGAGTTTGACTAAGTTAATTTCAAATTTATGTTCCTTATAACAGAATTTAGAAATGCTATCAAACGGTTCATAGAGATATAGTTTGTAAATAAATTATAAGAATTGTTAAGTGTTAGTTACGTAGCAATTCCACATTGGTGTTACCTCTAAGAAATGTAGGAGGGGAGTATTAAATTTGAAATTTAAAATGGAGTAAAGGAAGGTGTAAGAGTAATATTGTAAGAGATATTTTATTTCTTTTTCATATTAAAAAATTATATTTTATGTTTTTTTTTAATAAGATACTTGTAGGATATGAGTCGATTTATTCTCAAGGTTATGCATAGTTATGTGACAATCATATGTTTGTTATAGGAGTAAATGGAAGGAGTTAAGTTGAAAGGAGATAAGGAATTCTTTAAGTTTCTTACTAAAGAATGGGCGAATGTGTTAATGCAAAGACACTTTCGAAGAAGAATGCCTAATGTGTGTTGTTAGTTTTTCAATTTTTTTGTCCCTAGTCAGCCTATGGGGCCTTAGCCTAATAGTATCTTTCATAGTTTTAATACTTCGAAAAACTCTTTGATGGTTTGCCCTGCGTGGCATCTATTTAAAACCATAATGTCATCTTCAAACTATAACAATTTGGTATGCTTTCATAATATTGGTATGCGGTTCTTTGTTTGTAGATGGTAGATTGTTTTTTATGAAGATAAGTGACAGATGTTGTTACTGCAATTTTTTGTTTTGAGTTAATGTGTTGTTCATGGTAATATGTTGTTAATCCTCATGGATAGTTGCATAAGGTCAACACCTTGGTTTTGTTGTTTTTAATATCAAGAACATTACCTTATAACGTGGAAAGCATAGAATGCAATCAATGTTAAGTGATTTGACTTGTCAACAATATGAAGTGTTTACGCAATTGGTAACTAAGATTACTTATGACAAACTTGGTTATTTCACTAGTACATTAGCACTTATTTTTCTACCTAAATTTTTTACCAATGTGAATATTGGCCTATAAATGCTTTTTAAAAAAAATTTGCCCAATTTGGTCAAAAATTTGACCAAATTAGGGTTCCCCAGTTTGGTCAAAATTTCTAACAAATTGGATTTCATAATATAGGATGGTAAAACAAAGCAAATCAATTTTTATCTGGAACCACCTTCTCTCGTCGCAACCAGTGTAGATTGGCTCGCATATAATGGTATATTTTCAGCATCTTGTATTACTTTAAGTGGTTATATATTGTTATTACAATACATGAAGCAAGCTCAGTGCAATAGAGGTGTCTACAACTCTCAAAACTTTCAATAGCAATCTTTCTCGGAGACACATATATTTATATATCGATAGTGGGTACGGTGCCTGACATATTGACTTCCAAAGCTTTGGTTGGATGGAGTTTGAGAATGGGTCTAGGCATCTTAGAATTGTTAACCAGCATAAGAGTATCAACATTCTGTTCCATTTGAATCAACTAGAATGACACACAGATTTAAAAACAAACCAAACTAATTGTGTAGAATACACTAGTCAGGGTTCATGAAAACTTGATAGCAATTCACTTTAATGATCTCAATTTAAACACAACAATCGCTCCATATCAGTCAAGATATCTCTTACATGCTCAAATGAAAGTAAAGGCATAGAATGAAATGTATCTCCTCTATTTATTCTTGAGAAATAGATGTTGCACAATTTAATGGTAAAACAATACCTTTATCAACGGTAGGAATAGTACCTTGTCAACGGTTAATGAGTATTCACCAATCTATACTCATCAATGACTATGATCGATATCAAATAGATGTACACTATAAAATCTCTAGTGTGGTCATTTACTCAAAGTCTTCAAAGTCTTTGAAAACTTCAAAATAATAGAAATTCACACTATAATGTACATATAGATCTTACCACTCTTGAATTTAAGGGATCGATAAATGGCTTGTCTATGAGTGTTCCCCTAGGTAAGTAAATACTATGCTTAGTTTGAAGATAAATCCTCTACATGTAAGCAAATGGAGACTTTCCTTTAGGTGACTTCACCTATTCTTGTTGCTCCTCTTTCTTCACCGAAGTCTTTTTTTATCTCATTTCTGACTTCATAAACCTTCACTATCTTCTTTCATTTTCATTTGTTGACTAGTTAGGGGATCAATTCCTAGATTTACAACTTCTAGCAAGGTGATTGAACTTATGACATTGAAAACAAACCATACCAATTGACCTCTATGGTCCAACATTTTATCTCATGATTCCCATCCTCCAATTTATTTCTAAATGACTAAAGTTTCTATTTATCAAACATGTAGAATTGAATTGTCACTCCGTTCTATAAGATTTTACCAATTGGACTGGTGACTTAGGAGCTCTCACTTTAGATCTACATTCTTCAACTTTGCATTCATATTTATTGCATGTATAAAAATATCCATTAAAACTACCATCATTGGATACATTGATAGGTCTAGATATACACCCATAAGAAGCACGACCATATGTATCATAATTATAGAAACAAACTTTAAATGAATAAAATTTATTCATTAGTTTACTCCTACACACATTTGTAACATGACTAAGCTTACTATAGTCATAGCAAGTACGCTTGTTAGGTTTCTTAGTTAGATTTCTTGCAACTTCTTTTTGAATATGTTGTTTTATTATTGGGTTCAGATTTGGATGACTCGCCAATGAAAAATGTTCCTTGGACCATGTAACCAAGACTGGTTATGTCTTTGTGTCTTCTTTGGTTCTTCAATTATTCATCAAGCATTTGCAGGCTTTCACTATATTATTTCAGCTCTTCATTTGCAACTTACTTAGTTTTCAATTCCTTCTTCAATTTCTCATTCTCCTCTTGGAGTTTGTAATTTCTACTTATTATATGTTGGTTCTCCATAGTTTTTGCATGAAGGTGCTCATGAATGATAGCCTTTTCTTGAGATACACTGGAATGTTGTTGCTCCTTTTCCTTTCATGCATCCTCACCAACCTTTTTTTCATCTTCTATAGTTTTCCTCACATCTTCGGCTACTCTCTTTCCTTCAAGATCTTCACACATTATGACAGACTAGCCTTCAAGCTCCTTTTTTAGATTTATAACTTTTTTGCAAGCCTCTGGTTGTTTTCCATCAATTAAAAAAAAAATTCCTTAGAATATTCAGACATGCCACCGTTAGGTAATCGTTCAATGCAATGATGATTTTCAAACTTCTCAGTGAGTTATCTCCTTCTGGAAATTGATTTTATTAGCTACTCCTATAGGTCATTAATTATTATGTTTGCCTTTTAAATTTTCTTCTCATACTTATAACTCTCCATGAATGTGAATCTTTTTCTCAAGTTGTTAGGCTTATCACCACAAGGACTAGGGCTCTAATACTATTTTTTTAGATTCTTAAGTACTAAGAGGTTGAGGGGGCTAAGGTGGGGGATTTAATCAATACAAACAAGTAATGTTATAAATTCAACCACCAATATTAAAACCTATAATATCAACTTTTGAACTCTAAAGAATGCAAATAATATAAGCAAATAAAAAGAAAATTATATCAAGCACCCACAAAACCATCACAAATGGAACATATTTTTTTGTTTGGAAAACTTCAATTAGAAGATAAAAATCATAGTGGTGATGATACCCACAAGCGCACTACAATATCAAACGATTTTCCTATTAGGAGTTATAGTAACCCTTTTTGAGGGTTCACCGTGTTAGGAGTAATTTGCACCTTGTTAGAAGTATTAAAAAATCTACTAAGATCTATCTCACAAGAGGATTTCAAAACACTTTCTACGAGTTCATCTTAATAAGGGATTTACAATAAGAACCTATTAAAGTACATTTGATTAAGGGATTTACTTGCTGCAATTGCTAGGGAACACCAAGACAATGATCTAGATGTGGCATTGCTTGCCTATTAGATTCAATTTACCTCATGCACTCTTGTAACATTCACTTGGTTGAGCCACTCCATAAACTCACAGTCCCACCTTTCAGTAGCTTCATACTCAGTTCATAAATTTGAGTCTAGTCATTCTTGCTGCGGAGATGGAATTCAACAAGACCATGTTTTAATTGATGATGGGTCTCATGTCCCTTCAAACTAGAACTTTGCCCAACCTCCTTAGAGATCTTTACAAATTGTTGTAGAGATTCCCAAGTAGAATAGTCTATTATTGATGTGGAACAATCTTTATAACTTCCAGAAATAATGAAAATCATATAATACCTTGGATGATTTCAAAATATCTCCCTTGTGAAGAAAATACATCCACATAGAGAAGCAAACCAAAGATAGATAGTATGCAAACTATTTGGTTGAATGCTTGATAATGCAAATATCAAAGAAATGCAAGTATTAAAGAACTTGCATGCAAAATGTTAATGCATAGAAGAGGATGGCTTACAAAAACTATTTGATAGAACACCTAATGATGCAAATAAGCAAGATACACATAAAATGGACATTCATCAAACATAAGGAGTTTAAGCACTAATATGGTGGCCTGCAAATGTTAATGCATAGAAGAGGATGGCATACAAAAATTGTTTAATACAATGACTAATGATGTGAATAACAAAGATACACATAAAATAGACATTCATCAAACATACAAAGTTTAAGCACTAGTATAGTGGCCTACAAATTTTGAAGCACAAAAAGAGAATTTGGGTTACCACAAAGTGTTTGGCAAAATGCCCATTGATGCCAAAATGCAATGCAATGATTCCATGATATGTCGGCATTATAACTGTTAAATTAAATACAATGATTTCATGATATGCACAATTGGAAAGATGATAAATCTTACTCTCAACTTGATGGACAAAACAAACATAAAATGGTTTCCTAATAGCAATGTTGATCGTAATTAGTCTAAAATTTATATAGTTGTGAGAAAGCTTGAAATGAAACATTAGATCACATCATATACACTGAAGTAAATCACTAGCCTATCCATGTTGGACAAGTAGAAAATACTTCTAAACTTGGTAATAAACTTAAAACATGGTACCATTTCTAGAGCTAATATTTTTTGTATAGCTTATAGTCTTAACCCTAACATAATAAACTAGGGAATTAAAGTACCATGAATCTAAGAATGGGATTAGATTCCTAAACAAAAGCTAAAAGTTTCTTAAGTTCTCGAATCACCAACAACTAAAGTTAAAAATATCTACTTGCAGCACATATCACCCTGTGGGTATTATTTATGTTTCAGAAATGGCCAATAATCACTATGATAGGATTGATAATTGTTGAACAATTTCCTTAGCAACGAATGCCAGAGGTTATCCAACTATTGGGCTTTGTAAGGCTAGATCTAAAGTACCTCAAATCCCATTGTAAACTAAACCAATATAAAAATGCACTAGACAACAGTTGGTAATTTAACATAAAACTAACCTCTGTTGTTCCTCTACAAGAGAAGTTACCATCCAGATCCTTAGTGGTCAGATAATATGTCATTAGTTCATTATCAAGATAATAATTGCACCCTAATTTATATCGATCTAGAGTTGGACCATGTATATAAGTAATTCCACAATTTTTTATATGTACAAGTAATGGATGGTACTATGTTGTGTCCAATAAGATAGAGTTGTATTCATAATACAAGATGTAGATTACCTAGATAGACACAATTGTATGGAGATATTTTTTCCCTAAATACACATGTATCTGTATGGCATTAACAAACTTAGCAATTTTGTTGAATGTAAAAACTTTGCTTAAGTTATTTGCTTTTGTTTTTCAAAAAAAGGCTCAAGAGCTCTGTATTAGTCTATGTAGATTTAATAAAAACTGAGGCAAATCATGAAGAAAACAAGTTGGAAAGTTGTCCATTAGGCAAAACAAAGAGTATATCCCTGAAGAGCAATATCAACTTTGATTATAAAAGGAACTAAATCTCTGAGCATCTATCCTAAAATATGTGTATCCAAGAGATTAATAATATTGAAAATACCAACATTGATGATAAATGTCATTAGTGTGCCTTAATGTAAGTGTTAAAGTGTGTGCTTTCATAAACATTTATGAGAATAGGAAGAGCAAATAAAAATGGACTGAAGAGTCATCTTATATTGCAAGTGATTATGATTTTAAATAAATTTATGACAAGTTTAATAAAGGAAAGGGTATTATACAATAGCCCTTCAAAAATTGAAACTTCATTAATTATTGTCTTTATAAATACTATTGCTTATGTTACAATTGTATATGTTTGACAAGTTTTAGTTTCCATTGCAGACATTTGACAGGTTTTGATTTTCCATTGCAAATGATTGAAAGGTTTCGAGTTGCCATCGCTAAGTGGTAGAAATCTACAACTTTTCTTTTCACATAATGTATTTGGCAAGGTGATGCAAGTAAGAGTAGCACACAAACCCAAGAATAACCAAACAACCCTCCTAAGACCTACTCAAGCTTAGGGTAAGTGTGAAATGGTCCACTGATCCCACTCACCAACTTCACACCCTCAACTCACCCTATCTTGCAAGTAGTCTAAAGCATCCGCTCAACAACGATCATTCTTACACCTCTCTTCACCTGCATCCTCCAAGATCTTGAGTCACCATACACCCTTTTAACTCATTCTCTAGCCTTCTGTAAGTTTTCTTTTCCAACTGACTGGTTCAACTCTTCTCAATATTCCAAATCGAAAAGTTGCAATAAGAGACCTAAAAGGAGCTCAATCATTATAGCCCTGTTTTACCCAAAATACTACTAAACTCTATAAACTTATATACAACCACCCAAAAAAATTGCAAAATCTCTTAATACATAAAAAAAAACCATTTCTAATTCTCAAATATGGGTTTAAGATCTCAACTTTTAGGCCTTCTCCCAATGAGCCCTAGTTTCTAGGCTTTTAGGCTAGAAGTTGTTGTTTGACCTTCTAGGTCTATAACCATGAACCCCATGAGAATTTTCCTTTTGATAATTCACTAGAACCATTAGTTATTCCTTCCCACCAAAGCTCCATCTTCCAAAATTCTCACAAAGGTCTCTAAGTCTACTCTTTAGATTGTCAACTCGTGACCAATAGGGAATATAGTGACAATAGTCGTTGTTTGGTCTCTATACCATCAGAGAATCATAAAATCAATCCCATAGGAGGACTCCATGAATCAATATTATTCACTTTACCAAGCACCAAGAGTTCTCCTTGTAAGAGAAGGGAGAAACACAATTTTTACCTTCAAAACCCTATCACAGTCTAAGGTAAACAACAAGCATGGTATAACTTTAAAAACTTTAAAATATCCTCTCTTATTCGACCCACACCATATTTACCATTCATACAATGTAAAAGAAACTTTCTAAAATAGTAGTAGATACTTACACTTTTTATCTACCAAAATTAGAAATAAAAATGTTGATAGTATACAGGTTGTTGTCCAAAAAAACTTTCTATTATTCATTTTCAGATCCGTACATGGAGTTGTTAATCCTTTCAAAGTGGGAGATGAACATTTATTTAAATGATCCCCATTCATTTTCAACTTCAACTACCTTCAATCTTATGAAATAAAACTTCTAACGGTTGAGCTTCCCTAATTTTGTAAAATTTGCAAAAAGTTGCATGACAACTTTATTTTGCAATTTTGCAAATTTTTACATTTTTTTCAAAAACATGACATAAGAACTTTACTAAGACTATGAAACTATACCAAAATATGAATGAATTTTATGCAACATAAAATGATGATTTGTGGTCAACTCTCATGTTTGACCACTCTTTGACCACCCTTTGACTTTGGAAGAAACCTTAGAAATTATGCAATCCAGAAGTCACAAATGCACAAAAAGAGAATCTAAACTAACTTGTGTCATCTTGGACACTTATGGATCTTCACACCCTTCTCCTCAGAGTTTAATTACCTTCATCAAGACCTAAGGCCCCTACACTACAAGGGTTTCATCAAATTGATAAGTAATTTTTTTTCAAATCGTGTATTTGGTAAGGGTTTCATCAAAATGATATTATGCCATTTATAATTGGTTGTCTTGTTAATAATTTCACAAAATCCAAATAAGTGTAACATATGAAGCCTTTTTCATATCACTATCCACTCACTTCAAAGATATTCAAGTTACACATTGTTGGATGTTCTTTCATCAGTAGTAATATAGTCATGATCAATTATACATTCTCTATATAGATAGAGAATACATTTTGGTAATTATATAATGTTCTTTTTTGGGTAATTATTAAAATAATGATCATGATAGAGAATATATTTTGGTAGTTATATAATGTTCTTTCATCGATAGTAATAGAAATGCATTCAGTTATATTTGTTTTTGGTGCATATGAGGACATGTGGCATCTGTTGTCTAGGTGTTGTTAAAGATAGGTTTTTCTAGTTGCCTAGAATAGAGTGTTAGCTCTTCCCGACCTTGATGGGAATCATCCACTAGTGCTAGTTTCAAAACATGGATCAACCTTCCATTGTGTTTGTATATACTAACCATAGGGACCTAATAGAGATGCATTTGCCTTGAGCAGGGTTAACAATGCACTTGCCTCAGACAACTAATTTATTCGAAGGTGCTAGACTTAGATTTAGTACTCAAGTCTAACAAGAGCTCATCATGAGGCATTAAATCTTCATTTCTATCCTTATCTGATATCAAAACAATTCATTCCATGGTGTTAGGCTTAGATTAAACACTCAAGTTTGACAAGAGCTCATCACAAGGCATTAAATCTTAAATTTTATCTTTATATGACATCTTTCTAAGTGCAGTGAATTCTTTTTCATCTTGATAGTGGACCTTTTCAACTGACTTAGCTTCCTCATGATCATCATGGCTTTCAATGTAGCAACTCATAATTCTCGAGCCCTTATGGTAATCTTATATGGGTTTGACCTGTTTGTTAAGACAACCATATAAACTATCATCACAGTCCTAGAATTTTATATTAAACTTTTCATTTTCTTAGATCGTTGGTCACTTTCCTTACTTCACTATCACATGTTGACGAGCACGTTAAATGTCCTTCAACTGACCTATTGATAAAATGTTTTCATTCTCATTAGTAATTACCTAAGCTTGTGAATCCCTTCTTTACACAAGTTACCAATTTCAAATATCAGAGTCACTACCACTGGCTACACACTCTTTGGCTTGTTAATCCCTTCTTTTCTATTTTATTATCATCCTTTAGACTTGCAGCCAAGCTCTTTTGTAGCAACAGAAACATTTATTTTCCTAAATATGCCTTTTGAAATTGCTTCCCTTCAATTGGTTCCTTCAATTGTTTTTCATCCTTTAGGCTGGTAGATAAGCTCTCTTGTAGTAGATGAAACATGTATTTAGGAGCCAGATGGATATAGTTGGTTGGGTGGGTACAACCAACAACATTCTCATCTTTCTTGAAAGATGATAGGTGTGGGTTCTGGTCTTTTCTCTACTTGTATTCTATATCCATATGGGCTCCTAAAGTTGGTCTACATTGTTCTTCCTATCTCTTAGTGTTCATCCTATCCTTCTCCATAAGTTCATCCAACTTGCTCGTGTTTGCGTCAAGCACTTGTCTTATGCTTCTCAATTCCTCTTGCCTCATTTTCTCATCTCTTTTCTCTTCTTGGTTCCTTCTCTCTTCTTCCTCTCTTTTCTTATTCCCATTACTCAAGAAGTCTATCATTTCCCTCTCTGATCTTGTCAGACCCATCTTCACCTTGCAAGGATCTAATCCCTTGCTTTGGTACAACTATGATGTAGAAGATAATGAGCCCAATCAAAAGTCCTATTAATTTAGGACCAATTCTTTAGAGTCTTAGTGCGATACAACTTCTCACATCATTAGCCTTCATCAAAGGCACTATTCCAACTCTAAGCTAATTAGAGAGTTTAAGACTCTTAGATGTGTTGTTTTTTGAGTTTAGAGTAGGTGCTCTACACCAAAAATCTATGTCTTTTTGCATTCTTTTTGTGGTATGCATGTTACCAATAAAAAGAAAAATGACAAACTTCCAATTGAGGGACTCAACTAGAGATCACCTCTTCAAACCTTTCCTACCTCTCTCAAGTAGACCATACAAATTTAGTGAAGGTAATTTGGATGGCTTCTTAATAGCCTTACAAGGCTTGAAGTATATACATTCTAGCTTACAGCTAAAAACCAAATGACAACAACGACAAAAAAATTCAATTTATAAGAACTTGTTTCTTTGCTCGAATTGGGGATCTCTCAATGCATAGAAATCTAGAAATCCTCCCCAAGTAGAATTTGATTCATGAATTTGTGCTTTCTCGTGGTTTTACTCATAAGATTAATATTATGCTAATACTAGAGATGTTTGCTTTTGCAATATCACACATGCAAGCTTCAATATTTGTCTCCTTTCACTGACATGTCTTGGACATTTTTGCCTTCATCATCATTCGCAACAGGTCCTTAAATATTGCTTAAAGATACAAAAATTTCTAGTGGAGGTTCCTTTCATCCCAAATGCATCATATGTATACCTACGACAAAACATAAATATTCACTGGATTCAAGTCACTGAACAAGACACGAACCCATACTGGACAATTAGAAATCATCGTGATTTCTAGAATAGCTCCTTCCGCTCCTCCAAACATGATATCTAACATGGTGTGTGAGAGGATAATATACTCTATTCACCAAAGATGTTTGTTTTATCCTCGTCATCCTTTGATATGGATGATTTGCTTGCAAATTGACTTCATAACAATAAATACTGATGCCTTTAATGACGTTCTTTATATCAAACATCTAGAAATGCAACCGCAGGTGCTGCTACTGCATAAAATTTATTACTTTGATCTACTTTTGTTATTCTTTCTTCTCCATTCTTAGTTACTGGTTAGACATCTAAGTCAAAGTTTGAAAATTCTTACCACTATGCACATGCTTCACATAAAACTAGTCCTAATAAAAAATCCCATAATTGTTGTTCATAATTTTCTCATCAGATCTACACACCCCTTCACTTGGCACTTGTAGTTGACTATATATAATTTGATTGATTGGAATATCTTCTCTTCAAATTTTGATTTCATTTCCACATTTCTCTGAAACAAGTGACAATTTTTGGACTTCATCATTTATATTATCAAAACTAGAATTGGTTTCTTCTTGGCTATCATTGTTGTTTGAAATATCACCATGTCATCTAGAGTTTGCATATTCACACATATCTCAAAGAGATAATTGGCTATGTACTAATAAGGAATTAGTTTTTGTAGAAGGCATCTTCATACAAAAGTTCAATGATTTGGTTTGGTGAGGATCAAGCAGTACCACAATTATATTTGCATCTGAATACTTTGAACAAACTTGATGCTTATTAGATTTTAGTTGATATATTTCTAGAACTATATACATACTTCATCTTTTTTATGCTCCATGAGACTGATCCTAACTAATACCTGCCAACAAAACTATCACTATTGTTTAATTGTGTCTTTTACTACTGAAGGCTCTTCTTATATGGTTGAATATCTAAATACACTCATCTCTGAATTCATGCCTTCTTAAGACCATCATGTCTTTATAATTGATATCAATCTTCAAGATATCCTTTGTGATAGATCAGACCTATTAGATTAAGAGGTGCATAATATCTCATAAGGTCTGCCATGAGAATGCATACTCTCATCTCTATATGGTTGTTTATGTCCTTTCAACATATTAATTCTCTGTATATGTCAATGTTGCATGCAAATTTCACATTTGCATAGTGTTCAAATAGGAATCCATAAACAAGCTCTTGTTTGAGTAGTGATCTAAAGACGAGACATTGATCTCTAACATGTCTTCACAAATGGAGACTCTAAATTTGATGAAAATCTAGGCTCCATCAAGTTGGATTTACTAATTCTAGTTTTCAATCCTAAAGTAATTAAACACATTACTTTTCTACCTCTTGTCATTTATTTACTGTGGATATGATTATTAAATGTTTCTAGCACCTAATCACCTTGATTTTCATATAATACATATTCGAAGGCAACATTAGATCCTAATGTCAAGAAAATGGTACGAGGAATTGTCACAACTTCTCTAGCACTGCATGTGTGGACTGCACATCCAATTTTTGTGGTAAGACACTGAATTTTGAACTGGATTTGTTTTTAAGAGTATTTTCCCTATATTACACTATTCAAAGATGATTTAATAAGTATGGATCTCATAACTAAGTGCTATGATGTTAGGGGCATCTATCAATATAGGTCGGGGGATCAATACATTAATCTTGGTACTTATACATAAATCAATTTCTTTAGAAAATAATTAAGAAGTTGCTAACATTAAAAATAGAAATAAAAGGTTCAAACCAGCTTTAAGATGGAGAAAATTTGAACAATATTTTAGTATTTTAGTAAATGCAACAGATATGACATCTGCATGTGATGGTCTAATTTTCAATTGAACAATGATTAGACACTTCATATTGAAAAGGTAGATGCAAAAGTTTTCTTGCCTACTAGGTGATTATCTCTCTATAAAATTGTTTTGATGAGTGACTCGTAGTTTATGGTTGATAGCGATGGAAAGAGAATTTCTTTGTCAATGTTGGTATAGATTATGGTCTCACTATTGTAGGAGTCTATTATGCATGTGTCTTATGATTGAAGAATATCGAAGAACTCTACTCTCATGGTTTTGGTCAATAGTTGTAGATGAGACTAATGATTGTTCACAGATATTGATATGGCCGATAAATGACTCCTTGTTGATGTGAGCAACATACAAGGCTTGGTGGAAGAGTAATGTAAGATGGATGTTGATAGACAAAGGATTGCTAAGTGTATTTGTATTACAGGATAAGGATAGGGTATGGATAATGTGAATATATTTGTGTTGTGTGTAGGACAATGTGAAAATACGAATACATGAGGATAATGACGAAAGGTTGATTGTTGCTAATAATATGTGTGTGTATAGGTATATCATATTTATTGAATGGATGTTGGTTGAAGATCTAATGAAGGGACATTGAATGGTAAGGTTGGAGGAAGATTTTTAGAGGTATGAAATTACCTTGATAGATGTTGATTAATTGTTGTTTGATTATTGAATCCCAAGAAAAGATGATTAGGAAGTGGATTTATTGTTGATGGAAGATGCCTCTAATGTATTGTCAAAGTGATGAAATGAAACTTGGATTAGATAGATCCTAAAAGATTGAAGGGTTTTGGTAGACACTTTGCATCACATGTAGTATATGGTATTGATGGCATTGCACATTATAGTGGAAAAAAATATACAGCTTCAGAAATACAAAACTTAGTTCTTGAATTGTAAGGCAAATATAGGATTTCCTTAAGTCTCTAGCCTTCGAAAGCTAGAAAACGATACCCAAAAGTATCTTTAAAATTTCATCTTCAACACATTTTATCAAAATTTAATAAAATGGTTTCTAATATATTGTGCATATCCACTCACTTGCCAATCTCTCTCAAGGGTTGTTGATTATTGTAACTTGATCTGTTCATTCATAATTTTATAGCTTAGTAATTGGCACAACATTGAAGATTAAGTAACCGGTAGAAGGTAAGTCATTCAACCTGCCAAAGTAGTTGTTCTTACATTAAGTAATCTGCAATAAACATAAGTATAAATATTCAATTCAAATTAAAGATAGGTAAAACAAATCTTGCAATTCAAAGTTATCAACTTCATAAAAGGATTTGACTTTTGACCTTTTGAAGATTTAATAGAGTGAGCTTAGAAATATGAGAGATCTTAAAAGATAATTGAATGTGCATGGCTTGCATGAGAGACTACCTAAAGGTTATATGTATAAAAAAAATCTTTAGTATGCATTTATATTCAAAAATAAAATTTTGAGATGGTTGGGCTACTACTAATAGAGGTATGGAACCATCCTTTAGAGCATGTATCTTCAAAGCTTATTTCCTATTATTGTTTAACTCAAATAGCATATGAGGAGAAACATTTCCACAATCATGTAGTAATTGGGTTTAATATTCTGCAATAAAGAGTTTGATGTATATTTGGTAAGGGATCAGGGGATTGGTTATACTTTATATATGGACGTGAAGTGATTTCTACACACTATTTAAGGTGTTAACTTTTTATGTTATATTGGGCACCATGAAATTTTTCTACTATGATCCAAACAATAGGTATGTAACTCTATCATGACTTCATTTTATGATTAAATCATTTCTTGGCTACCATTTAGTCACATTTAATAATCCGTCTTTTGAGAAATACTAAGCTAGCATGTTGACTGGTAAAATTTCAGTCCATTCCAGAAGTTGGAGCTAAAGGCAACAAATGAAGGTCGAGTTGGTTACAGTTTTGCTTCATACGAGTTTCAATAAAAGATGTGTAACTTATTCAGTGCTTTTAATATATACAATAAAAATTGTGCTTTTAGTATGTTGGTGACATCTTGGTATCTTGGTAGCAGACAATGATGCCATAGCCCATGAAGATGGTGGCCACTTTGAGATTGGGATCATTAAAGAAAAAAACCTAATATGTATATATCTTATATTTCACATTTAATCACACCTTTCCTTCATTAAATGTTATTTAAGATTGCCAATGTATGCTAATTGTTGCCTTATATGCAATGGTTTCTTTCTTTAAGTTAATCATGACTCTTCCTTGAATAACTTATCAATGGATTAGCTGACCATAACCAGTCCTTGGGTGATAATTCTTCTTCAACATAAAAGGCAATTGACATGTTTTGTTGACTGTTACTTTCTTCTGATATATAAAGTAGGCTCCCAACATAAGATATGAAGAAATGATTCCTCCACCCCTTACACCCTCTTTATTGACAAGAGTTGTTATTTAGATGATTAAATGTTGATTATAACAAGTCTGAATCAGATTAGTGAGAGCTTGATCCCAAATATTTGTCTACTTCTTATGGTTCCTTTTTTGTCAAGTACTCTTCTTGTCTTTGATGCCCTATGACAATTGATAGTATATCAATATAAATCCTCTAAGAGGGGCAAAGATATGTCATTTTCTATGACTGAGACTTTCTTGAAGAGAGGCATCTCTTTAGATATTTAAGTTTTCAAGTAATTGCCCACTGAGAACAAGTTTAATGGCAGTTATCTAAATGACTGATTACAATTCTTAGTAAGCAACAACTACCATCCAAAGTGCTCTATCTTTAAAATATCTCCATAACCATTATATTCCATATGTTCTAGTTTAAAGACTTAAGTTCTCTCATGCTCCATTATTAGATATGATGTAACCTCCCTAACAATATATTCATGACATAGAAAACATGTGTCAAACTAACATTTGTAGATGTCTTAACCTTTATCATCTAATTGTTACCTAAGAATCAACAATGATAATGGAGATTCATTCCTATATGGAGATGGCTTAGGAATTTATTGGGCTTCATATGCTAACTTGTCCTTCGATCACTTTTGGCCATTTCCATCCCAATTTTGGTACCATCCACCATATTAATCAATCTTTCTATGTTCAGAATGTATTTTATTTAGGATATCATTTAGGTACTATTTGTCATATATTATCATTAATATTTTTTTATTATTAATAATTATTGATATTCATGTTTGACATAGAAGGATCACTAGTTTTTTAGTGTAGCTTTCAACTGCAACACGAAACTCTTATGATGATATAGAAGCTATCGTAGAGTTGCTAGAATGAAAAAGGTTTAAATCATCAAGTTTCTAAACATGGATAGTTGCGTTGTGATAGGTGTTCTCTAGAAACCAAAACTTCATTGACATTAGTGGAATAAATGGCATAATGGTAGAGATTCAAATCTAGCAAAATCTTGCTCAAGGGTGGCTCAACACTGCCTTCATAAGTTTGAAATTTTTTTACAGTCAATCTCATTAAGAGACAATGATGACTTTTGAAACTCCCTAGTTTGGAAAAAATGAAGGGAAGAGAATGAAAAGACCAAAGCATGATTGGGATTACAAAAGGGTACAACTCCCTTATTGCTTATGTGGTCTTGTTTTTGGCACAAAGCTTCTTCAAGTCTAGCTCAATTCTCTTGGTGGATCTATGCCATTTCAACATTCTTGTGGACTTATTTAATTTGGACTCTGCATGGCTTCTAGCATTTTCTTCTTATGGGTCACTACTTATTTCTGTTGGTTCATAAGATTAGGTTCCTCATTTCACTATGTAATTAACTCTTGGAAAGCACCCTTAGTGCAAATAATGTATATGGGTTTTTGGGCTTAATGTGTAAGTTTTGATTCTTCTTATGTATGAATGGATCCTTTATGCATGAGCCCTTTATGTATTTGGGTTTGGGGATTTCTATATAAAACTTAATCATGGGTTTTTAAATGTTTAGCACAAATATGTACCTGTGCTTTTTTGTGGGTAGTAGATAGGTTTTGATTCAGATAGTACTTTCTTCTGCACTTTGTGTTATGATGGTATAATGATTAGAGTTTTTCTTTACTAGTTCCTTTCTCTGAGAGCCCTTTTTGAACCATTTTTTTTGTGTTTTTAGTATGTTGGTGACATCTCGATATCTTGGACTGCTTGCAAAAACTTGTAGAAAACACAGGATAGCCAAAAGTCCCAAGGATAAAGAAAAGGGTTGGGGATTGTGTCTAATTATTATACATTGGACCAATTAGAGTGCAAACAAGCTGTGAAGTACTTCAAATCTACCAGTTGGCCACCAACAGCTGATATTTTCTCCTTGAGATTGACAACTTCAATAATGATTGAAGTCATGTTAATTCTTCATTGTCTAGAAAATATGTGTGGTTTTATGATCTTGATAGTTCTCATTATCTTGTGAAGTTTTTCTCTTTTATAGGTCAAGTATTTTGTAAAATATGCAAGAATGCACTCGTGATCGAACAAAATAAAGTTGCTAAAATACATTAGGTGGTTCAAAAATTTCCAAATCAAGGTTCATCTAAATCTCTAGCAATAATTATCAATTAATTCCATGAAGCATTTTATATTATTTAATGTCCTCAATTATTCAATAAATGTCCTTGATTCTTCTTACTTTTAACAGGAAAATTGGAAAATGGAAGCCTGCTGCCAAAGAGGATAGATCTAGTAAAAAGGTAGGATAAGAAAAAGAAAACCAAGGACCCAAACAAGCCAAAGAGACTTGCTAGTGTTTTTTTTGTTTTCATGTATGTAAAATTATTACACCTTTGTCAAAAAGGTGAGCTCTTATTGCAATCAAGTGAAAGCCTACAACTTATGAGCACAATAGTCCCATGAAGACACATGTCTTGTAAATACGTCAACCCAATGAAGACACTTGACCTATGGATGTAGTGATCCAATGCAAGTTTGAATTTTGGTGATTGTCACAACAATGATTCTGTTTATGCTAAAACCTTGTTATCATGGAAGATCTTCATGTGCATCCTCATGGTGGTTGATTCTATGAAGGGCCTCCCTAAGAATATCAAACTTGATGCCCCTAATAGTTCATGGATTTAGACTCTACTCTTAACAATTCATCTATGGTTGGTGATGGTGCCAATAGCTCTACTCCATCTGACCAGGCTTACATAATAGAAGCTCCCCTACTTGCTTGCACAAACATCCAAAGTGCTAGATGCAAGCTCTACCATCACCATTACTTTCCAAATCACTACAATGACACACTGGAACAATAATTGTTGTGAAACCACACTCTTGAATTTGTGCCAATGGGGTGAGAAAGAAAAACATCTTTAGGGAGCCACGCATAGCAAATGGGTTGTTGCTTCATTCCACTCTTATAGATCCAATGTTATTAATTTCATTTGGAATCTAGTACTGCATTCATCCTTTGCTCATTCTTTGAAATGTCTCCCTTGTCACTTGTGATAAGTAGCACAATTGCTAGACAATGGTTTGCCCTTAAAATCGCTTTCTAGGCAACCACAATGACAACCACTATCAAACCATTCCGCAAGTTGTGCCGATGAAGTTGCATAGAGACAACTTTGGGGAGCTCTTGCATAGCAATTAGGATGCTTCACAACCCTCTAATAGAAAGGATGCTAATGCCAACATTCAAAATCTAGAAAATGTGTCTTTCTTGAACACCAACATTGATTCTATTGGAGGGTCGTTGGGAGCTTTCATTATGAAATCTCCCATTAGCCACGATAGGTTCATAACAAATTGCTAGAGTTCCAAGTAGCCACCTAATGCTAGACAAGGGTTCACCATTAGATCAACTTCAAAATCACTAAACAGACACGATATAGAATGGCAACTGCTACCAAACCTCTTCTGAAATTACACTGGTCCAAGAAGATGATCTAAGAGAGAGTCCATGGGTAGGCATTCGTTGGGGGATTCAGCCACTCTATTTTTTTTTTAACAACTTAGTTTGGTCAAAATTTTGACCATCTCCTCATGGTTTTGCACCAATAATTGGTCAAAATTTCAACCAACCCTTTGGTCGTGACCATGGCATTGTGGTCCTGGGCTGGACCAGAATTGGTCAAAAATTTGACCAATTCTTGAAAGTTTTCCACCAAGAATTAGTCAAAAAATTTACAAACCCTTTGGTAGTGACCATCGCATCTTAATCATGGGATGGGCCAAAATTGGTCAAAATTTTGACCAATTCTTAATAGTTTTTTACCAAAAATTGGTGGAATTTTTGAAAAATTCTTGAAAGTTTTCCACATTGAATTAGTTGAAATTTTGACCAATTCTTGAAAGTTTTCGACCAAAAATTGGTGGAAATTTCAATCAATTCTTGAAAGTTTTCCACCAAAAATTGGTCAAAATATCGACCAATTCTTGAAATTTTTCAACCAATATTTGGTCAAAATTTTGACCAAAAAAGACAAATTAGTGTGAGTAGAGACAAAAACTTTTCAATGAATGTATTCATCAAAATTTTGACCAACTTGCAATTTGGTCAAAATTTTGATGAGAAAAATAGTGAACTGCTTGGTCAAATTAGGTCAAAATTTTGACCAAAATTTGTCAAAAATTGAGTCCAAATTTACTAGTGTTTTGTGTGTCTACACTGTCAAAAAAGTGGCATGTTTTAGAATGAACAATGGTAAATAGATTAGTATATTGGAGTAATCTTTGTAGAAAGAAACATATGTAGTGTTTTAAATGTCTTAAAATTCACTTTTCGTGATCTTTGTAGAATTAGGAAAAGTTAATCTCAAGATATACTTGTTGGAAATGTGTTCAACGCTCCCCTTAGGATTTGTGACAAGGGCTTAACCGCCTCCTATGTACTATAAGATGAGCGGTTGTATCAAGCATTGATAGATCGGTCTTTTGGTGCAACCACAACCCAACTATAACAAGTGGTATCAAAGCTTGGTCACAGGTTCAAATCCTTAGACCCTCGAGTAATGCTAAGGGGGATATTGTGGAAATTTGTTCAATGCTCCCCTCTAGATTCATGACAAGGGCTTAACTACCTCTTATGTACTATAAGATGAGTGGTTGTATTAGGCATTGACAAATTGATCTTTTAGTGCAATGACAACCCCACTCTAACAATACTTAGAATGATTACTTGTTGATTCGTATTTTTTGAAGAATTTGCATTTGATAATTATACTATCAAGCATGCCTCCTATTCTTTTTGTCAAACAACTTACAATATTTTCTGTATACATGAATATCTTTCAAAAGTGAAGGCAAGGTGAATGTTAAGGTCTACAAGCTCATAGACTCTCAATATAATTGTAAATGTTAATCCTTGTTGTTTAGCATTTCTAGTATTTGCTATTGCTTTTTGATGTTTAAGGTTTTTGGATTTGTGTTTTGTTGAGGATCGTACCATATCTAGTGGTATTTGAAATATCTGCTAGTTATCATGTGGTTATCATGATTTTTGGGGGTTACAATGATATTTCTTGGGGTCATTGTCTTGAGTTGGACCTATGTAGTTTCTAAATTGAACAAAAACAAATAAGGGGAATTGAGGTGATTTTTCACCATAATTGTATCATGTGCACCATTGATAAGGCCATTTTCTACTTGAATATTTGTAAATAACATAAATTTCATGCCAATACATAAGAGGATATGGGACTAAAGTTTTTCTTTATCTAGATTTGAGCTTGTGGTAATCCCTTTAGTTGTTATGTAGTGGATAGGGGAATGAGCTTTTCTAAAGACAACAACATGTGTTTTTTATGCAGTGGCACCATATCATTTGTTACTCAAAGGTGTATGGATGATGTTAGAGTATTGTGTTATTTAGAGGCAAGTGTGGAACTTGATTGTGACATCAGAAGTTGCCAACCTATAACTGTAGGTTATGCATTGTGTAAATTTGATAGAAGAGTGTGGAATTCTGTTTGGATAGGTTTGTCCCCAATTTGACAAAATATTTTTTTGAGCATTAGAACTTTTATTACGTTGGATCATAGCGTTCCCTCATAGGGATTTGATGCATGCATAAGAATATCTTTGATTGGTGATAGTCGACCTAAGTTGCCAAAGGGCATGATTGAGTGTTTAGCAAATGCAACATGATTGTGGCATGGGAATGTTTCTCACAACCTAATATCAACTATTTCTAGCAACTTTTAATAAATTAGGTTCATTTCATCTATTAGAATATAGGAAATGGAATACAAGATTTCTTGGAAGGTTGCAAATATTTTTCCTTTTAGGGTATAATTTCTTTGACTAGTATTCAAAGAGAATGATGAATTGTTGATTCATATATGTTAAATGTTTGGTGCCTATTAGTGCAAGAAGCAATAGTGAAGATTTCTCATTTGGTGTCGACCGCATGAGTGTGGATTTCATTCTAGTAATTAGGTGAAACTTCCCTATCCCTCTAGTTCCTTGAACACTTAATTTTAGTGTTGGTTGCATAGTGATGGAATGGATATGTGAAACAACTATATCATGTGCTTTTTTTGTTGTATGTACACAAGGTATTGTGGCTATGTCGAGTTGGAAAATAAGGGGCTTGAAATAGTTAAGGATTTGAGTGTATGAAAGTAATAGCTATTATGTTTTAACCAATTATGAACTCTCCCAAATTATGTTCCAAGTCAAAGTCATGATGTCCAAGCATATCAAGTTCATTTAGGTGGATAAGAAGGCCTAAGTATAAACTAAAAAAAAGCCTAGACTTGTCGGGGAAATTATCTTAATTAGGGAAACTATCTTGATATTGTATATGTAGTGCTTTTTGTGTTGGCATCATCACTTTCTTTGATTGGTTTAAAAAGTGCACATTGCACATGTCATGGGTATTGTTAGTTGCTTGAGAAGTTCTCCCATTATCTTATGATCTTGTTAGCCAATAAAAAAAAATCCATTTAAATGTTTTAAAACGGCTTGTACAGAAGAAACCCACTCCAACAAAAGGACTCAAAACAACATTCCTCATTTGCATGGATTGTTGTGTAACTAGAATGCTAGTTTAGACTAAAAATCTATATACTTATTACTAGATTTACATAATAATAATAATAATATATTATTAAAAAATAATCTTAAACTCAATTGATTAAATCATAAGAATAAGAATAAATTAATTTTTAATTTTTTTTATTAGTAAGGGTTGAAGCCGATATTAATTATTAGTATTATTTATTTAGATTAATATTATTATTTATTAAGCTCAAGTAGACTCAAATCCAAGAACTCCCAGATTAGAGACTCGTAATTTATTGTCATGTTGTAGGTTGTTCACTTTAATTAAAATATTTATTATAATTTAGTTAATTATAATTATAATAATAATTCAATTAGTTTTATTTATATTATACTTCTATTCTAATATTAAACATAAAACAAAAGTATGCAATGCTCAAATTATTTATATTATATTAAATATTATTTATTATTGTTTAGGGGGCAAATGACATCAATAAATAGGATGATACAAATTGGATGTAACAAGTTTAACACTTTCTCCCCAAGCCATTCAATACAAGAGAAAGAGGGATTTCATGTATAGCTCTTAATAAAACCTAGGTTAGATTAAAAAAGTTCAAGTGTGATGAAGGGATGCCAATGCTTAACCATTTAGTTTTATCAAGGAAGTACACAAGCAAGTCCTCTTTCATGCAATGTTGTTCTAATGCAAAATACAATAGTGAGCTAAATAAGACACACAAGATGATTTTAAAAGACTAAATATATGAAAACAACCTAAACTATATATGAAAATAAGTAGATACTAAAAAGTAAAATGAATGATGGAAAAATTGCCTTGAAATGCGCAAAGAAAAGTGTTCTTTTGATCAAAAAATAACATATATGGACTTGTTACTAAAAATCTAACTACAAATCTTTGAATAAAACAGAAAACCCATTAAAAAGTTCCAAAAATTGGTTGTTCTTTTGAGGTTGTAGGAACAAGTCAACTTGGAGGAAAAGCGTTTGGATGTCATTCCAAAAATTCACCACCTTCTTGGGGCATTGCAGACATGTCAACTTGACTTTTCCATAAAAGTCTCAAGGTGTAGTTTTCAGATCTGAAGATGCAAATTTGATACATGATCCTACAATCCTATTATAGATCTAGTGTGTATGGGTGACTATAAATGAGTTTTCCTTAGTCTAATCCCCACTTTGGTGATTACCACCTCCATGAATAATTGTTAAGAAAATTCTTGTGTGTGTGTATCTAGTGCCTGAGAATCCTAGATTTGCAAATCTAGAATGTAAAGAGCTAAAAATGCAAGAATATTCTCTATGAGTGAAATACTAGAATGTAAGTGTGCTTGTTCATGTAATCATATAAGATATATGAAGAATACAAAGATCAAATCTAAACATGGGATAGAAATCATACCAAGACTGCAAGGCTAAAGTACTCTAACCATCTTCATGATCCCCTTGCATCTCCATGATGTTAAGCAATAATTGAATGCTTGATGATGAATGGAAACCTTATTTTACAATAAATCATAAGAAATCAACCTTTGCTTCCACCTTGTAATAACTCTATGTCTATATTGATGTGTCCACATTTTCTTCTCTTGTCCTTGTTCTTATAAAAATGAGGTACTTAATGTCCTTTTATAGCGGATCTTAGAAATTACCCTAACAAGAGCCAACTACTATGAGTGGGAATTAACTGAAAGTGTGAAATAGGTCTAGGCCCACAATCACTAGACCCTTTGAGAATAGGTCAAATTATTTATGGAATAGGTGGAGGTTGACCTATTTCCCAAGAGGCCAATTCCTTAGGTTTTCTTGTTCCAACATTGGGAATTATAGAAGTTATGGGTGTAATGTGCATTGGGATTTGATAATTTTAGATTGGATCTAAGAACTAAGGCCTAGAAGATGAGAATTCTTAGAAATTAGATCCTACCATGGCCTATGTGTTTGAAAAGGGGGAATGAAGGAGGATATTTTAGGTCCTACCTCAATTTTTCCTAGGAGAGAGAGAGAAGAAAAGAAGGAAAGTGTGTGCTCCATGTGCAATCATGATATGCAAACTCATTAAAGAGGAGCTCAAAGATCATAAATTGAAGTGATTCCAATCTAAAATGGTATATTTAGCTCCCACTTTATTGCTATATCTCACTATATGCATATGCAAGCTAAAGTAACAAAACCACAAGTATAGTTGAAAGGATATAGCTAAGTCCACATGTGTGATACTTGTAAGAAATGTTAGTAACTACACCCTGCAAAACCATGAGTTAGTGGTAATAAAAATCACATAGGACTTATTAGAGAAGGATGATTAATTTCATAGGTAGCTATATGCATCCCTATTTACCTATATGCTACCCTATTTTGGCTTTCTCATTCAAGAAAGGTGAAGCAGGGAATCATATTTCCCATAGCAAATTGAATATAGACTGTGATGACAAGTTCACTTCAAAAGCACTTGAAATTAACTCAAGGAATTTTCAAAGGCACTTGGATAGTAGGGAAACTAAATCACAATTCCAATGCCTATAACAATGTGCAAATCAGAGCTGAATAACTTAAGATATGATTAAAAGAATGGTAGAAGGTATTTGCATTAAATTAAATTTTAAAAATAGATTTAAAAAGTAACCTAATTAAAAAGCTTATATAAAGTAAAGTTACCTTCTTGAAACTCATTTGTGTCATTTCAATTGAAGGTGAAGAAGAAGAAGGAAGATGCCTAGGAGTGAGGAATTGTTGCCAATGCAGATCTAGGTTCTTTGATAGGCCACAACACATGGTACCGAGCTTGAGGAGGAAGGTCTCAATTCTTGTGATTTCTTTAATTCCTTTCCTTTCCACACTTTTTCTTCTTATAGACATAGGAGATGACTTTTCATGTGATAAATAGGTCTTTTTGATGTATAGGTTAGGAGGTTGACCTATTCCTAGGGCATGTCGACCAATTCTTGGGTGTGAGAGTGACACTCTAGGAGCATGTCCACCTATTCCCAGGGAAGTCAACCTATTCATAGGGGAGAAACCTATTCATAGGGAAGTTGACTTATTCTTAGTAGGTAGACAAGTTCCTAAGGTAGACCATAGTGTAGAAATAACTATTGCATATTGATATTTTGATATTTCATACTGATTAACTTTCAACTTTTGCTACTACAGGAGATTCCAGTAATTCGAGAGCACTATATCTCGAATATTATGGTGTATATTCAAGATAATATGGGGGAGCTAGGAGTAGAGGAGACACAAATACAAAGAGATATTGATTTCTATTAGGTAACCTAGCTTCCTCACATGATATTTTATAGTGTCATGATGTTAGCATTGATGGAGAGATGGGATGAGGATACCTGCTCATTCCATTTTCTAGTTGGTAAGATGATAGTGACACTAGAGGATTTTTACTAGAACTTATGTATGCCAATTTGAGGTTTGATTATTAGACCATGGGTCAACTATTCACCAAAGGATATCAGGATAGATTTTGAGTACTACACATGTATATCATACATTGAGAGCAAGAGATGCCTAATCATTTTAACTTCAAGAGCATCGTACTAGGATGAACTCCATTGCTTAGGAGGATCATACTTTGTATTATTTCAAAGACCAAAATGAAAGATACAGAGGGCATCATCTTCTCTACCCCTCTTACATGTATCATTTAGCATATGTAAAGAGATTCAAGAGTCTATACGTGGGGACAATATATGCTTGCACAATTGTATTACAAGCTCGAGAAGTTTATGAGATACCAACAACATAGCATGACCATGTCTACACTCTTTCATATCCATTGGTCATCGAGAACTTTACATGTATGAGATCTGTAGGGTTGTTTATAGATATTTCAATTGAGATATCTATTTCGATCGAATTATCTATTTCAATCGAGTTATTGAGAGTGTTCACACATACTTTAGGCTATATGTGGTAGCTTGGGATGTGCTATATTAGAGAGTCAGGTTTGGACATCTACTAGTTACAAATGTGATATGAAGGCCATACCATCACATTATAGCATTGCCAAACTCAACAATGTAGATGAGATGGATGTAGAGACAAAGGTTGCTAGAGAACATACATGACTATATAGAGATGGCCTATTATTATGACAAAGTAATGTAGTAGTTTGGTCTTTAGTAGACTCTTGTAACACATGTGTTGAGGTATACATGTATGGAAAGAGATACGTAGAGAACCTTGGGACCACACCCCAACCTACTATAGATGATATCAAGTTGACATTTATAGATAGCCTAAATGATATAAAGGTCCCTTCTATAGTTGAGGATGTAGGAATGTCGAGGGATTACTTGCATTATATCAGTTTACAGGGCATGAGACTAGTCTTTCCAAATGACTATCTAACTGGAGATCTAGATCCATACTATAGAGAATAGTGGGGAGATGAGGAGACATATGAGGAGGACAAGGGACTACCACCAGGAACAAATATGATAGAGGTGAGTGAGGCGCCATTATCTCTTGTAGAAGATAGACCACTACGATCTTGTGCAACATGAGCCCAAACTTAGAGGCCCCCACCTAGACTAGATTGTTAGAGTAAGGAGAGTCTAGCTACCCACTATGTACAACACATACCTAAGATAAAAATCTTGGGGTCCACAAAGGAGATCTAGGTATGAGAATAATTGAGCTACAAATTAAGTAATGCAAAGTTATGAATATAAGATATGATATATGTTGTAAATATAATATGCAGCTAACATAGAGGAGTGGAGATCCTTTGTGAAGGATGTCCTAATAGGCCTGGTCATACTAGTGAGGATTCCTTCCACTTCCTAGGTCCACTGTGAGAGGACATGAGATCTTGGAAGACATTAGGATATTTTTATTCTCGTAACAATTGATCTATAGTTAATGAAAGAGAGGCTAAAGAAGAGAGAAGCTCCATCATCCCACCATAGATATGAGAGATTGAGTTCCTGTCCTCATGTGGATGATGCATGATGTACTATTTTTTTGTCATCCATATTTTGTATAGTGGCTACTTTGTATATCAAAATAGTTATATCATGCTATATATAATGGACACTACATATTTATTGTCTCTTTGTATGATTAATTTTATTGCATAATTAATGACATAAAAATAAAGAAATGTGAATTGCTATGATAAGAAAAGAATATGTACCTAACATTTTTTTTACATCATGTTTGAGACACATAAATAATACTCAAAAAGGAAAAATTCAAGCACATATAATAAAGGATGAAGAAATGATTTAAACATAATAATGACATAAATGCATTATATTAATAGGTTACTTTAGAGGCACACCATTCACATTAGTAATCATATAAAAATAAATTTTGGTTACATCTCTTTCTCACTTTCATCTTGATGACGGATCACAGAGTGTGATATGAAACATTGATGCAAAAATTAAGCACATAATCGAATCCAAAAAATATTTATGTTAGTCTTATATGCATCAAATCCATATAGTTTTATAATAATATAAGGACATAACCAGTTAGGACTAAACTTTCCCTTTTCCTCAGATAGGGCATTTACATTCCTCTTACTTTCATAAATAACTAAATCACCTATCGAAAAGGAACATTCAATCAACTTATCATTGTACCTTTTATTCATAGTTTTGTGATAAGCCATGATGTGATCCAAAGCATTAATTCATTTCTCATCCAATATTTCAATCTCTTTTAATTATTATTCTATAAAAGTATCATTATTAATTATACCTTTAAAAGAAACTCTTAAAGAAAGAATCTTTAATTCTAAAGGCATAACTGCATCCATCCCATAAAACAAGTTATAGGGAGATGTTCCAGTCATGATTTATTCACTAGTTCTATAAGTGCATAAAACATAGGTTAATTGTGTATGCCAATCCTTAACACATTTATTGACTTTCTTTCAAAATGATTTCTTGATAATTATGCTAGAAGTTTCAAATTGACCATTAGATTGAGGAAAGTAAGTTCAACGTTGATGAGTATGATATTTTTCCTAGTAAACTTGTTCTTTCTTGTTTTTAAATTGAGTTATATTTTTAGAAATGATTTCCATGAGAATACAAAATTGAACAATGGTTTTTTGAGGGATGAAATCACAAATAACATCTGTTGTGATCGACTGAAGAGGGACAACTTCAACCCACTTCGTAAAGTAATTAGTAGTCATAAAGATGTATTTGTGTCTTTGTGAAGGAGGATAAATTTTACCAATAAGATCAAGACCCTACATGTTAAAATATCATGATGGAACTGGTGAACACAATACATAAGCATGAGCATGAGTGAGATTATCATGATGCTCACACTGTGGGAACTTTTTAAGAAAAGAGAATGAATTTTTTTCCATAGTCCACAAATAGTACCCCATGCGAAGGACTTTTTTGACAAATGAATTTCCTCCTAAATTCCCCATACATGATCTTGCATGAGCTTCTTGCAAAGCTACAAGAATTTCATTTTTAGTGAGGCATCTAAGAAACAAACCATCATAAGAACATTTGTAAAGAAATTCTATAGGGATGATGTAACGAGTTGTAAGCTTTTGTATTCTATTTATGTAATTCCTAGTAGCCATCTCGTGAAATGAACCATCCTTTAAATAATGATAAATATGTAAATACCACTCATTATCAACATGCATATAGAGAAAAATGACATCCAATGAGGTACCCCTTGAGATTGTTGGATCTAAAAAAGTGTGGATAGTACCACCCCAATTATCCTTGAGTATAAGTGCCATTGATTCTTAAGGAAAGAAATTGAAGAAAAAAAAGGAGACACTATAAATCCTATAACATTTGATGAAGAAATAATTATACTTGATTGGAATCCAAACACTTTGGATGCAGATGACATGAATGTCTATATTGAAATATGTTCTAGAAAAGTTGAACAAGAATGGTTAAAGAAGGAACAAAAACAAAATAAAGTTCTTCATGATGTGAAAGACATATTGTTGGATGTTGTTCCAGACATTACATTGAATGGAAAGACTCCAATTTTGGAGAAAATAGTGCAAATTGTTGAGAAGATAAATGAACTTGATGTGCATTCATAAGCTAAGTAGATGGAGAGAGTTGAAAGAAACTTGAAAATAAGGTAATATAAAATATTACTAATGAAGTTGCCCTACATCAAGTGGAACTGTCCACTAATGTTACCGAGTTGGAATCCATCATGCAAAATGTCCTAACATTATTCAAGAAGTTGTGTGATATTCCATTCCTCACAAATAACATTAAAGACAAAAAAAAAATCAAGCATTGTTGCAACCTCATCTTGAGGTAATGCAAAGTCACATAAAGATAGCGAAGGATCTCATTGTTGCCTTGAGTCTATCTACTACAAATCATATGATTGATCTAACAACCAAGTTAATGAGTTGTTAAAGATAAACTGGGACAACACCATGGTCATTATGTTGTAGAATCATTAAGATTTTCTTGATCACTTTGGGTTACATCCAAAGTAAGCATTTCAAATTTTGAGGTCATTTAACATAAGTGTCAAAAATGGGGGGGTATATGCTATTGAGAAAAGGGGATATATGTTTTTTTTTGTATCTTTTTATGTACATTTAAGTAGTTATAAGGTTAAGAAGTTATCAAGCAGAGATATAAAGGCTGAAACTGCAAATAAAAGAGTTTTGAAAAACAATAGTAATACCTAGTTACAAAGAGCATATATGTAGGGGGGATCTACAATTTACATAGAGAAAAAGTTTTGAACTGTAATGTATAATTCTTGTGCCACTACTGTCAAAAAGGGAGATTACTCCCATAAACATTCATGTCGCCAACTAGTGCCAAAAACATAGTGAAAGATAAGTGAAGATATCATTCAGTAAATAGTGTTGTCGAATTACATTGTTTTGTCTGAGCACAAGACAAGATTAAATTATAAGTGGACCAATTATAACCATGTGCTAGCATACATCGATTAATTCAATATTGACCAAGCACACAAGTCATCAAGAAATTGCAAGAATAATTGATTTTAGAGGACACCAAGTGACAACACATCTACCTAACAGAAATAGAGTATAGACCAATTTGTAAATATGCTACATACAAATTTGAATTGGCACAAAATTTGATGTGAATGATTACATTGAGTTGGAAACATGATTTACATAGATCAAGATCAAGATATGGAAAGATTTATTGGAGAATGTGAAGTGATTATTTATGATTCCAAGGCAAGAGAAGACCAATAAAATGACAAAAATAATATAATATGGAACTAGGGGTATTCCAGATCATTAATTTTGATCAAGTGATGTATTCTAGAGAATTCCAAAACCCTAATTAGGTTAGAGATCAGAGAGGCAAAAGACAACTATTTAAGAAGGTATAAGGAAGATTTTGAAAGTTGATGTTGAGATGACATTTATTGTTGTTAGTGTTATGTTGAGAAGGGGTTAATTCAGCAAGATCAAGTAGAGATTCAAACAACATAAGGAACGATTTGTTAAATCAATCATCAGAGGTGATGTATCAATGAGAAGAAGAGATATCTAATAAGAAAAAGTAAGTTGCATTATACAAATTAATTGATTGCTACTCTCTAACCATTGTAGTAGATTAAATCCTTTCACTAGGTGGAATTAACAATCTTATTTTAAATCTCTTAACTGAATATACACTTGCATAGTGTTGTAAAATACTTGAAGAAGATAGATCCTAGAAAATATATATGTATTACTCCTAGTAGAGTAAGTCACTAGAAGTGACACAACATTGTATCCCTAACAAGGCAACCTCTAACTGTAGTAGTGAAGGATTTGTGGGGCCCATCTCCACCACAATTCCCTATAATCAAGAGCTTTTGCATAACCAAATAATTTTGTTATGTGTGATGATTTCATAGTTTATATTTCATGATTCATGCAATTTAGATTAGAAAAAGTTATTTTTATTTACAAGTATCGTGTTTAAAGTTCTATGTTTACTGAGCTGAGAAAAGAAGAAGGAAAAGTCCAAATTTGTATAAAGGTTAAAGTTTTAAGGATATTGATTCACCCCCTCCCCCCCACTTAGCATCATACCTTTCCTAAATAATCCAACACTTTTATAGCAGATTTTTGAACTTACCTCCACGGGAGCTAACTGTAGTGAGGGGGAATTAATTGAAACTGTAAATAGGTCTGAGCCCAAAGTCATTGGACCCTCTTAGAATAGGTCAACTAGGTAATACTATTTTAGAATAGACCATGCTAAGGTTGACCTATTCTTGGAATAGGTCAAGATCAACCTATTCCCTAAGAGGCCAGTTTCCTGGGTTTTCTTATTCTTGCATTGGGGACTGCAGAAGTTCTAGATGTGATATGCATTGAGATTTGATAATTTGAGACTAAATCCAAGAAATAAGACCTACAAGAGGAGGATGCTTATAAATTAGATCCTACCTTGGCCTATGTATGAGAAGAAACAAAATCAAGGACATATTACATCCTACCTCAATTTTTCCTAGGAGAGAGAAGACAAGAAGGAAAGTGTGTGCTCCAAGTATAATCATGAAATGAAAACTCACTAAAGAGGAGCTAAATAGTCATAAATTGAAGTGCTGCCAATTTAAGATGGCACAATCATATATGTAAGAAAATTTTAAAATATATTAATTAATATCATTAATCATATATTGATTAATATTTTTATATTAAATTTATATTATTATTTATTATTACCATTATTTGAATTATATAATTTATTTGTACTATATACATGTAACATACAAAATGGTGAGAAATAAAGTTTAATAGGAAACTTACCAAAGTATGTTAGTGTTGTGTAGGAATGATACCAAAATTCCACAACAAAGTAAATCCAAGTAGTGCAAGGGAAGTACTAATGCATCAACTTCTCAATGTAGGGGTCCCTTGGGTTTTATTTCTCCTTTCCTTGAGAGACACAATTATAAATGATGTACGATCTAATCTATAAAAGTAAGTGTTGTAAAATCACAAAGAGGGGAATGTACTCACTTGAATGGCTAGTAGAGGATGAAAATTCAAATAAAAAAACAAACTATCAAATAAAAAAGAAATTGAAGTTGAGTGGGATCCAAAATATGCAAAATGAAATTTACCAACTGTAAAAATTTACAAGCCTCAAGAACATGCCAACTTCTAAGGTATATGTCATTATGGGTATAGATCAAGGTTGACTTGTACCTTGTAATGCCCCGCTCAGGAACTCGAAAGAAATAAACCTAATATGCTACAAAGTTTACTGAACAATTTTTTTTAAAAAGTTTAAAAAACATTAAAGTAACAATAATGTAGAAGTAACATATACATACACATCAAGAACATGTAATCAATTACAAATACAGTTTCAATTCCTCAAGGGTTCCTTCACGTTTAAGAAAGTTCTATTAATAAGTTTAAGTCTCAATTACAATGTCCATAATTATAAAATAAATAAACACATACATAGTCATATAAGCAAATGCATAAGTACAACTAACAATATGAAAGCACATCTAATAATTAACATTCACTACACATGTCACAAGGTATGTGAAAATAGATACAAGCACATCAATATACAATACAGTATCTCGTAAGATCTCAAAACGCATGATACATAAATACATCAAATAAATAAAAGTCTTCAAGATAAGAGGAAGAACGATAATGGTACCATTGTATCAAGGAGTATCCAACATCTGTCAATCTGAGGGGGACCCAAATGGTAAGAATACACTACTCTCGACCGCATGGTCACCTAATATGGCTTCCACTCCCATCGTGTAGGAGAGATAACAATGATCCACACATAGATAATCAAATCAGAAAATAATTATAGGAAAGGAATCCTAATAGCCAAAACTACCTCAGGGGTAACAAAAACTACTCAAGAAGAATAGATAATAAAAAATGAAAGGACACACATACCAAGTTAACATACAAAAACCAAGACCAAAAATATACAACCACCTCAAAATCAATGTCAAGTGTCACAAGTACAATAACCAATAAATAACAATTGTCGTCAATAAAAGTAAACCACTAATCACTAACTCCAACAATAAAAAACACCACTAATGAATAATTGATCATTCATTAATAAAAGTCAATTGTCAACAATAAATGACATCCAATCAATGAGTAACAACTCGCAATAAATACACTATCAAAAGTATTATCCAAGAAGTACACCACTAGAGGCAAATATAAAAAAAATATGAAGGAGACTAAGGCTACATACTATGGAGTGTCATCACATGAGCCAACTCTAGAGTTACCCTAGTAGTCTCTTAGGACCCCAAACCCCTAGTGACTCTATGCGGAACTAGAATACCCTCTCATGATGATGAAGAAACTAGTCCTACCTCTTAAAGTATCATCTCCATCTCATCCTTAGTCTATACAAGCACTCAAAGCATGGATGAGGAAAAATCTCTAACTTATCTTTTTAATGTATCTCAAAGAAAAGGGCTAGGCAAGATATTTTAATTACTATGTTATCATTTGTTACACAACTTTCAATGAGTTACCTTGGTAGCCACTTTGGGCCTTGACCCCCATTACAAGCCACTCCCATAGACATGCACCTATACTACCTTTTTAAAAATTATAAACCATAATAGTGTCCCATACCACAAAAAGTAATATTTATCGAATTTGGTTCCTTAACAGGCAACCCAAAAAATAGCATTGGTTCTCAAAATCCAAGTTCTCAAAATTGTTCAATGGCATAAAACTCATAAAACATAAATCTCAATTCAAATAACAAAGTTCATCATGACATTCAGTTAAATAATCATACAAGAAATCTCAAAAATCGCCTCTAGTTCACATCCTAACTTGGCCAACTAAACAATCCACAAAGAAAAACCATCATGAAAATAAACATCACAAGACTATAAATAGAATATTAGAAAACACATAATTTTCAGCCACATGATTTAATCCCGCCAATTTCTATTGTTTAGTTTGGGTCATAAGAATGTGTTTAGAAATAAAGTAAGAATATATATGTTAATATAAATTATTATGCTGATATACTTATTTAAAATAATAAGTATCCAATATTTTTGTGCATATAAAATATCATACACTAGCAGTTGCATGCTTTTGTACATGCAAGGAGTCTGTCGATAGGAGATGAGATTTAAGAGAAAAATGTAGAATGAACATTAAATAATGTAAATATAAGTTTTTTAAAAATGAAAATACAAAAATTAAAAATTAAAAAATTAAAACATAGATATAAAATTTACAATATTTAAGAAATTTGAATATTGAATAAGAAACGCATTCAATAATTTCAATATTTTACAATTAAATTCAATTTATCAAATATGAAAAAAATCGTTAAAAAAAAAACTCATCAAAAAATTAATAGGAAAAATACAAAAATAAAATTAAAAAAATAGCAACATCTTTAACAAATATTCTATTAACTAAATAAATTATAGAAACTAGAAAAATAGTATTTAAAGAAAAACTAAATTAATAAAAAAAAATTAAAGTAATTTTAAAACTAAAACTTAAATCAATTTAAAAAATCAAAAGTTAATAAATAAAGATCAAAACATAATCTAATATGGAGATCACAAATAATTATTTTTTAAATAAATAAGAAAAAAATACTTTAAAATGGATATTTAAATCATAATCTTATGTGAACAAATTAGATTATTAATAATTTTAAATTTAAATAACATAATATTTACTAAAATATTTTAAATAGATTAACAAATATTATTTATTTAAATTAAATTTATCAAATATGAAAAAAAAATTATTTAAAAAAATTCATAAAAATTCTATAATGAAAAATTAACAAGAGAAATACAAAAAAATAATGTGTAATAAATATCCTATTCACTAAATAAATTATAGAAACTAAAAAATAATATTTAAAGAAAAAATTAAACTTATACTTATACATACATACATACATACATACATACATACATATAATAAAATTTAAAAACTAAAATCTAAATCAATTTTAAAAATCAAAAGTTAACTGAACAACATGAGCTAATGTGAAGACCACAACTAATAAATAGAAAAAAAAAAAAAAAACAATAGTTAAAACTGGAGAACAAATAATAAATATCAAAACAAGAGTTAAAAGTGGAGAGAGATAAAAATTGGCTAGTAAATAATTAACGGGGAGGATTTTCAATTTTCTGGCCAAACTCTTGCAAATTTTTCATCAAAAATTTAATTTTCAGGAACAAAGTTCCCACAAATAGCCTATCGACTAAAATATTATCATGTTATTAATTTAAATAATCTTAAATCTTAAATCATAAATGATTTAATTAATAACATAAATGTATATTATTATATTTAAATATTGATATTAATTTCAATTTGTAAAGTATTAATATGACTTCCATTTAAGTCTTATATTAATATTTATTTTTTCTTTAATTCATAATGCAACTAGAGATAAAATTATAAATTTAATTTAATTATTTATAATTTCTCTCATAAAGTTAAATAGTTATTAACTAAATGATTACAAAGTGAACTCTACCACAACTTCTCTTAAAATATAATAAAATTATACATATTTATTTACTCACTTCCCTCTTGCATTAATAAATATAAAATTATTTATATAAAACTATGAGTTTAATTAGACTTAAAAAATCACTAATATTACTAACATTCACTTTAACTAAATAAATAATATTTATTTAATTTTAGAAATTAATAATTTATTTATTTATAATTAGTTTATTATTAAATTTAAATAAATAAATCTAAAAACTAAATTATATAAAATAAAAATACACATGCAATTAGTATTTTTGCATGTCTTTGATCTCTCAAATCATGCAACTATACTACACTTAGTTTTTTATTTTTAGAATATTTGTTTTCACATGCATGCAACCATACTATACTTAACTTTATATTTTTAGCATATTTATTTTTCACATGCATGCATAAGTTTAGTTACAACATGTTTTTCTCTCAATTAATCTTATGCTTTCCAAATAAATATTGCAATTAAATTATTTTAGATATAAGAATAATATTCATCTATATTTAGAAAATTCATAATAATCACATAGTTCTAATGACAAATTTAAAGTTGAAACTCTAACTATTTAATTTATTATTTTCTTCCAATTTTCAATAATCAAAATTTTCGTTATATTAAAAAGGGTTTTATAAGAATACAGTCACAATAATTTTCTACAATTTTTTTCTATAATTTTCTTTAATCAAGTTTTTTTGATTAATATGTTTTTTTTTTAAAATAAAAAAATCTATAACATAATTCTTTATTCAACAATCAATACAATAAATTAATAAGCAACATGCAAACACCCAGGAAGACATGAAGTAGACAGATCATTTAATAAAATTCTATAATAGGTTTTCAAACCCTATTTGTGAATGCATGCAAATCCAAACACTCTGAAACTTTCAACAATTCTTTTGATTTAATTCTAAATTTTCCTTCCTAAAACCTGTGTGTTTAGAAATGAGCTCTAATTTTATTAATAAAGAGTTTTTCTCCCAAATCAAGGCTTTGATCATGCAATTATGTGAAATTTTTTTGTATTTAATTACTATATTTTAATTTTCATGCACACACTTTTTACAATTTAATTGAAATAAACTTTATTAAATTAAAGCTTTCTCTCCCTTATTAAATCATGCTATATTTTTAATATAATATTTATTAATTTAACTAATAATATTTTTTAGAGTTTATTAAAAATAAAACTTTAAAATAAATTATTATTAAATTAAATTAATCTAAATATGCCTAAATTATAACTTTAGTCAAATCTTTTAAATTTAATTCTTTCATGCACATTTAAAGAACTTTTTAATTAAAATATTCTTTTATATTTTCTTTTCCTCCACTTATTAATTAGTGCAAGCACTAATTAAAGCATAATTTATTATTTAAATTAATAATAATCAAAACTCATTGTTTAAATGCAACTCTAATTTAATTATTATTAAATAAATAATTATAATAAAGCAATATTAAATCTTTAATATTTTAATATTTTAATTATCTCTTTTTGTCCAACTTCTTAAATTAAACTTTTAAATTAAATCTTTTAAGCTAAATTACATATTTAATTAATTAATAATTAATTAAATATCATCATATTCTAATTTCTCTTTAAACCATTTTCTAAATAATTAAGACTATTAAATTAAAACACATATTTAATTATTTTTAATTAATTAAATATTCTCATGCTTAAATATTTTATTTTTAATCAAATAATTTTTAATAATCCTCAATATTATATGATTAACCAAAATATTATAATTAAATCATTTATCAAATCACATAGCGAAGTCTACATAAAAGCAACATTACCAAAACGGACCGAAACTCAAAATCAAATAACATAGACAAAGATAAACTCATGGGTTTTAAAAAGGGTGGAAAGTCAGTTACAAGTCGTCCTTGCAAGACAAGTATTTAGGCTATGGCTAAGATTGGACCTAAACATTATCTCCCCATTCTTACTATTGAGTTATTGTGATAGGGCACGCTCATCTTAGCAATTCAGGGAAGCCGATGCCTGATACCTACATCCTACATAAAAGATGAGCATGCACATGTATATAAATATATCTAAACTAAACAGACAATGGCGGGGAGTGGTACATCATGTAGATCCCAACTAGTGGGTGACTATGACTCCCTCCCTTAACCACATCAAACACGACAAACAAAAAGATAAAATAGACACACACTATACACATGCAAGTATGGGGTAAGTACGATAATAATTATAAGTCAAACATCAAATGCTCAGATAAAATAATGCATCATTACAAATATAAAGTAATCATCATTAAAGCATCATCTGACATTGCTATGAAAGAAATCACATTTATTAACTATGAACCGTTAAAGCATCATTAATGCACTAGTAATCATAATCATCAATCAACATGTGAAATATAATTAACTAAGTAATTCTTTATTGACATAGATGTAATCCAAGTTATGAAATAATTTCATATAATTATAAATCCAATACCCTTGAAACTAACACATGCATGAAGTATGCATAAAAGAGTTTGGTAAGTATAATGGAAAAACAAACTATGGGTGGTCACTACATACCTACACTACACAAAAAAATTAAGATCCAAAGGTCTAATGGAAATTGTAACCCTCAATCTGCCATTTGCGATCCCAAAAGCCTGCAAATCTTGTCCTACACATAAGAAAGAGAAAAAAATTTGGTGGGGAGGAGCTTGCATCGGTCATGCCCTTCTTTATGAACTAACCTTGGATTGAAATAAAGAAAATGCTAACATCCAGTAGAGATAAATCTAACAATGGAGTATATTATGTCAATGCAGTGTAATTGCACTTAATATATGATCAAATATGTCCATATACTAGCCTTAACTCAACACAAAACCAAAAAAAAATCATGTAAGGTGAAACCTCATGAATGAATGCTTTTAATTCATCTTGTTTGATAAATGAAAGAAGAAGAAGACTTGTATAAAATTAGATCTCCTCCTTGATGGCCAACTTCAATATCTCCAATGAAGAAAGAAACTAGATATCTATGGGAGGAAATACATGATGAATGATGAAATTCTTAAATGCTTGAATGATGAAAATGGATGTATTATTTGAAAAATCTTTGAAGTAACTTCCTTGATTACTTGAGCATGGATTTTTTTTCTATGCATGACATAAAGATTGTGGGTTGCACACATAACTTGTGGATGATTATATAAAGTGAGCAAGACTCCTTTTATGCCAATATTAAGCATTAAAATTGAAAGATTTGGCTACACTAGGTTGGAAAAGACCAATATTTGCATCAAGCCCTGGAGCCAATTAAAATTTACCTCCCAACATATAGGTCAAGGTTGAACTATACCATGAGGTACAAATATCAATACAAAGAGTCCCATATCCAAGAAATATTGAAGGTTGCAAGGGAAATATGGTGAAATATGCAAGAAACATCAGTCAAAAATGCATTCAAATCTTGAATTTTGTGATTGGAGAGATGAATGGAGAGTTATGCATAGGGATTAGAGCCAACTTATTATTTAGAATGAGATTGGAAAAATAAAAGAACCTTGATTTAATTATTAAATTCAATAAGAAGTCTAATGTAGCAAAATGCACTAAGGAGGGTTAAAATGATTCTAAAAAGTACATAAAAATAATTGCTTACATTCTAGAATGACACACTATATTAAAATATATTTTAATAATATCTTACTATATTTATATTATTTTAATCATATTATTATAATAATAGTATACTTATATAATAGTAGTAAATAAAGAATAAATGAGAAATAAAATCCTAACTCTACCAAAACAAAGTCCCCACATGGTTTCTTTGTTGGTCTACAAATGTGCTTGTTTTATAAACTTTAAAGTTCTAATTTTTTTACCTTGCAACAAAGGGACATATATAAATTTCAATATATAAAGATGTTAAATCATTACAATCAAGTATGAGTTGTTTCTAGAGAATAGGAAAAAAAAAACAACCATACAACAATGAAAGAAATGAACAAACACAACCTGACAAAATCAAGCAATCAATACATTTTGAATTAGACTGCATGTCTCTTATCAACTTGAACCTATCAATTTTCAAAAATAGGTCATATGTTCTAAATAAAAAATAACTTCAGATTAGCTACCTAGAAGTGGTGTATGGTAACAACTTATCAACCCAACCTAAGTCAAATTTACAAAGGTCCCATGATGCATTATAAGGACATTAGCAAAGATTGTGTCCATGTCTTAGTGTTGCATGCATAATTAGAGCTCAAATTTGATTCATAACATTGTTTGATTTACTAGTGCAAGTATATAGATCAAATTTGATTGGTAAGTTAAATCTTGAGTGACTAAGAATACCACAACATTGCTTAGTGCCACAGAGTGAGCAAAATCAGTACTACATGAATCGAATTTAGCTCTCCCATCACATTGTGCAAAATGGAGTATGAGCAATTGGACCCATTAACCCATGCATTCAATTGTTGCATTAGATCTGCATTTAGTCTAAATAATAAAAGACATCAACACACTTGAAGAAATGATTGCTTTATGAGTGGAGATTAGAGAAGGATCTAGAAGAAAGATTGATTAGGTTGGACAAGAGTGGATTTTATGTTGGAAGCTCACTTATGAATCAAGATATAGAAGATATAGAGAACAATCAAGGTAGAAAGTTTGGAGTGGCAAAGTGGACTAGTGTTGAGCTCTAACTTCACTATTGTCAGTGTCAAGACATTGCCTAATTTAGGTGGCAGAAAGTGTAGTAACCATTGAAGAAAGAATTCATAAGCATTGAGATAGAACATCATCTGATGCATGAGCATCCTAGGTGTAAGAGAAATCTTGGATCACCCAAAAATATTTATTTTTTGTTTCTTCAATAAGGGTTTTCTACGTGCAAAGTTGTTGTTTCTGGAGTCTTGCTACTTATGAGTTAGTCATATGAGCTCAGAATGTCCTAACTTTAGAGGTAGATGTTAATCTTGGATATATCAACCTTTTAGTTAAGGCTTAGTGTCATATAATAAGTATTCATGAAGTTATTGTAGATTTTTGGTGTGCAATTTTGGTACAAAATTTTTAGGCTCAGTTTTGAATGCCTTAGAGGCCTTAGATGGGCTCCAAAATCGAGTTGACTAGAACTTGCAAGAGTAGGGCCTTGTAGAACAGAAGCCAAGCATTCTGAAAAGGGGTTATAATAGCCAATTAGAGGAACATTTTGAAATTCATGGTCTTCCAAACTTGGGCCAACTAAAATTTCTAAAGTAGATGTCAAAATTATATTGGGCCAACTCTCTATGTATTTTTAGGGTTGGTTGGCCTTAAGGATTAGGATTTGATGTCTAGAAACTTCTAGGGTGGCATAAAATTTCCTATATAAGAAAGGCTCATAAATTGTTTAGGATAAATCTAGGTAATAGTTCATAGCTCTGTGTTGGAAGTTATTGTAAGGAAGGTGCCCATGTGGGTTTGCATATTATATCTCAAAGTTATGTAATTCCCCAATTGTGATGATAATAAGAAGCCCATATTTTGTTGTTGCAAATTGTTGTTATTCCTTTGTAAGTGTTATGTGTTTGTGGTATTAAAAGGACCACCCTTCATCAAATATAAGAGCAGGAGTTCTTGAGTCTATAAATAGATAGCTAAACTTTGAGATAGTTGCATTAGGATTTTGATTTAGGTTGAGCGTGTAGATAGATCATTGATTATGAGGTAGTTTGTACTAGAGTTTTAGTGGAAGTGCAAAAATGCCCCCACAAAGAGAATATGATGGAAGAGTCATAGGTGCTACATTGGAGGGCTTTAGAGCCCCCTTGAGATAGATGCAAGCACTAGAAGAACAAATTCACAAAACAATAAATCTTTCTATAAGAGATGAAAGTGAGGATGAAGGAGAAGAAGAATAAAATTATGAAGAAGAGGTGATTATGAACATAGAAGAAGAGACGCATTTTAGGGTCATCTCCATGATTGCAAAAAGACCTAAGTTTGAGGTTCCCACATTTTTGGGAAATATTAACCCAAAGGTGTTGATCGATTGGGTCATTGAATTGGAGGAATACTTTGAGTATGAAGATATTGAGGATCTTGATAGGGTCAAGTTTGTGAAGGCCAAATTGAAGGGTCATGTAGAGATCTAGTGGCAAGAGATTTAGTTGGATCAATATAGAAGAGGGAAGGAAAAAATCACAAGATTGGACTAGATGATAGCAAAATTGAAGCAATGATTAATTCCTATAGATTATGATCTTGATCTGCTAAAGAAAATGCAAGGGTTGAAGAAAGCAAGAAGACCCATTTAAGAGTATACCGAAGATTTCTATCAAGTTCTCATTAGAATAGGCCATGCTAAAGCTGACAAGAACAAAGTTGTCTATTATCTTAAAAGGTTGAAGCCAAACATTCAGGAGGAATTAAGTCTAATCCAAATGAACAAAATTGAAGAGGCAAGCTCGTTTTCCCTAAGAGTCAAGGAAAAGCTGAATAAGAAGTGTGCTAATAAGAATAGTGAAAGATGTCATGGTGGATTAAATTGTGCCAAGCTACTGAACCTAAATAATCATTTAAGACATGGAATAATGGGGATGTAATGAAGAACCTTGCTATGAATCTGTTTGTCACTTGATCATCTCGATATTTTCTTGTATGAGGTTTAGGGCATTCTATTGCATTTTTGTATTCTCTATGAAAAATAACATGATCTTTAGGACAAGTGTCTATTACCTAATACTTGATTCCAATATGTTTCGTAGTGGCACATAATTCTTAGTATGAGTGAGGGAGAACATTTGATGGTGGTAACAAAAAGTCACCTATCAGTCTACATCAAAAAATATAAGTTGTTAGTGTAAACAATCTTAATGGTACATGTTTTATGCTTTATGGACTATAATGACATATATGAAAAACCTTAGCATACGTGACATTTTTATGTTGGATAAACCATCCATAGCCTTCAAATTGACCAACAACAATACAATAGAGATAAGATATGATTGAGATCATTTGTAAAGGACCATGTTTTCTTTCTCAAGTAGAGATATATCATGGATGATCTCAATTTCATCCTCATCATAATCATCATCATCATCAGCAGGAATAGTACTAAATGTGTCATGGATCAATGTATTTGTACCATCATCGTCAAATGTGTTTTTTGGCACATGATCGCCATCTTCCATGGGATCATGATCTTTAGCTTCATTACTCACACCTCAATGTCCCTCCATATTCACACCTCCATGTTCCTTCAAGATGTGGTGGTTCATATCACATACTACCCTAGGGAGATCGACCTATATAGAAAATGATGATAATTATGGTTAATATGTATATTAATTGTGAAAACATTATAAAATTTTTACCAATGGATGACAATCAAACTCCCCTTCAATGTGACCATTCTCCCTACAATGTCGCTTAGCTATTTTGACTTTGATTCTTCTTGTCTTTAAGCCATTACAACTCTTGCAATGACAATAACATTTGTCATCGCCTTCTTTTTGAAAGTTAGACAACAATCTAGTGATTGTCACCCTATTTTGATCAAATTCCCTTGTATTATCTGACATGATCATTCTTCATGAGAATAATTTTTTCTTGTACCCTTATTGAATTGGTTGTACTTACTATATCTATCATTGATAACCATTTCAACATAAACATTGACATTATAGAGAAAACATTGAAATAATTGGACATGTTGTTCTTAATGTTTTTATCTACACATATGGTTTTGAAAGAAAAAATTAGTGTACTTAATGTGTATATCTACAAACAAATTGGACATAGTGTACTTAATGTTTATATCTGCACATATGGTTTTGAAAGAAAAAAATTAGTGTACTTAATGTGTATATCTGCAAAAATATTGGACATGTTGTACTTAATGTTTATATCTGCATATATGGTTTTGAAGATGATACAATTAATGAACAAGTTAGTCTTTTAGAACCTACTTTGCATCTAGTAATTGCATTAGAACTATGTGGATTTTGTGATCTATCATCCGTGATTCAAATCCAAAAACCCATATGAAACTAACAGTTGTGGGTTTAGCAAGACTTACAAATGGCTTTTGATTAAACTCATAAGTGGTTGGAAAACTCAAAATAATTTTGGGAAAATTTTTTTCATCTCACCTTGCTCAAATTCACCATTATTCCTTTTCAGCATCCCACCTTTGCATTTCATCCCTATTCAGGTTAACTAAAATTTAGGCTATCTAAAATTTTGCATGCTAATAGAACACAAACTTTTACAAATATCATATGGGAAAATCAAGCCCTTTAGATATTTTCCAAACTAGGAATCTCATCAAAGATTTATCAATGAAAGGAGGAGATTTCTTAAGAACAAAGAATATATATGTATCGACAATAATGTTTGAGTTAACAAAATATAGATTTATCACGAATAATTTTCCAATGCCAAATCTCATTAAATGGATTTAACATTAACAGAATGTGGAATTAATTAGTCGGTTCCATTAAGACACAAACATTAATGGACAATGGATCATGAAAACTGAACAATCAGGATTAAGAAATGTCCTCAAAATTTCTCCTATTTAAAAAAAGATCCTCGTATCTGACAGCTCAAAAAAAAAATTGAAAGATGAAACTACTTATTAGACCCCAATGAGATAAAACGTGAATTTAGAGATATAATATGGTTACCAGTTGGGTTATATTTCCTTCTCTAATTGCCTTAGAAGCAAGAAGGTCCAATCACCTATCTAACCTAGATGTCCTGCTCGAACTATTTGATTGCATAGGTTTGTGAGCTTCTTATTATGTCACTTCAAAATTGGAATTAATAAGATAAAAGAATTTTTAAAAAAATTAAGACAACAATAATGTATTTTTGTCTTATGCAACTGTCTTTAAATACCTTACTTTGTAGCGACCCCATATCTTCCATATCAAACACCTCTGAAATAGGCATATTACCCTCTGAAACAATCATATTATGCCATTTTTGGTTAAGTCAAACATTTCATTACCTATTTGGAAAATATGAATTATTCCTTGATCTTGTGATTTGTGAGCACGTGTGTTTGGGGCCATATTTAGATGTTAATCATTTTGTTTGTGATTTTTTTCATAAGAAAGTTTTGTTAGTTTTGATAAAGCTCTAATTTTAGAGGCTCATTTTTTGCATGAGAGCATAATGTATCAGAAGCTTAGGTCCAAAAGAAGAGTGATTATTAGATCATGGCTTACAAATAATTGTAGGTATGATCAAGAACTAAATGTTCATCATTAAGACTATTAAGACATTAGGTCTCTTCATACTAATATTTTATAAATTGTCAAACTTCCATATAGAACTAAGAATTCTTGTTACTACAACTCATCAAATTTCCATATCAAACTTAGGATTCTTGTTGTTACAACTCATCAAATTTCTATATAAAACTAAAAATTCTTGTTGTTACAACTCATCAAATTTTCTAAATGAAAGCTTGACAAACAATTTTTTTTGCTCACAACACAAAATCTTGCAATGACTCTTATTTATTCTACACTTTCTTCTAGTTTGGGCTTGACCCTCAAATCTGACCCTTCCATGTCCATTAATGGTGCTTGCCTATCTAGCAAAGCATTTCTATTGACACATAGAAAAAGCTTGAATACATATGTAAATTAGGCCTTGACTGCTAAAGTTAAAATCCCATTTATGGAGACTAACAATTATCACCTAAACTTGTGGGAGTATGATTTTTTGGAACCCATTCCAAAGCATCTTCACAAGGCAAGCAAATTTCTCACTTTTTTGTCTCTGTGATTAGTTTATTTTCAATAAATTTGGGTTGGGATGTTTAGGAGATGGTGTTTTTTTTATGTTAATATGACAACGTTTTAAGAGAATAATTATAGTTGGTTTGGTGGTGACTGTAAGGCTTAAATTTTATAGTGGTATAGTTTTATTTAAGTTTTCTTTTTGTTATTGTAATACCCCAAAATTGGCACATCGACATTCTTAACCAATTTTGGAGCATCAATCTCACATCAATCTATTTGTTAATCAACTGAGTCCTATTGCACTAGGCATTTTTATTCTTATCTTCTTTACTTGACCTAAGTGTCAAATGTAGAAAATCATTCACATGCTTTATTAAATTCCTACATATTGATTGAAATTAGCTAAAGTAATCTTCTAATTTAATAAATTTAATTATAAGTCTTAAGTACTTTAATTTAATTAAATCCACCCTCTTATCTAATACAAATAAAAAAGGAATTAAAATACCTTGGTTTAATTTTATATATATATATATATATCATGATTATTGAAAATAATTATTTAATTAATTAGAAAACCCAAGTATGATTTCATATTTGAATGGATCAATATTGTTTCCTAATTCATCTAATATGAAAAAGGACTTAAAACTATTGATTAAATGAAATATGTGCTCATAATTGTCGAAATTGATTATTTAATTAATTAGAAAAATAGTTATGGCCGCATATTTGAATGGATCAAGGTTATCTCCTATTTCATCTCATTCAACTCCATAAAAAATGGAGGATTGAATCTCACCTTTGATCTAGACTGTACACTTAGATCAATCTTGACCATTGATCGGTTCCAATATTCTATAAAAGAAACCTTCAATCTCTCATTTTGGGAGAATGCATGAATAGTATCAGATCATTGTTGAACCATTTTCTCAGAGCTTTCTTGCATTCAAATTTACTTTATCTTCATACGTTCATCATTTAGACTAAAATGCATTCATTTAGTTTAAATTACTATTTAATATTCTTAGATTAATTTGAAATTCATTTAGATTAGTTTACATCTTTGCATTTGTAAAACATAAAAAATAGAGATTAGATTGCATTTTGTATTCATAAATCCATCATACTAGTTTGTTCTAGTTACTAAACTCTCAATTTTGAGAGGGAATAGTAAAATACCATCTAGTTAGAAGGCAACATATCACATTGTGAATACACATCAAATGGACAATCTCATGTTCATCTTGAGGTGTTAATCACAAATAATGATCACGTTGAAGTGTGTGTGGATTTAGAGGCCCATAATTAACACTCACATTTTTGGCTCCCACCGTGGGGCTTGAAAATTTTATTTTTATGGTCTCATTTTCAACATTTTGTGTTTTCTATCAGTACAAATAGAAAATTATTGTGCAACAAGAATCTTTCTTATGCAAGAAAACTAGAAGTTTTTGTCACATTCTGCACTTCCTCATGTGGAAACTCATTGCTCACACCAAGAAAGTATTTTCTTGTGTGGCACAAAGAGAATCCTCATGCTACAAGCTGTGAAATCTTGCATGAAACTTGACATCAAAAAAAAGGAAAAATTTCTTATCTAAGTCTAAATTTGTGATTTCTTTCATCTGACTATTATTTTTGAAGCATATGATTTCTAATTTCTAATTTTTGAAGTAGCTTAACAGTGGTTTGCAAATCGATCATCAAAGATACCTTGTCAAAGAGTAAATTCAAACCCACTCAAATAATGTGTCTATTTTAATGCTTTCATACACATATTTTAATAGGGCTTGTGAACTTCGTAGGGCTCTAGACAAAGGAATAGGGGAGTATGCTCTTCGCTACTTGAAAGTGATGCCCAAGTGTAAATCAAAAACCTAGATGCCTTTGGAAGACGGTACTCGAGGTAGGCAAGAAAGGAAGTGGTTCTCCCAAGCCAAGATTTTGCTCTTTTCCTTTTAGGAAAACCAAAATCTTGGAAAAATACAAGTTGGGATTGATAAGCTATCTCTGTGACTAACATTTTTTGTGTGTTTGAGTATGGTAAGGAGGTAGAGTATGCTCTTTTCCCTTTGGGAAAATCATAAACTTGGACCCTTGAATCTGAGCTAAGTCTGAGTCAACCTTTAGAGGGCCTGTCGGAGTGATCTAACCTCTGGGAACAACCCAAGTGAGCACACACCTAATGCTAGTGATTCCAACTCACTATAATAAAGAATATTTGTAGAGCAAAAGACTCCAAAGACATGTTAATTTCTTCTTATTGCTTCCAATATCACACATCAAGAAGAGGCTTTTTGAGTTGCACTGGATGGTGCCACCCCTAGTCTTGCTAGTCAAGAGTGTGCACTTTCAGATGTTAGTGTGGGCTACTAGCTTTAACCTCTATTAAAAACTTTGTAGTCAGTTCCTACCCAGGTCGCCTCCAAAAGGGGCATAATCTTTTTGCAAGGAGGGGGAAGAATCACTCCTATAGATCCTTATCATAGGCATGTACCTAGATCTTGGAAGGTGGTATACACCCTTGACCCCTACAACAAGGGTGCTCATTAAGTGTATATGTTATTGAGTCCTTGGAATACACCAAAAAAATGGGCAGCCTCTAGTGGGGTGACACCATTTTGTGAGGTGAACACATGCACATAAGTTGTGAGAAAAAGATTTTGTTTCCTCTACCATTTCAAGTTATAAGAATAAAAAGTGTCTTTTTCAAGTCTACAAATTGTCCAAACAAAAAAAGGTCAAGACTCCCTTGTCCCTCTAAGTTGCTTTGTCCTTGACTAGATTGTTTATGACTACTAGTTGCATCCCTTGTCTGAAAATTAACTATCTACTTGCAATCCAACATGATGTCCAAATCTAAAAATAATGTTTTCATCTAACTAAAGACTACAAAACATTGTCAGTACTCTATCTAGAAACTTTCAAAATCCATTAGAATCTCTTCAAGTATAGTCAAAACTTGTCAATTTGTCCTTTACTTGCCTACACATCTGCAAAATTTTGTGCAAGTAACTACCAACAAGTTTGTCAATCTACATATCCTCGTACGGTCCTCTAGACTTCCTTGCATGGGAGCCTAAGAATTCTCTCATTAGAATATACCAAAATACTACCAATTGGTTTAAACCATCCAAAACATTTCTACAACACCAAGTTAGCCATTTCCTCATGTGTCTTTAGTTGAATCTTCGTGCAAGAAAATACCAAGAAAACTGTTGTTCTAAATCTTCACACAGGTCATTATTCTAAAATTGCTAGGTAATGTGTCAGAAGCTAGAGGAATAAAATCAAGCAACATTGGAAATAGGAGAACTAGCAACCTTTTCCAATAGCTTCTTACAATTTACCTAGTTATTCAAAGAAATAGTAGAACTAGTAACATTAGAAACACTAGGTAAAGTGTAAGAAGCTACATGAATAGAAGACACAATTGGAGGAACACTAGGTGCTATAGTTGGTAGAAGATTAGAATAAGTAAACGAAACATTATGATAAGAAGGTTATTAAATAGGAAGGGACATAAGAAGAATACTCGTAGGAATAGACCAAAGAAGGAGTGTAAGTCGGAACACTAGGGAAAGGACCAAAAGAAATTTCTACTCTAGTGATAGAAGGAAACAATCCTAAATCTTGAGCTTCTTAAGCTTAAGTTTTAACATTGAAATGCATAAGGTGAGTAATATCACATAAAGGATTAACACCTTGGTCACTATCACAAAGAAATTTCTTAAGAGCCTCTATACCTTGAATATAATCTTGATTATGGTTTTCTTGAAGAAACCAAATAACCATTTTATCAAATTTGTTTGAAAGTTCTTGGACTTGTTTAGGAGGAACTCCTAAAGCATCATCCTCATCATGAGATGAGTGAGAAAAAAATTTCTCCATAAGAGGATTAGAATCAAGAAGAATCAAAATTTCATCTAGAATCCTCAGAAAAGGAGAACAAGACTTAAGCTAAAAGGTACCCATAAGTCTACGAATGTATCTAACCCTAAGATTAGAAGTAGGACTAGAAGTAATAAAGCTCATAAACCAATGCAAGGAAAATAAACTAAGAAAACATAAAACAACAATATTTTTGTATTTTTTAATTTAAAATACAAGAGCATAAATTAAATCTAATCTTAATGCAAGAAAAGACCTAATGAAACGAAAGGAAATATAATACCACAAAGCACAATAGGGCATCTTATTTCACTAGGAAGAAAATGGAAACCTCTTCCAACCCTAATTTCCAAAAGGAATGATCCAATTTGATTAAGCACAAGAGAGTGTTCAATTCATAAATGGATCAAGTGATGGAAACTATGGAGAAAAGGGGTTATATAATTTTCCTATTGTGGGGGATTATGTGCTTAAATCCTATAATAGATAAAAGACAAATACTAACCTTGAATCTATAAAATGATGTTTTTTGATGTCTATATGTAGTTTCTATAAAATTTGCAACTTGTTTTAGATTGGAAATGTCGAGATGGAGAAAACCTAGAAATCTTTTGTCTTTTTGAAAGGAGGTTGACCTTGACCCTGTTGGTGGGGCAAAATCTTATCCCAGGGCACAACTATACCCTAAAAAGTTGACCTTGACCTACACTACTCTGATGAAATTTTTGTTTGCTGAACTCGCAAGTTCGACGAAAAGGGTATCCAAATTTGCTCTTCAATTTGTTGTTCTACACTTGTATCTATAAGAAAAATAGTGTTTTTGTTGATGGGGGTTTACCTTAGTCAAATCCTAGTTTGGAATTAACCTTGAAATATGATTGAAATAATATATGCATAAACAAAGTAAATGGAACTATTCACCTTGCTTATGAGGAAATCCTTGTGGAGGATTCAAATCCTTGAATCCAAATGTATGAATGCTCTAAATATATGTAGAAATGTATGCAATGTTAGTTTGTGGTGACTAATTAGGAAAGTACTGGACATACTTCATAAATTTTATCAAGATTTTGGGCCGACATGTAATTATTAATAATAACCCTAAAGCGGTTTAATACTTGTATAAAAGAGCTTAGGGTTAGGGATTGTTGCATAGTTGTGATGCAAAAATTGGTTCTTGTGGTGGTATTGAGTTGTAAGGAGTTATAGATTGTAATCAGGTTGTAATTACTAGATCATAATAATATCAGACTTGTTGTTTGGTGGATGTAGCCTAGGGATTGGGTGAACCACATTAAATCTTAATGTTTTGTGTTCTTTTTTGTGTGATCTATTATTTTTTTGATATTGTTTATATTTGCATGGAATTGTTATTTTTGTCCATGGTTTATTCCTAACAAGTGGTATCAGAGTGAGGTTGTTTTTTAGTTATCCTCTGTAGGAAAGTTTCACGATTGAATGGGAGTCTCATGGTTGAGTGGGCATGATGAAAGACGAGCGTAATCTGAGGGTTGATAGGTTTAATGGGTAGAACTTCCAGTTATGGAAGATGCAAATGGAAGACTATCTTTATCAGAAGGATTTATGGAAGCCATTGGAAGGAAAAGCCAAGAATCAGGGATCTATGTCAAATGAAAAATGGGATCTTTTGGACAAAAAGGAACTTGGAAACATTCAATTATTCCTCACACCATCGGTGGCATTTAATATTACAAAAGTGAAGACAATGGAAGAGTTGATGAAAACCCTAGCAACACTGTATGAAAAGCCCTTTACTTCAAACAAGGTATTTCTCATGAAGCATTTATTTAATATGAAAATGGAAAAAGGTGGATCTATTGCAGATCATTTAAATGAGTTTAATACTATTACTAGTTAGTTATCTTCTATGGATATCAATTTTGATGAAGAAATTAGGGCTCTCTTGATTTTGTGTTATCTGCTTGAAAGCTAGAATGGCTTGGTAATGGCTATGAGTAATTATATTCCTGGATCTAGTATCCTAAATATGATGATGTGATCAGTATTATTTTGAGTGAGGAAACTCATAGGAAAACCTCACATGGATCTACATCAAGAAGTGCTTATAACACAAAAAGTCAAGGCAAAATGACTGAGAGAGGAAGTAATTCCAAAAATTGTGGGAAATCAAGAGGAAAGTCAAAGGGGAAGAGGTCTCAATCAAGAGGACCAAATGATTGTTGGTACTATGGGAAACCAGGGCATAAAAAGAAAGATTTTTGGAATCGAAAGAAAAATGAAGGAGATAAACCAAATGGAGATAATGAGGCAAATGTGGTAAATAACAAATTTGAAGAGGATGCTTTGCTTCTGTCTTTAGAAAGTGTTGATGATTCATGGGTTTTAGATTCTGGTGCTTCATTTCATGCTACACCTCATAGAGGTTATTTCATTGATTATGTCCAAGGGGATTTTGGACTTGTTTATTTGGGGGATAATGAACCCTATCAAATTGTTGCAAAGGGAAAAGTTAAGATTAAGTTGCAGAATGGGAATCATTGGCTACTACATGAGATAAGACATGTTCCAAGGCTAAGTAGGAATTTAATTTCAGTAGGGCAACTTGGTGATGAGGGTTGTGTAGTTACTTTTAATGACAAAAATTGGAAGGTTAGAAAAGGTTCCCTTGTAGTAGAAAAAGGTGTGAAAGTAGGCACCTTATATCTTTATATAGGTCATATTGTTCCTTCTACTTTAATTGTTTTAGAGAAAAATGAATGTTCAGGAATAGTTGTTGCAGTTGAGCAGGGAGAACAAATAGCTGCAGTAAATTTTGATATAGCACTGTGGCACAACAAACTTGGGCACATGAGTGAGAAAGGTATGCAAGTACTTCATTCAAAGAAAGTTTTACTAGGTTTGAAATGTGTTAATATGGATTTCTGTGAAAGTTGTGTGTATGGAAAACAAAAGAGAATGAGTTTTGTAAAGATTGGGAAGGAAAACAAAAAGGAGAAATTAGAGCTTGTGCATATTGATGTATGGGGACCAGCTCAAGTATTTTCCCTTGGAGGCTCTCATTATTATGTTACATTTATTGATGATGCAACTAGAAAGGTATAGATTTATTTCCTTAGACAAAAATTTGATGTATTTCAAACTTTTAAGAAATGAAAATGCTTGGTAGAAAATGAGATTGGTAAGAAATTAAAATGTCTTAGATTTGATAATGATGATGAGTATTGTAGTCATGAATTTGAAGATTATTGCTCTGCTAATGGTATTCATAGACATAAAACTATTACAAGGACTCCATAGGAAAATGGAGTGGTTGAACACATGAACAAGACTGTAATGGAGCGTGCAAGGAGCATAAGGTTGCATGTTGGGCTGCCCTTACACATGTGGGTGGAGGCTATCAATACTAATATATATTTGATTAATAGAGGTCCCTCTACTCCTTTGGGTTGTGATATTCCAGAGGAAGCATGGACTGGTATGAAGGTGAGTTATTCTTTTCTCTAGACCTTCGGTTGTGAAGCATTTGCTCACATAGATTTTGAAACTAAAACCAATCTGGAAGCTAAGTCAAAGAAATGTGTATTTTTTGGATATGGCATTAATGAATTTGGCTATAGGCTTTGGGATTTTGAAAATCATAAAATTGTAAGAAGCGGGGATGTCATATTCAATGAGAAAGTGTTGTATAAAAATCTATTGCAGGAACATGAGAAGAAAGAAGATGATTATGTAGTGCTGGATGGTACTCCAAAAAATGATGTTCCAACCATTCCTCATGATGTGCAACAAGTGCAACAACAAATACGACACACACTAGTGAATGTTAGACGGTCAACAAGGCAAATTAGACCTCCATACATATTTTCTCCCTCTTTGTATTCTATTTTATTAACAGATTTTGGTGAGCCTAAATGTTATGATGAAGTGGTGTAGGTGGATACTAAGATTTAGTGGGAGTCTACAATGGAAGACGAAATGGACTCTTTACTGAAGAATAAGACATGGGATTTATGGAAATTGCCTACAAGTAAAAAGGCTTTACAAAATAATTGGGATTATAGATTGAAAGAAGAGGAAAGAGGTAAGAAAAGATTTAAAACTAGGTAAGTTGTAAAAGGATTTGCACAAAAAAAAGGAATAGATTTTGATGAGATATTTTTTCCTGTTTTTAAGATGACTTCTATCCATATTGTTTTAAGTATTGTGGCCACTAAAATTTTTTATTTAGAGTAGCTTGATGTTAAAAAAACCTTCCTTGATGGTGATTTTGATGAAGAGATATATATGGCTTAGCCACAAGGATTTGAGGTCAAAGGTAAGGAGAACTTAGTGTGCAAATTGAAGAAAAGTTTATATGGCATAAAGCAAGCACCTCGGCAATGGTATCTAAAATTTGATAATTTTATGCATGATCATGAATACAATAGGTGTCATTCAGATCATTGTGTTTATTTCAAGAGGTTGGATGATGACAAATACATTATTTTATGTTTATATATTGATGATATGCTTGTAGTTGAGTCTAACATGGATCATATTAAGGGACTGAAACACTAGTTAGCACATGAATTTGCTATGAAAGATTTGGGGACAACAAAACAAATCCTTGGTATGAAGATTTCCAGAGATAGGAAGAATAGAACATTGACACTATCTCAAGTTGATTATGTGGAAAAGGTGCTGCAAAGTTTCTCTATGGAGGATGTTAAAGCTATCAACATGCCTTTACCTGGTCATTTGAAGTTGGCTAAGGAGATGTGTCCCAAGACACAAGAAGAGGAGGATAAGATGTCCAAGGTACCTTATGCTTTAGCTATAGGAAGCTTGATGTATGCCATGGTATGTACTAGGCCATATATTGCACATGTAGTGGGAGTCATTAGCAAGTATATGAGTCATCTAGGAATTGCGCATTGGAATGTAGTCAAATGGATTCTTAGATATTTGAGAGGAACATTGAATAAGTGTTTACATTTTGGGGGTTGTACTATTGATCTACAGTGGATATTGATACCAGGAAGAATACTATAGGTTATGTCTTTATTGTTGGTAGGGCAGTCGTGAGCTGGTTTTCTAGGTTACAAAAGATTAATGCTCTATCCACTATAGAGGCAGAGTATGTTGCTGCAATAGAGGCAACCAAGGAGATGATATGGCTTTAGTTCTTCTTGGAAGAATTGGGACATCCTTAGAAGGATAATTATTTGTTTATCGATAGTCAAAATTCCATTCATCTTGTGAAGAATTTAGTTCTGCATTCAAAGACAAAAAACATACAGTAGTGGTACCATTTCATTTGGTTAGTTTTGGAGGATGGATAGTTAAAGCTGGATAAGATACATACAAATTACAATCCCACATATATGTTGACAAAGGTAGTAACAAGGAAGAAGTTGAACTCCTCTTCAGCTTCATTTGGTCTTCTAGACTAAACATGACTAAAAGAACAATAACGTCCAAGGTGGTTTGATCCAGTGGTAGCCTCATGGAGTAGCAACATAGCTACAAGATTAGTCTCCAAGTGGGAGATTGTTGTTTAATGTGGAGCCTAATCAGTCCCTAAGTGGAAGACTATTAGTTTGTGGTGACTAATCAGGAAAGTACTGTACATACTTCATAAATTCTTTGGGGCTCTATTTTATCAGGATTTTGGGCCAACATGTAATTATTAATTATAACCCTAAAGCAGTTTAATACTTGTATAAAAAGGATTAGGGTTAGGGATTGTTTCATAGTTGTGATGCAAAAATTGGTTCTTGTTGTGGTATTAAGTTGTAAGGGATTACGAATTGTAATTAGGTTGTAATCACTAGATCATAATAATATCAAACTTTTTGTTTGGTGGACATAGCCTAGGGATTGGGTGAACCACGTTAAATCTTGATGTCTTATGTTCTTTTCTGTGTGATCTATTATTTTTCTGATATTGTTTATATTTGCATGGAATTTTTATTTATGTTCGTGGTTTATTCCTAACATGTAGGATGTCTCAAATCAATATTGTTAGATCTTCAACACCAATCTTGAATGTATCTTTGCATAGAATAAGGCTTTAATGAATGTGGATGAAATCATCAAGAAGATGGCTCCATAGAGATTGAATCCTTTAATGGCTAACAATGGATCTCCTTGATGAATTTGATGCTTGAACACTTGAACACTTTAATGATTGATAGATATTAGAAATTCACTTCATGTAGGTGGATGTGGCCAGAACAATTGAATGGCTCATAGATATGTGTGGATAATAGAGAGATTGTCAAAATAAGGGAAGAAGGCTTCCTTATATAGAGATCTAGGGAAAAAAATCCTAGAGAAGGCTGACATGGGAGCATTAAATCCCATTTAACCTTATCCCCTAGGAATAGACCTAGATTAAATGTAATTTAAGAGTCTACCATTTTGAAACCCAAAATAGTCGACTTGAAAGTGAGAAAAGAAACTTTTTGAAGCCCAAGACCTTGAACTCCAAGAAATTAAAAATGGGACCTAGGGTTAGGGACGAGGTTGACCCTACTCTAGGTCAAGGTCAAGGTCATCCTTCACCTAGGTCAGGGTTGAGGTCAATCTTTACCCAGAGGCCAAAATCCCCAGTTTCACAGAGCAATTTGTCATAAATAGGCTAGATATAGACTAAGAGAAATAGAATAGGGGGAAAATAGTCAGATCCATGCAAAGACCCATTCAAGGTGCTTGACATGACCCCAAACCACTTACTTAGAGGGCTAAATTCTCTTAACATAGAAGTGCTTCCATTTTAAGACAATACAACTATATTATAAAATTTGATAGTTAAATTACAAGTATAATTAATGATAAAAGAAACTATATTAAAAATCATCCAGAGAAACTCTAGGAGATTTTACACCAATTGCATTGTGTAACACTATATACAAAGTATTTTATAATGCATTAGCAAATTGGGTTAAATAAATCCTTCCTAAAATCATTTTAGAAGAACAAACTGGCCTTGTGCCTGGAAGATCCATTCTAGATGGGATATCGATTATTCAGGAAACCATTCACTCAACATCTTCTAATAAGGAAGCATGTATGTTTATGAAAATAGATATCCATGAAGCATATGATGTAGTGGATTGGGGATTTTAACATAAAACTTTAGAAGCTTTCAAGTTTTCACATCAATGGATAAATGTCATATTCAATTGCATTTCATCATCAAAGATCTCTCTTCTTATAAATGGAACCCATAAAGATATTTTAGTACATTGAGAGGTATTCATCAAGGAGACCTAATCTTGTCTTTCTTATTTATTATCATCGCTGAAGCATTTGGGAGATCAGTAAATAATGCTCAAGAAAATGGAAAAATTCAAGGTATTACAGTGACAAAAAATATTCCTAACATTACCCACCAATAATTTTTTGATGACACTATTCTACCAAGAATTAGTACTAAGGAAGAAGCCCAAAAATTTAAACAAATTATTCAAGAATATTCAGAAGCATCAGGACAAAAAGTGAATTCTGAAAAAATCTGAATTTTGTTTCTTAATACCTCAAGAGAAATGGAAGATTACATATGTAACAAGAAGGGATATAAGAGAGGTTCTTTCCCATGTAAGTACCTTGGAATTAATTTAGAAAAAGGAGCAAGGAAGAATAAATGATGGGATGATATTTTTAACATAATTGATAAATAGACAAAAATATGGAAAGGGAAATGGTTAAAAAAAGCTGGTAGAGCCTTGAAAATCAAAACTATCCTTTCAACAATAACTACTTTAATCAAATGTCATGCCTTCCTTTACCCAAACATATCAACAAAAAACTAGATGCTAAACTCAAAAATTTCTTTTGGATGTGGAACAAAAGATAAAAAGAAACCAACATTGATCAAATGGGAGAAGATGTGTCAACCAAAGGAACAAGATGGATTAGGCATTAAGAATTTTAGTTGGCAAAATGAAGCTTTTCGAAACAAAGCTAGTATGACAAATGTACCAAGAAAGAGAAAGAAAATGGGCTAAAATTGTATACAATAAATAGTTGAATGTGGAAGACCCAACATCAATATTTAGAATTAGGAACCCATTCAATGGGTCAGAAGCTTGGAATTTAATAGTTAAATGTTGGTCAATGATTAGTAGATATACCACTTGGTACATAGGAAGATGTGATGAAGAACTTTTTGGGAGGACTCTTGGGATGGATTGCCTCCATTAAATAACACTAACATTCCCTTATATGTCAAAAATGTTCTTGTAAATTAATGGGGAACAAAGGTAGCTGATTATAAATATTTCAAAAAGGAAAGTGGGGAAGACATTTGAGCATGGAAAGCTTTGGAGAATTCAGGTCTAACACCTAAAGATAAAGAGAACCTTGAAAACATCCTCAAATAGCACCAGGTAAAACATAAAGATAGGAAAGACAAACTTATCTAGGAAGCTTCCAAATATGGATTGTACAATGTCAAGAAAGGATAAAATCTATTTATTAATTCAAAAAGATGGGAAAACATAAACATTCCTCTTACGTTATGTTGGGATCCAATGTGTCTACCAATTGTAGAAATCTTCTTATGGGAAGCAATGCAAAAAAGAATTCTTACAAGTGATAGATTTACAAAGATGGAATTTGAAGGCCCATCAATATGTTGTCTTTGTAAGGAAAGTATCAAGACAACATATCACTTACTTTATAATTGCCCCTATGCTAAAGAAAGTTGGTATGGGCTCTGATAAAAGCTAAGCTGGACTTCCCCTCTTCCTGAGCACCTCAATACTTAACTTTTGGGATGGCATGAAGAAAATAAATATAGAATATACAGTAAACTATGGAACATATCTCCATCCATACTAATATGGGAAATATGGAAAGAAAGAAATAGTTGAATCTTTAGTAACATAGAACTAAGTGTTACCTCCTTTCTTAACAAAGTAGAAGCAAGCATATAGAAGTTATGAATAACTATTTAAGAAAAATAGTCAAAATCAAAGGGACCTTATTAGAATGGGACAAAGAAGTAAAAATGAAGTGGGCCCTCCCGATCAACCCACCATTAGTCTATGAGAAAAAAAATAAAAAATAAAGAAAAAATTGTAGATGGGAACTGCCAACGAAAGGATGGATGAAACTTAACTTTGACTAAGCATCAAGAGGTTATCCAGGAAAAGTAGGAATAGGTTGCATTATAAGGTCAAACACTAGAGAATGAATCATTAAAAGAGCTAAGCCATTAGGCATCACCTCAAACAACATACTAGAATTAGAAGCTCTTAGTGAGGGGCTAGTACTAAGTTTAAAAATTGGGATAAAAAGAATAATCATAGAAGGAGACTCCCAAATAATTATTAATGCCATTGGGAAAAGAAAAACTACAAATTGGGTGATGAACTCAAAACTTGAAAATGTTCTAAGTTTAATTAACAAATTTAAAGAAACTAGGTTTCAACACATTTATTGAGGAAGTAACATAGAAGTGAATTTATTAGTAAAGAAAGGAGTTGAAGGTGAGGATTTTATTCTTCAAGCCTCAGCAATGACTTAGGCAAGGTTCTTGAGTTAGTTGTTTTTCTATCTTCCCTTAACCAAGTTTTTTCGTTCTTCCCTTTCTTTTATTTTATTTTTTTGTTTTATCCTTTTCAAGCTTAAAATTTAATTTTAAAATGTTAAGTATATGTGTTAATGGGTAACTTAGCTATGCTAATTAAAACTTTTTCAGAAGAGAAATTTTGCTAGCATTGTTGCAATCATGCTTTTTGCTAGGCATTACGCATGTTAGCTTATGATTACAATAAGCATAACATGAGTTTCACTCTCCTCTCTAGATTTTTCTAGGTCTTTCCTTGGCTCTTGGATTCTATTTAATTCAGAATTCAACATATGCTCTAGTTGTTTATGGGTGTATACTACTTAGTGTTTGCTTCAAATTTTATTTTCTATGGAGTCAACAATTTCTTTGTATCATGTGTTGGAAGTTCGTACCATGGCGTTTCGGGGGTCTATCAAGCCCGAGAGATGGAATAGAATTTTGAATCCAGTAGATAACATGACTAGGGTTATTGTCAATTGGGCTATAGGAGAGAAGGCCTTTGATTATGACTTCCCCTAGCGTACTAGTAGATCTGTCATTGGATCCTTCATAGGATGTTTAGCTAGGGCTAATATTGGGAAATGGGAGATTATTCATCTATGTTTTAACATCTTTGATCCCATTTGGCTAGAGGTTATGAAGAATCCAATTCTCAACATTGACTAGAATCCTGAAGATTCCTTTTCTTGAAATTTATATGGCTCATCCCCTGGGTAGTCTAGGGTTAGCCAATGTTGGAAGGTGACCATCTCTATTCTTTCATGACAATATTCAATTTTACAAGTTATGGCCAAAGATGGAAGCAAGTATCAATTTTTTGTTGTGATGGAGGGGAATCATAGAATATTAGAGCAAGAATTGGTTATTTCATTATCTATAGACATTTGAGACCTACATTGAACTAGTGGTGAGCTACTTCAACAAATTGGAGTTCTCACTACCACATTTGTTCAAATCAAGAAAAGAGAAATCAACTTTTATTTTCCCACTAGGATCTAGGGTGGACAACTTAGAGAAGGCTATGGATATTATAATGGTGTACTATTGGAAGAAAGAAGAGGAGGTGTATCCCTCCAATAGTATGTGAATTTTTTTTGGGTGAATGCCCTAATTCATGAAGTCTTTTTGGTTCTCTCTATTTTTTAGTAGTTGGCTCTAGGTTGGGAAGTTTTAGTTTTTTGGGTTGCCATTTCCTTTTTTACGTCTGGGTTTTTTTTTCTTTGCTCCGACTCCTCAAATTACTAGGTACACTAGGTATGTCTTTATTTTCTATGTATAGTTTTTATCCATAGGGTTTAGCTGGGGCCCTCATCCCTTGATGACTTATTTTTAGTATATTTTGATACTCATGTATAGTTGTAGATAGCTAATATAAAGAAAATGGTTTCAAAATTGTGAATAATGCCATCTTTTATGTATCTTTCAAGAATTTTTAGCAATTTAATCAATTGTGTTCATTATACTTCTCTTTTTCACTTAAGGTTGATCACTTTGATGTTTCAAACCTTAGTTGGTCAATGATGTACACTAGTATGTACATAGAATTTCGTATTAGGAGGCCAAAAAATCCATAGTTCGCTCTTAATATTTTTGGTAGTCCCCAGTTTAGACATGAAAGGAGATTCTACTCTTTAGAATTAGGAATATCACTTCTAATTTTACAGTTTAGTCAGCAATCTATAGGCACACATGATGGGTCATGATAGAATAAAAACTAAAGATTAAGAATATTGAAAGTAAAATGATTACGAATCACAATAAACTTTAAAAATCAGAAATGATTATGAAACATAATATAAACTTTAAAATTAGTAAGAAAATCTAAACATTTGGTCATCAATCCTAAAGAGGAAACTATAATATACTTTCTTTTTTGTATTAAGTGGAAGGTATCCATAATATAATTGCTAAGGAACTAAATTTGTAATCATATATTACAAGTAAGTTAGAAGTTTAAAACTAATACAAGTAAAAATTATTAATACTAATCAAATCAACCCTTTCTTTTTTTAGGAAAGTTAATATATAGATCAGAGTTTAAAGTAATTTTACATTAACTGACTATGGGAAAAGCTCTTAAACATTAAGTTTTAAAATAGTCAAGTATTAAATATAGATATCACTTTTTTCCTAATCAAAATCATAATATATGATAGATAACACTAACATTTAAAAAACTAGTTTGAAGTGGTTTGTGATTATAGAGAATCAATATGAAATACTTCATCAATAGAGCACAAAGTATAATAGAGGTTTACGAGGAGGATCATGGCCGTGATTAGATACTTCGACGAACTTTTTAAATAGATTCACAAAAGAAGAAAAGGAAAAATTTCTTCCAAAAATGCAATTGTATTAGAAAATTAGTTATCAAAACACAGTAAAAGGAGAAATATAGCATAGGATTGTCATAACATGATAATCAAATTCTAAAACTAGGGAATGCCCCTTTTATATATGTGCTTTATAAAGAACTAAGGTCTCGGGCAAGAGTGGAGGTTTTCTTCTCCATTTTTTCCTACCAATGACTATTTGAACGAAGATATTTGTAATTTTATCTTTATTAATATAATACATAAGGCTTCAGTCCTTTAGCGATAAAAAAAACTATATTAAAAAAATTAATATTTAAAATATAATATATAAATTAATTTGATATTAATAAACATATTCTCTCTATATATAAATAAACATTTATATATTTTTTATTATATATATATATATAACAAAAAACCCCTTGATCACAACTTGAATAGCTCATGTAGCCTCCTAAAGGAGGGGTTGCCAAGGCAGCAACACGCATTGCCAAGGCAGTTGTGTGCATTGCCAAGGTAGCTTCGCACGTTGCCTTGCAACAACATTCAAGCTGTGGGGAATGGGTTAAAATCCTCCCTTCCAATTTTTTTTAATTTTTATTCATTTATATTTAAAAAGTACAAAAGGAATTTGTGTGTGATAGTAGGTATAGATCTAGAGGACAACTTTGTCTAGCGAGGTTTTTTTTCTTTTAAAATGAATATGAAGATATTTAAATGACAATTCAATCTATTTTAAAATCTCAATCAAACCCTAGTCTTTAAATTCAATTTTCCTATCCAAATTTTCTTCTTTAAACAAATGGGAAACTAATTTTATTTCAATCAAATCTGAAGAAATGATAAAAAAATACAAATAGAATTTCAAACACCAATTCTAGCATGGGGCAAACAGATCTTTTCCAAATTGAAAATGCATTCACAAGATTTCAAACCCTAGCTCAGGTTGATGTTAAAATCTGACAACTAGTGAAATTCCTATTGCAATAGAAATCCTTCAAGCCACAAAAATTCCTTTCTTTTCCAAACCTCAGAGTTGCTCTCCAAAACCTGTGTGTGCAATAATGACTCGAAAACCTCTAATATAGAATTCTAATTGTCTTTTAGGGTTTTTTTGTCTCCAGAAGCTCTAAAATTGTAATTATTTTTATTTAATTATTCCTTTCATGCACACTTAGTTTACTTTTTTTATTTATTAAATATATATATTATTTTAATATTATTTATTTATTTCTCAACTTTATTATTTAAAGAGAATTCATAAAAAGACATTTATTTATTATTTAATTAATAAAGATAACTTAAGCGCATTATTTAAATGCCACTAAATAATTTTAAATCTTTATTAATTAAATAATAATGCTACACAATATTTAATATTTAATTTCTAAAATATTTTAATGTAGTTTTCTAAATTAGGACTTTTAATTTAACTTAAAATCTATATAATTCCAATAATTTCAATAAATACAAAGTCATCTTATTTTAACATTTTTCCATTAAAAAAAATTAACATTAGATAAATCAATATCAATGATTGATCCAAGAATCATAAATAACTAGTCCATTAGGCAAATCACCAAGTCAAACCTCAAGAAATGCATAAGGAAAATCAAATTAAACTACATATGCACAAAAAAATCATAGGTTTAAAAATTGTAGATAGTCTATTACGAGTCCTCCTTACAGGACAAGTATTTAGGCTATGCCTAGGATTGGATCTGATCATCTTCCCATTCTCACCATTTGAGTATTTGTAATAGAGTATGCTCATCCTAGCAATTCAGGGAAGTTGGTGCCAGGTACCTGCATAAAAGAAAAGCATGTACATGTATATGAATATATCTAAACTAAACATGCAATGGTAGGGAGTGGTACATCGTGTAGATCCCTACTAGTAAGTGACTACAACTCCCTCCCTTAACCACATTAAACACGTTAGACAGAAGGTAAAATAGACACACACACACACACATACACCATACACATAAAAGTATGGGGTAAGTATCATAATAACCACAAATAAAATATCAATGCGTCATTAAAAACATCATTTGACATCGCTATGAAAGAAATCTCATTTATTAACTACGAATCATTAAAGCATCATTAATGCACCAATAACCATAATCATTAAACAACACGTGAAATATACTCAACTAAGTGATTGTCCTGAAATCTCCAATCCAAGTCATGAAATAATATCATATAATTGTAAATCAAATATCTCTAAAAAGTATCCAACACATGAAATTGGCCTAAAAGAGTTAGGGTGGGCATTACACTTAGGCTTTCTATAATGTTATTGTGAATTAGATTACAAACAAGTTGTGCTAAATTAACATTTGCAATAGTTAAGAAAAAACACAGATGAAGAGAAAAACAATAAATGAGAGGAAAGATGAACAATCAATTAGGAGAAAGGAGTCAAAAAAGTTAACAAAATAGAAATAAGAATAATGTTTATGTATTTTGTAATATATATATAATTTTATGATTATGTTCTTTTGTCTTTCTTAGGTATTTTCTTAATTGTTTAAGTGGATTGTTGTTATTTGTATTTTGTATCCATGGCTAGAGTCCATGTTATCCTCTCAACTAATGCCTTTCTAGTGTATACCATAGCTTTAATCACTATGAGACACCTTATTTGTTAGCATCTATTAGCACTCCTATTGCAATTGAACAATAATCTCCATATACAATTGAAACATTTGGATATTTGCATTACACTTCTTATAACATACTTTTCAAAAGGTGGTGAGATCTTTGAGAAAAGTTGTTAAATTTATAGAAATAGGGCTATTATTTCCTAGTGCATATCATGCAAAATAATAATGTCATAAGAGGTGCATAACACATTTGAGGATTATAAGTACAAATGAAATAGTCAATATAGAAATAAAATAGAGTAGATGTGAAAGGCACACCCTAATGCCTTTTATCTCACTTTTGTCCATTAATACCATGAATTACCTGGGACTTCTATTACTTTTTTTTTCTTATTAATTACATTTAAGTTCTATTAGTTCTACTATTATTTATTGCTTTTATGTTCTATTAGCTATTATCTTATTTATCGCATTTAAGTTTTATTAGTTCTTCTCTAGAATAGGATATGCATTGACATTTTATTCTTGTATATTTGTATACTTGTCCATCTACAATATTCTAGGTAAGCAATCATTTTCTATAATGTTCTAAGATTTTCAATTCGACATACCTTGATAGGCTTCTTTATATAGATACACTATCAATTTCCTTATACGCGTACATTGCTCATAGTTAATAATCACTTTTACAAGGAGCTTGTAGGATAATGATGAATTATACTCTTCACAGTAATAATTTTTATACTACAACCTTGTACATTATATTTTAATAGTTAATAACCAATTTTACTAGGGGTTGTGCATTATGTTGTAAACATAAGCACCGTTCTTACAAATCTTCTAATCACCCATGGTAATGATCTATTAAAATCTTCTAGAACCCTCTCAATATATAACCCATAGATACTTGACATATTCATATTGGAAAAACATCTAGCCCCTGTATAATCAAATGATCAATATGACCCAAAGGGCTTTTTCCATACAATAGAAGAGTCACAAAATTTGATTATAGTTGAAACATATAAACTGAAAGCTTGACCACAAATTATATCAATTGATGAAGCTCTAAAGAATGTCCACTGCTTTCGCCTAAATTCATTCAACTACATAATAAATGACTAATTGTTTGATAAAATAAATGTTTTCTCCATTGCCAATATATGCTCGATGAACTTTGGTTTGGACTTGTTGACAATTTCAAGTACATTGTCTACCCCATGGTTGTGTTATTTCTCAAATATGCTTACAAAACAAGCTCCACCCATCAATATTGTATGATTTATACAAAGGTACATGATGTAACCACATACTTATGAAGAATGAAATTTTCAAAAATAGAAAAAAATCAAAATGGTGAAACAAGCCTTTGGGGTGACATATTTTGTGCCCAATAGCTAGTATGATGGTTAGAAATCATCATACGAATTTGGTCATCAACATGGAAAAAAAACTTTATTTTTAATAAAGATGTCTCACCCTACAATATCAATTCTTTTTTATAATGCTATTCCAAAATTTGGACACTATGAACCTATCTTATCAAGAAAAAGTGCACACAATACATGACAAAATATGCAACTACAAGTTCCTATTTCCCACTACAACATAGATGATTCCTAGAGCACAATTTCTGAAGCATTTAACAATATTAGCCTCAATCAACTTAGCACATTCACAATTTCATGTGGTGATAGCATGTTTTCTGCTATACCCTTTCTAGTCAATAATTGATACAATGGAATAGCTTTATGTGTTAGAAAAGCTTTAGAATAATTGAGAGAGGGGGGGGGGGGGGGGGGGGGGTGAATCAGTTATTCAAGGTCCAAATGTCTAATTAAAACTTTTTCATCAAGTAAAGTGAGCGTATTAAACTATTCATGCATCCAAGCTTAAACTTTCCTACTTAGCAAGTTACTATAAATCAACATGCAAGCATAACACATGAAAGATCAACACATAACATAGTGATTTATGTGAAAACCCAATTTGGAAAAAACCACCAATAACATGCTACTCAATTCTCACTCTTCTAAAGTGATGCCCTGTGAAAGGCCTGCCCTATTAAAGGCTACAACACACTATTAAATGTGACCTGGTTAAAGGATTTAACCACCCTGTTAGAAGTGGGCCTAGTTAGAGGACTTTAGAATATTCACTTAGAATGTCACCTTGTTAAAGGATTTACAAATAGCTATTAAACCAACCTAACTCCATAGGATTTCACCCTAGCTTGCACAATTGTTAGAGAGTAACAAAAAGGGCTTTTGACCTGATACAACTCACAAATTAACTTGTTGATTTCAGATCACAGTTCAACTCTTCACAATTTGTCTGGCTTTTAGTCTCTGTAGCTCTGATAGCTTGTTCTCCTTTCAAGCTTCATCCCCTTGAGTCTTCGTGCTTGATGTACTAGTGCAATCTTCTTTATGACCACTAATCAAAGCAGAGTCTCTATGCTCTATTCTTCCTTCACCTTCTCCTTGACATCCTTCAACAGCTTCACATTTTGGGACCCCAGCTACTCGTACTTCTTGGCCTATGACACCTTATATAGAGGTTTGGAAAATACTTTTCCCACTCGATTCTTCCCTCCTTTAATTTCAATTTGAATGGATTAGGTAGGATTCAATGAATCTAACCCATATGTTGTTACATCTAGAAACATCATGAAGAATCCTCTTGAATTCACTAAAAAATGGTTTACCTAAAATTCTATGCCACCAGCTCATCATCCTTATCCTCCATCTGGTTCACAAAACTCAAGGTAACAAATTTGTCAGTTCAGATATGGCAAATATTTGACTTTTCCAATAATGCAACAACTCAACACTATTGAAATTCTAGTGCTCGACACATACTATGATACTCGACATCAACTATGTTTTACTGATGCTCAGCACCTACTACGAATTCACTCAATATCCATTAAGTTTTTCTGATGATCAACACCTAAAGTTTTCTCGGCATCTGAACATGCTCAACTCCTTCTATATCACTCAGCACACACTAGATTTTTCTTTTGCTCGACACTAACTGAAAATCTTCTCAGCTTGAACTAGCTTGCTTGGCACTCACTAATGAACTTAGTTAAGCTTTGCAGACAGCCTTGTTACAACTTATTCTTCCAGTGTTTCTAAGTGTGACCAACCTCTGTATCTTCAAGTCTATTATCAATACATCATTTTACCAATGTCTTAACTGATACTTGTACTTCATTTCAAAACCATAACTCAACCTTTGCCTTAGGTACTTTTGTTACATCTTGTTGATTAAATCCTCTTCATCAATAAACTAAGTGATAGTACTTGGATCTTATAAGCTACTGCCATTCTAGCAAATAGCAGGTTTGACATCAGTGACAAAATAATGATTGAAAACATTCTTTAACAACAATCTCCCTCTTTGCAATCAATCTTCTTCTTACAATGATCTTTTCAATCAGATTTCCAACATTATGTTTATTCTAATGGAAACCTAAAGTTTTGTTCCAATCCATGACCAAGAAGCAAAATTCTCTATGCAATCAGGATCAAGTATGGCCTTTCATCTCTAGCTTTGAAAGGCTCGATGCTCAATATCCAGTTATGTTTATATTCCAAATGCAAAATAACTCTAGGTACTCATATTTGGATCCTAATTTCTTTGAAGTTGAGTACTTCTATATCAATTTGGCTATCCTATTGGAATTTCTACATATTTTAATACCTTTGTATCAATTCTCAAGATCATACAATATCATTTATTATTTTTGTTAAAGGTAAGCCATATACATTTCCATAATATTTTTCAATTACAAATCAAAAGCTTTAACAATTTCTCTAATATATTACATGCATCAAAATGAAATTATGTACAAAATATTTAAACTATATGATATTATTTATCATTTTACAAGCTAGTGAGACTTCTCATTATTAAAATTCCATGATTTTTTTAGCCCAAACAAGTAGGTGTCTTCAACCCTTTTGAGTGGGAATATATTTAATCTAATAAGGTTTCTAGAAGTTGCATTAATTTGATCTAGCCTTAATGTTGACATGAAGGATATTATTTAAGGTAAATAATATTCTCTTTGATTTCTAAATGTATTTGCGACTTTAAATTGGACACTTTCCTTTAAGTGTATTTCCTAAAATTGTATTAAATATTCCAATATGAAAGGAAATAAGTGAAATTAAAAGTAGTGTATTTCTTATCTCAAAATATTTAAATATTTCTAAAATGGGGGGAATATATTTGTGTATATTATGAGATACAAGATATAAAAATCTAATTTCTAATATAAACTAGAATCCACTTAAATTGTAAGTACCATCATTTCAAACATTTTGAAGCTTTAGTCTAAAATTTAAATGAGAGAGCTTTATTCATGATTGTATCTCTTGTTCTAATCCATGATTTTGTGGTATATGTTAAAACTTGTGGTACTTGATGGACTCCAAATCATTTATCAAACTCTGGATGGTGGCATACGATTTTTCCTACACATCTCGCAACAACTCCAAATGGAATATCATCGGGCATTTGTTCATCTAATGTGTCATGACCCACTATGTGTGATTTCTATTCTGTATGATGATGTTGACAGTTTTGACTTATCCCACTTTACTGGTGTACCTCAACTAGAGACTTATTTGTTGTTCATTGTGTGAGCTAGACATTAAGTCGATATTTATTTAACTTCAATCTTATGGTGTGACATGGGTAATTTTTTACTAAATGCATTATATTTTGGATGATAGTCAATATTGGTATACTATTTGACTTATGTTGACATGATTTGAATTTTAGATCTGGTTTAAGAGATGATGTTATGATGATAAATGGTTTATCATATTACAATCATATGATTTGATGGCGTGTTTAATATATACCATTTTTCTCATGATCTCATTTCTTTGTTTATCATGGTATTTGATGTTATTAGACATAACGATCTAGATTTAATTGATATATCTTATTGCTCATATTATGTATTTCTTAAGTATTTTGGGAAACTAACTCATTGACTTGTTGTCGAGTGTCTAAGTATCTATAGGTTTGAAGGCAAGGGTGTGGTTGAGGTAGAGGAGGCTAGCTCCTCAACGAAGTTGGTATGGGATCATCAGGTGTACACACACATACACACTTTGATAGTATTGCATAATTTCACTTGCATGTTTATTTTGTCTCTAACTCTACTCCTAAACAAACATGAAATTTAAATATGGGTAGCAATCAGAAAATGATGAATGTGGAACACAACACCTTGTTTTAGTTGAAGTTATATCCTAAATTGTTTAAATGCAAATATAATAAATATATTTAAATATATGATTAATATAATGTTCATGAGTGTGGTAAATGATTTTTCTCTAAATATAAATTGATTATAAAAGGAGAAAATAAATATTAATTTAATCTAAAAATAATATATCTTGTGTTGAATTTTATTTTTCCCCTTTAAGGTACAATTTTTCATTTGTGGAAGCTACTTATCAATTAGTTTTGCTACCTTACGCCCACACTCTTTCAACTATTAGTTCAGAGGCACTTTTTGCATTTTTTGGGTATTCATAAATCTGCATAAATGAGGAATAACATGGATTATTTATTTATAATAATGAATAAATATTTAGGAGAAAAATATATTTAGTATTTTCAGAATTATGACATGCCTGAAGAAACAAAAAGACATACTCGTGCAAAAATTAATTTCAGTTCTTGGGTCCAATCTCCCAATTTGCAAATGCTAAAACTAATGTAATCATCTCTAGGAGATGAGGTTATAGAGAATGGATGCCTATAATATTCAACAAAATATTTATAATTTTACACAAAAATTATAAACTCACAAATCTTAAAAACTTGATGTTCACTTACCATTCAAAAGGTAAGACTACAGGATATTTTAGAAATCTATATTTTTTGATCTTATATTTGAACCCTTGTGGGTTGGATATTGTAACACTCAAGACAATCTAGGATACATTGAAAATAGTTCATCATTCATAAATAATAAGTACTTTTTTTGAGATAGGCAATTTTTTTTTACTAAACTAAGAGTGATTTATCAAAAAATAAAATTACTAACCTTTAATATTCTTATGGGGTAGTTTAGATTTTACTAGCTTCAACATTGATTCATTGTGGATTTTACTAAATGCTAATCAATTCAATATCAATAATTGGAAGGGCCTAATTTTTCCTTCACTCCCTTACCCTCTATGTTCTAAGGATAGATTGCAATCTAGATCTGACATTATATGGACTCCCCCTTAGGATGGTTTTATTAAACTTAATTTTGATGGTTCATCGAAAGGCAACCCAAGTAAATCAAGTATTGGTTTTGTTCTTCGTGATTGTCATGGATCAATTCTCTCTTTTGTGGCTCAACCTATCCCTCTTGGGACTAATAATAGTTTAGTAGAAGCATACTCTTTACTTTTTGGTCTTATTGCTGCAAAAAATCTAATTAGTAAATCCCTTCATGTGGAAGGTGATTCATCTATGATTATTAATGCCTATATTAATAGATGTTCTCATTCTTGGCATATCCATTATGTTCTCCTACAAATTTGGTCCATTTTGGATTCTTTCTCTGATTGTTGTTTATCACATGTTTATAGAGAAGGTAATTGACTAGCATATTTGCTTGCTAATATGGGTATTGAGGATCAATTTATTAATTTCCCTTCCCTATCTAGTCTCCCCAAATTTTCATCCTGCAATCTTTAGATTAATCATTACTGAGGCTCGTGCCTATTCCACTATGCCCCCCTTTTGAGATGTGCCTTGATCATCACATTTCTTTTTATGTATTAGTTTTCATTTTTTTTTATCATTATACTATCAATTGTGATGGATTTTTGCATGCCTTCTTCTTGATAGGTGTTCTCATACTTGGTCCTTGATCGTTACTATTTTATGTCCTTATGCCATGTGGTGTTTCTCATGTCTTTGATGGGCACTGACTAGTTTATGATGGTTATTTCCTTTGTGTGACTTCAAGTGTATTTATTTTTCTTATATCTCCCCACTAGCTTGCTAATATTTGTCTTTATAGGAGGGTACACGATCTTCATTTTTTTTATTGACATCTCTTATCGGGATGGTGGGAAACACTCTGATATCTAATTATGTTCCATCTTGTTGCAAATTTTGGGACTAACTTTTTTTTGCATGCTTTTCATATATTTTTTACTTGTCATAGCATTTGATCGGGCAGTAATTGCGTGATTTTGGACACTTTTTGTGTCCTTTCCTTTTTGTCTTCCCAATGATGAATGGTTATTTGAGGGGTTGTGGCTCTTTTGCTCATGTCTTGGGGCCCTTGAGCTCACTGACATTATGGATATGTTGCTACAATAAGCTTCTTTATGATTTAAGGTTATGATATGTCTACTGCTTGACTCCCTTTTTTGGCTCAGGTTGGTGTGGTTTTTAGTGACACGGTTGTTTCTTCCCTTCCTGGAATGATGGATTTGGTTACTTCTCTTGGGTTGTACTTTGTGCTTGGTTGTTACCAACATTAATTTCTTTGTAATGTTTATGTGCTATGTAATACAAATCTATGGGGCTATGATGGATGGTCTTTTATTAATCGATGATTTGAATTTGTAATTAGTTTTATGGGGTTTGATGCTATCATGTATAGTAAGCATCTCTTTTGTATGGGTGGGCTTTTGGGCATAATATTATAAATGGACCAGCCTATTGGCCATAATTAGGGTTGGGTTTTTTGGTGTCTTTAGGTCTATTTAGGTTTTTTATTTTATTTGGGTGATGATGTGGATAATTTCGTATGGGTTCTTTTCTCCACGAGCCCTTTTTAACCTGGAAGAAAAATGTAAAAATATTATGATATTAATATAAATATAAAGTTTTGCCAAAAAAAAACTATTGAATTCTTCGTAAAAGAAGAGTTGATTGTTAATCAAAAGTGTATTTGGATGATGTATTGGGAAAAGAATTTGGGTTAAGTGTTTGCATATATTTTATTTTATTTAAGTTATGTTCTAAAAAAAGTCCTAGTAAAGTGTAGTCAACAACTTAATCAGGTTGAACTGTTATGTATGCGAATTTTGAGTACTTGACTGGAGAGTTGTACCTGTGTTCCTTCTCAGAACTTTATAAACACACATTTCTATTTTGATAAATTTTTGAGAAGTCTTAACATGAGGGTAGAATAATATGGAATTATTCCTTACAATATATTACATGAAGTTTTGGGATTTATTCTAATATTTTTAAATTCTATTGTAAATAAATGTGTTTCAGTTACATTTGGTTAATAGTTAGGAATAGTCACAATAGACTAAAGCTTGCACACATCCTTTAATTTTCTATAAGAATGATACCAAGACCATTTACACAATATAAGATATAGATATAAAATTAGAAGATACTAGATATATGATTTTGTACTTTTCAATAGGTATATGCAACTAAAACAAAACTCAATTGTACTTCCTTTTTTGAAATCAATTAAAAAACTCTATTTATTCCAATTTGGAGAACTGTATGTTTAGGTATTTGCATTCAATATTATCCTCTTGGATTCATTACTGCTATATGATAGATTGAACTTAGTATATGATCTTGATCATCAACATTGCATGCTATGAAAACTTTGCCTAATTGGTCTTCTCTAGCTGACATTAAATTACTAGGATTTATATTTTAAGTTATCCATCCAATAATTAGATGGTGTAAGTATATTGTCTCCTAAGAGTTTAATGATACTAAATTGGTGTAAGATTGACTTTTTTTTACCATAATTGGACAAGCAACTAGTCTTTCATATTTCATTTAAGTTGACATATTTTTGTAGTTGGTGAAGTTCATTGTCTTATTCATCTACAAATCAGCAAAGCATTCCCATATATACTTTGAATTTACCTTAAAGCATTTGAAAGAATTCAAATTCATGGTTTTGATTTATCTTGACAACCTCTTCCCATCTTAAGAGAAATCATGAAGTATTCCATAAGCTATCTGATATAAAAATCCTTGGATCATTGTTGAAGGTCAAGGTATAGTTCCACCTACCTATGTCCTGTAGAGTCTCGAGTGCATGAGAATTTGATGTTTGAGGATCATTATTGTCTGTTGGCTGAATTGAGTTGGAAAATCCCTTCATTTAACCTAGGTAGGCTCATATGATTTCAAACCAGTCAATTTGAGCACCAACATATTCATAGCTCAACCATTAGCCAATTTATTAAAAGCGCAAAATAGATTCACATTTTCATGCTTTAATAGACCACCACTCCCTTGTACAAATGCAAGCATTGGTATCTAATATTAGAATATCATATTCTAAAATCCACCTTTAAGCATTCAAATATTGTTTACTGTGGTTATCCTACACATTCTATCTAACTATATATGTATGGTTAATATCTCTACAACTAAAACCTAGAGTATATTATAATCACACAAAATCAAAGGGTTATCTTAAATCAATTTTCTTTAACAATAGTTAATAGCACTATTACTATGAGCTGCTATAATTAGATGAGCATTATTCTAATGCTATGAATACAAGTTGATCCATAATACATCAAGTTAAGATAAAAGTATATACATTAAAGGACACACAGTTGCACTATAGCAAGTACTAGCACTGCACATATTACACAATTGTCCAATGTAAAGTCAAATGATCATTGTTCATTATGATTATTAAAGGAACCCACACAGAGTGGAAGAGAAAACCCACAATCTATAGTTAGAGGTGAATTCACTACCATACTAGACATGAGCATGCAAGTACACAAAATAATGCAATTGACAAATCTATTAGGTTATGCTGACCCTATGGCAAGACATATTCTCAATTAATGACAAAACACTTAATCATACAAGAAGGTTGGTTAATACTACAATCCTTTAGTCAACATGCTTCAAAGTAGCCCATGTAGATTGAGAGTATCTAGTGTTAATCAAGCACTACCATATGGAATAAGTGTGTATTGTAAATTGAGTTAATAGTGTGAACTGAGTCATCTATGTTTTCTGAGTTTTCAATATGAACTGAGCATCCATGACAAGTAAGGGATCACAATGTTACCTAAGTTCTAGACTATTACCCGAGTTCATTGTTTTATCCAAGCATCAACATTTAGCTGACCTAAAGATATAACTTGATTATTGTAAAGGCACCTCTTGTTTTGAAGTTTACTTGGAATGAAAATATTGTTTCATGGATATATAAGAAAGGTGAATTTTTTTGTCTAATATGTGAATAAAAATGCGAAGTAAGAAAGTGGAGAAAGAAAATATGGAATATAAGAAGAAGATAGAGAAGATTAATTAGGAAGCTACCAAGTAGTATAAAGGGTAGAGAAGGGACTCATCTATCACAGTCAGGTGACTACAATCTACAAAGGATGTATATCAGTGTTAGTTAGCAATTTTTCCTACTATTAGATTTTATAACCTTACTCTTTGATACCCAATGTTTTGGAGAGACAAAAGGATGTTTACCAACAAATCAGTCAGTGTATGTATTCTATCACTACCCTCTGAATTGATTAGGTATAGCTCCCTATGATTTTGCAATGATATGCAATGAATATGTTTTTATTAGATCAAAGGTTTTGACATTATAAGCTCTTACCCTAAGAGTAGTAAAGGATAACCAAATTATTTGTAGGCACAAACAATTTAGAAAAAATAGATTTTGGATGACCTATCACACCCAATAGAATAACTATAATAGATAATCTTAATATTTCTAACCTTACTTCTATTATAAATGTAGATTAACCATATAAATACAAAAGAGGAATGAAGAGATATACACATGAAGGGAAAATGAAATTGCTTTGACTATCAGCTTTAAATGAAATGGAATCCAACCAATAACTAATAGATTCATATATATTTATCTTTAATTTATTAATGAAACTATCTAACATGATATGAGACCAACAATAGAAGAGACAAAACCATATATGAAGAAAGTAAACAGAATCACTAAACTGTAAACATCAAAGTGAAATGGAACTCTTTTGATTATTCATATAATCATACATGATTATCTTTCAACTCCTAGGGCACAACTACTCTATGCATGGGCAACAGAATATGATAAGAAAATAGAGTAAATGGAATTATAGACCAATTCACCATCAAGTTTTCCAACCTTTGTATTGTCAAATGAGGTTACATTTATAGTTTGTTGTTGTCCTTTAGTTCAACAGAGCAATAGTCACAAAATAGAAAAGGAAATAAAATATAAAATTATCTAGTGATATGAGCATGTAGCATCTTCTCTATCAATGATTTTGAATTTGTGATACTCTTGAGAACACACCATGACTATTCAACTTCATGCAATTTCCAAATTTTTTGTAGAAATCATATTTTCTTCATCTTTTGTTGTTTTGTGCCAAACTTGTGTATTTCATATTCCAACGGCCACTTCATTTTTTAACTCTAGCCTTCGATCTTGAATTAACGATTGTGATTAAAACATTATAACCTTCCTTTATAACTTCCTCCATGGGTCTCTCCATGTACACATGTCTTTCCATTGTTATGTCCCTATGATTATTTTCCTTGCAACTTTTTATAGAGACATAATGATGAGTGTTGACCTACCTTTTGTTCCAATGACGAAAATAAAAGATATTAAGTCTCTATTTTCTTTACAAAGAGGGTTCCCTTTCTAACTAGGTACACTGTGGAAAATAGTTGGCACTACTTTATTACCTAGAGGATTTTACATTGACCTAATTTTACTTCATGAAATGTGATGGCCCACAAGACACCTATCATTCTATCACTTTTTTGCCATGATCAAAACATGTTCATATTTTAGTAATGATATAGTGATGATTGGATGTTCTTTTGATCTGATAGTAGTGATAAAAGTGATTTAATACTTTGTTTACTTTTCTTTGTGCGTCCACTTTACAGCTATGCACATTATGGCAAATAGGTGGCAATACTTCATTGACCAGTGAACCTGACATTAGACTACCCTACATTGTGGCACTTCATGACTAGATTGTAACTTGTGGAATATAATGGGCCCCTGAATACATGTGTTGAATCTTCTCTTTTTCACATAAATTAATGTTCGAGAAACTTTGGAAAGCAACAAAGCAATGTCCATAGATCTTTCTAACGATCATGAAAAAGGTCTTATTTCCAAGGTAACTTGACTATTCAACTTGATAAAATGGACATTCAAATTGTTTTGATTTGTCAATTTGATTTCAAATTTGTTCTTTGCCAACTTTGACCATGTTCTTCACCATTTATGCATTTTGGAGTGTCCACTCTATATTGAATTCAACTGATCTTCTTTTGAATTGTTCTCACAATCTGCATATCATCTTTTAGCCTAGGTCTTTGATGTTCTCCACTATCATTTTCTCTGTATATGCATGTGATCTCTTTAAACGTATCTTTCCTTTAGATAGAGACCTTTGACCACAAAGTTAGAAATTCTCAAAGATTTAGAACTTCTTCCATGAAGAACTATTTCACAACATGAATTCTTTTTTTTAGCATGATTAGAAACAAATCAATAGAAGATCCAAACCTTCTTCTCATAGGGATGACACATAACAAACCCTCCAAACCCTAATCACCTAGCTTTGGACTAGTGCATTGCTCATATGATTTCCCACATTGGATTAACTCAAAGGAATGATGAGAAGAAAGGTCATCCTATAGGTGATTTAGACTTAGACTCAAGACATTGACATTTAACTTGACTCAAAACCTTAAAGAAAAAAGACATGAACTAAAATTTGGGCAACAATCAACAAAATCAATTTGCAAACAAGGATCATCCTGCTAATTACATCCTAACAGTTACATCAGGTAAATCCTCTAACAAGGTGGACCTAGCAATCCTTTGTAAGATCTCTTAACAAAGTACATACTATATTGTATTGTAAAATCCTTTCACAAGGTGGACCTAACAGTCTTTCATACTCCTAAAAGAGTAGATCACCATAAGTGATCAATTGTGAGCCCTAATAGTCCAACTTTATTACACAGTATTTAAGCATTGTGGGTGTCATCCCACCCCAATTTTACCTTCTCCTTGGGGGGTTTCTTTGTTACTAAATATTGTGTCAAAGTGTTATGGTGTTGATTTCTTTAATTCTTTATGATTCATACATGCAAGTGGATTAGAAAATCTAATAAAGAAGGATCTAAGTGAAAAGTTTGAAGTGGTTCCTGATTTACCCCCTCTACTTAGTTACCTATCCATTATTACATTTCCAAGTTGTTATACTTGGAAAGTATTAGTGACATTCCTGCCCAATCCTACACTCTTTACAAAATTTTATGTTTCAACAAGGATATCTACAAAGTTGACAAAGCATTTTTACATGCACTTCCTTTGCTCTCTATTCCTACTCTCTATAGAAAATCACTATTTTAAGTTTGAAACATTGTTAGCTAGGTTATGGATTCCTATTATAGTATTTCTTAGGTATAATATCACATTAACTATGGTTCTTTTGTCTAGATTTACATAATCAACGATCAATTTTAGAATTTCTACAAAAGGCAAAATAGGTAGTTTGGCTACAACATTGTGGAGAATGTTGGAGCAAAACATGGAAACAGTGCTCATTATAATGAAGTAATATTGCTTCAACTAGAATATATATAAAGTGGAGAAGGCTGAAGAAAAACGTGAAATGTTCAATGCTCATTATAATGAAGCCATATGTGGTTGGACAAGCATTTCCAAGAGGCGTTCAGTGGATCAAATTAAATGCTTGAACTAGAATCAAGAAATAATATTGCTCATTTCAATTTTGATATTAAACAATATATTATTAATCTAATATTAAAATCAAGTAAACATAGTGTATTGAAGTGGAATGAAATATGTAAACAAGTCCAAGATAAAGTATTGAAATCTGATAAACAAATCATAAATGATTAGCAATTAAGTATTACAAGTACATAAAATCATAAATACATAGTGGATTCAAACTCAAAAAAAATTATTTTAGGGTATGTGTAAGATCATGGTGGGATAAACTATACCCTTAAGTTGCAATGTAAAATCAAAAAATTAGGTTTATGACAACTTAATGTGCAATTTAAAATCAACAAATTAGGTTTATGACAACTTAATGTGCAATTTAAAATCAAAAAATTAGGTTTATGACCCTTAAGAGTTCATACATTGTCATCAAATGGGTCAAAAGGGGGATAAGATAGTATATGACCCCTTTTGGCCCATTCTATGATAACATATATCCCTTGGGGTTGTAGGACCCCTAAGAGTTCATATGTTGTCATCAAATAGGTCAAAATAGGCTATAGGGTATCCTATGACCCTTTCGACCCATTTTATGATAACATATGACCCTAGTGCTCCTAGGACCCCTAGGTAAATATTATATTTATTCTAATCAATCCATACCCTATGACCCCTTCAACTCATTCTATGATAACATATGTCCCTGACATAGGACCCCTAGGAGGTCATATGTTGTCATCGAATGGGTTGAAAGGGCTCATAGGGTATCTGATGGACCCCTTTGACCCATTTGATGACAACCTATGCCCCTAGGGACATATTATATTTATTATAATTGGTTAAAAGGTTTTATATGGTATCATATGACCCCTTTTGACCCATTCAATGATAAATTAGGTCCCTAGTGGTCTTAGTTGTCATTGAATGGATTGAAAGGGGTCATGGGATAGCCTATGACCTCTTTTGACCCATTCTACGATAACATGTCTCTAGGGATCATATGACCCCTAGGAGTTCATATGTTGTCATTGAAAGGGTCAAAAGGGCTCATAGGGTATCTTATGACCCCTTTCAACCCATTTGATGACAAGATAGGCCCTTAGGGGTTGTAGATCCCTTAGGGAAATATTATATTTATTCTAGCAGGTCAAAAGGGATCATAGGGTATCCTATGACCCATTTCGATACATTTTATGATAACATATGTTCCTGAGTTCATATATTGTCATTAAATGGGTTTAAAGAGGTCATAGGATGTCCTATGATCCCTTTTGAACCATTCTATTATAACATGTGTCCCTAGGGGTCATAGAGCCCCTAGGGGCATATTATGTTTATTGTATCCAGTCGAAATGGGTCATAGGGTCTCCTATGACCCCTTTCAACCCATTTCATAAAAATGTATGAGCTCGTAGGGGTCCTAGACCCCTTTTGACCCATTTTATGATAACATATGTCCCTAGGGGTCCTAGTTTATATGATGGCATCAAATGGGTTGAAAGGGATCATAAGATACCCTGTGGCCCCTTTTGATCAATTAAAGTAAATGTAATATGTCCCTAGGGGTCGTAGGACTCCTAGGAGTTCATATGTTATCATTGGGGGTTGAAAAGGCTCATAGGGTATCTTATGATCCCTTTCGACCCATTTCATGACAACATATATCACTAAGGGTCCTAGGACCCTTAAGAGTTCATATGTTGTCACTAAATGGGTCAAAAGGGGTCATAGGATAAACTATGACCCATTTCAACCCATTCAATGATAACATATATCCCTAGAGGTCATAGGACCCTTAGGAGTGCATATGTTGCTATCAAATGGGTCAAAAGGGGTCATAAGATACCCTATGACCCCTTTCGATGCATTCTATAATAACATATGTTATGCAATGTGATGTGATGTGATGTGATGTGATGTGATGTGATGTGATGTGATGTGATATAATGTAATATAATTATAATTTAATATAATATAATCTATCCTATAAATAATATATATTGAATATATATACAATAATTTGTAATTAAAAGACTTATATAATATTGTGTATTTGTCTCATTTATAACAACCAAGGAGACACATAATTGACCAATAGAAAAAAAAATCACATGGATCATGCATTGATGAATTTGGACATCTCATTATATTTGAATCCACACTCTCCAATTTGATGTCTCTCCTTTTCACTTGTTTGGACACCAAGCTATCAAGTATAGGATATATTGGATACCTAATGTATTTGGTACCCAATACATTAGGTATTCTATGTTTTACTAGTTAATCTAATAAGAAAATTATTGTGGGTCCATAAACCTAATAGTTACAATTTTCTAAAAGAATTTTCATAGGATTTGAGAGTTTTACAAGCAAAAGATAAAATTTTGGGCCTAGACTTTCAAAAAGTGCTACAATCGGACCATGCAATTATTTTTAGTATGGGGAGTAGTAGATGATGAAATTATAAATGGAAGAGGGGGGTGATAAATGAAGAATATAGGGAAAACCATTATAAAAAGAGACAAGGTATCTAAAATGTGAATGAAGATGAGCATGTAATAGTAGTTTCTAGTGAAGATGATGTTGAATTTGAACATGTGAATCAAGTTAATGTTGTGAATGATAATGTGTTCATCAAAGAGTAAATGTAGATCTTGAAAATGATAATGTAGCAATAGATAATGATAGTGATAATGTTGAAAATTATGAACCTTACACATCTCCTTATTATAATTGAAATGAGATCCCTTTTGATGAAAAGGACAAACGTCTAATGACATACATGGTAGATCACCCAAATGGTTAATTGAGATTGATGAAACCATTTTCAGGACATTGGAATGAAAGAGATCATATAGAACGGTTTGGTTGTGAGATTCAAAGCTATATGAATTACTTTTTGGCAACAAGACATTGGTGGAGCAATGCAAACTTTTTGTGCAATTGTTAAAGATACAAAAGATAAGACCTATGCTATCCAAATTAAAGATTCATGTCAACAAGAAAATGGAGAGAAATGCCAATATTGTGAAGAATAATTTTGGTTCTCTTAATAGTATAGGAAGAAATAATAGCAAAAAGGACAATATTTTTTCTTGGAGGGTTATTATAACTTCATTAGTAAGCCATCATTTGAGAAAAGATGGATTTATTAGATAAACTTGTGTTGACTCGAACATAAGTCATACAACTTTGAGCAGAATACTTGGAAGAAGAGAGAGACTTAAAAATCCTCTTTAAATTTTTACATATTCATATTGTGGGAGACTTCCATCTTTTGATAAGAAGCTAATTGGTAATGTGAAGAAATAAATTGCACCATTTTGGCACTCTATTTCAAGAGTGTCACCAAATGTGAACGATGTTTTGAAGTTGTCAAACAATGTTGTTCAAATAATTTTTTAAGACCAATACAAAATTGCATATGTCACAAAGCGATTTTGAATCAATCAGTCCATTTTATTGTGTGGCACTTAAGATTTGAAATACATGTTGTTGCAAATATCATGTGGATTTTTCTATGCACCATGAACTATTATGCTCAATTTGGAAATTTTTAGTGCTAGTGGAAATCAAAAATCATCAAGATCATTACTAGATCTATTCTTATGTTCTAGAGATGATGATTTTTTGTTCTATAGAAATGATTGCTTAAATGAGAAGTGGTCCCAATGTAGTGGTTTATAAAAAAAATTGGCATGTTTTCATGAGGAGTGCAAAGAAGATCTTGGAAAGACAATAGTTTCAAAAAGGTATATGAAATAGTGAAATACACATTGAAGAATGAAGGTAAAGGTTGTAGATGTGAGCTGGTTGCAAAAAAAATGTGTGGCTAATTTTATTTCAAATTTCAAGATAAATCTTTTTACAAGTATGCAAGGTATGATCATAGGTCTTAGTGGTTGGATCAACAACCTAGAATATGTCAGGGCACTTTCCCCATTGGCACTATTATATCAGTTGTTCACTTTGTACAGAACTACACATTATAGCCCCAAAATGAGACACTATCTCAATATTACAACTCTATTCATGTTGCTATTTTTGTCCACATAACATATAGGCATGCCCCTAATAGTGCATAAACTAATGAGAAGATAATTAGAGAATATCACTCGTATATAAGTGATGATAGATCTCACTCTCATGAGTTTGTTCAACATTGTTTTGAGAATTATTTTGAGTTCTTGCAAGAACATGATATTGATATGGATAAACATCTCATTTTGTCAGATAATTGTATATGTCAGTTCAAGAATTCTCTCATATTTTATTGGTTGTGTAGAATGCATATCGAGAGGGGTGTGCCTCATATTTGGAGTTTTTTTAGTTTTAGCATGGGAAAGGGGGGCATGATGGAGCAGGTTCATGTGTAAAGAGAGCTCTAGTGAATGAGAAAATGAATATTTCAGCAACATAAGCTCTTGATGCTTGTAACATAGTTGAATGGTGTATATCTATATTATCACAAGGGGAGACTCTTGATTCAATAGTGTGTAGGTTATTTTGGTTGGTTGAGGAGGGCTCCTTAGGTGATATAATAGATTGTGCTATAGTGAGAGATGATGCATTCATTCTATGGCTTTGATTGTAGTACATGGACCACTTGGACATGATAGTTCATAGACCATTTGGACATGATAGTTAGCTTTCTTTTATCCTAGTTGTTCTCAGTGTGATTGGAATCACTATGACCTGAGTGAGTGGTGGGCTCCAAATTATCATACTCTATCATCTCTTATGCCTTCTATAAAAAATGATGACATGGAAAGGTTGTACAACAAGGGAATGATGAGAAATATAATCATTGGTTAGTATATGTTGATCTTCAAGTCATGTTGCCAATTACTGTCAAACACTTAGCCATTTATGAGGTAGAGTTGGTCAGTCATCACTATGACCGAGCCATTTACTAAGGCCACCAATGTATTTGATTTTTATAAATATAATTTATTGACCAAGCAATTTTTAATGCTGAGAAAATAAATGATCGCCAAATAATCTAGTATGTATCAAGCTAATCAAGTATATTGAGTGATAGTCCATACCGAGCAGTGTGAATGCCAAGGGATATCATATGGATAACATTGTGATATTGTTATTAGGATTTAACTATGTAGTTTTTGAGTGCAATATCACAAATTGACTTGCTATGGAAAAAGATCTCCTACTTATCATATGGATAACAGTTATGGCTGAGCACTAGAATGTTTTATGTCGAGTAAGCTAGTTTTGGTATATGTGTTTGGAATGGCACAAACACATAAATAAATCATTTTGGCTGGCTTTTGTGCATATTTCAATGATCAAGGAGTAATTCGTGGAGATGACTACACATTTTATTTTGATCATTAGTCCCTATGCAAGACATGCAACCAATCAAATTAAGAGAATGCATAAATGGAAAAGTGTTGAATATATATCATTGATCTTGATCTAGAAGCTTCCCCAATTATCTATTTAAGGAGGATCACCAATTATCTATTTAAGGAGGATTCAAACCCTAAATTAGTGAGAGAGTGAAGGAGAAAAGTGTTTATGCAAAAGAGGCTATGTTTGGATGTTAGAAGAAAAAACCAAGTAGAGCAACAAAGAAGTGAAGAACATAATAGATTTTATCAGATCAAAGAAAGAGGATCAAGAATTGGAAAGAGGAGATCCACAATCAAGCATCAGAGTGCTAACTAGAGGATTAGGTACTAATACATTTTGGCAAGTGAATCAAGGTAAATCTCTTTACAGAGTAATCCTAATAGGCCTATGTAAATCTTCTAATAGAGTACTTACATTTTTGTAAGTTTTAAATTTTTTAATCAAGGTAGAATGAATAAGTCTTGTAAGCTCTTAGTAGGGTAGACCCCTCACAAGGCAGATCACCTAAACTAGTCAAATATTTTAGCCTTAACAGGCACACTTTATTGTTGTAGCAGTGAAGATTTGTGGGTGTCACCCCCACCCAAGTTTTACCTTCACCTTGGAGGGTTTCTAGGTAACCAAATCTATTATGTTATGTGTTTTTCATTTAATTTAAAAAGTATCATTGTGATTAGTAGATTCGATATGACATATCATTACAACACTTGTTTATGTGATTTGTGATATTATTGAATTAAGGGTTAGTGATGATAATTTGATATTAGTTCAAAGGAAAAAAGTTTTATAGATTCTGATTCACCCCTCCCACCTCTTTGTATCTTACTTTCCCAATAGAATTCCAACATTATTTTGTGTAAGAGGTAAAAAAAATCCTACACAATCGATTATAGAGGATGATGGATCCACATATTGGTGCAGGGGCACCTAGGGATTGATTAGGTGGTCTAAAATTTTCTTGTTTTTATTGTGTGGTGTGAGACTTAGGGAATTGTAGATGTGTTAGATATAAGGTCATTTTGACCATACTAGTAGTGCAAGTGGGCTATTGTTCATAGGGTCTTAAACCTTTTGGCTAGGTGATATTAGGGGCTAGCAAGTTGTAAAGCCCTCTGATTGGCCCAAAGCATAATGATGATGTCATCATGAGATCAGTAGGGCTTGGGGTGCATTGAGATGTTTCTTTTTTATTGTAGTTGAGGTTCTCGGTTGAGTTTCGGAAGTAATGGAGGTCATTTGGATAAAGTTGGGAAAAGTTGCTAAAAAGATGTAAAAGTTACATTGTACAACTTTGCAACTTTGAAAAAATGATGCAGAGCCACACCTTGGAAAACTCAGGAGGAATCAGACACTCAACTGAGTTGCATCAAGGGGCATCTACAACCTTCAGGATCACACATTAAAATCCAACATCACAATGTATTAATTGAGTTTCTTCATACAAATTAAAAATGCATATACTCTCTCAATCCATTCTATATACTTTTCCATCCACTTAATCCATTAAACAAAAGTTTTAAAACAAATTGCCCAGAAAATACATTCTTGCTGCCTCCTGGATAGACCTGCACTCAGACATGAATAACTTTCAAATCAAAAAATATTTACTCAATCCAACCTTTGAGATTTGGCATAACTAGGTTTCAAACAACATATAAAAATTTGAGAGAAATTTAACAGTTCAAACTTGAGATATTGACCACGCATCAGAGTACATTTTTCTGCAAAATATTGCTTCTTTCTGTCTCTAGATAGACCTGCACTCAGACATGAATAACTTTTGAACCAGATCAAAACTCTTCAATCACTCTAGTGAAGATGGGTGTAATTAGGCCTATAACAACATATCCAAAGCTCATCAAAATCCAACAGTGCATTTGGGAGATATTACAAACGCATTGAGACTGATTTCTGCAAACATACCGAATTCAACCCAAAAATAAAAACTTGTCTTCTTCCTCTCTCTTCCTCTCTAAAAACTGACTCCCTAAATAAGGAATATGAAATGTCCCTATCCAAGAATAGGAGACTATTTCAAAAATTATGAATATTCCTGCTGCCAACTATCTGTCCTTTTTTAGGATATGATTATATTCTTAAATCATTGCACACTACTAACTCCACTAAAACAAACACACATGGTCCTAAGTGGCTATATTTTGAGAGTTTATCATTTCACTCCTCCATTTATGCCACCACATCATAGGACATTATTTTAAAACATAAAACTCTAAACTCACACACACAAACATTTCAAAATTTAGATTTTAAAATCAAAACTTTCTGATATTTGCTTTGTACCATGCATTTTAGTCATATTGCAAGTTGTCTTCCTGTCGCCACCAAACTTCCTATCGCAAACGTGCTCCTGCACCAAAAAATGCTTAAGCAAGATTGACAAGAAAGTTGTAATTTGATGGAGAAGAGCCCTAAGGGGAAAATAACCACCCAACCACCCTATATAAGGCATGCCAAGACTTGTGAACAAGGTTGTTAGATTGTGGTGACTAATCAGGGAAGTATTTTACAATCTCCATAATTCCTCAATGGGGTTTGGGGCCGGGTCGAGCCCTGAGTAGGGATTTGGGGGCAACAACCCCCAATATAGTCGGGGTTGTCATTCCACAATTTTCAAGGGTTTGAGGGTAAAGCCCCTATGAATTTTTTTTTGGGCTACTATATCAGCATTTTATGGCCAACATGTTGTAACTAATTTTAACCCTAAAGCAACAAAAATACTTGTATAAAAGGGTATAGGGTTAAGGATTGTTTCATAGGTGTGATGCAAAAATTGCTTCTTGCAGCAATATTGAGATGTAAGGGATTACAAATTTTAATCAAGTTGTAATCACTGGATCGTAATAATATTGGACTTGTTGTTTGGTGGACATAGCCTAGGGATTAGGTGAACCGCATTAAATCTTGGTGCCTTGTGTTCTTTTCTGTGTGATCTATTATTATTTTTTATGTTTATATTTGCATGTAATTGTTATTTCTTCCTAAGGTTAATCATAACAAGTGGTATTATCCTCTACAAGAAAGTTTCATGGTTGAGTGGGAGTCTCATGGTTGAGTGGGAGCAATGGAAGATGAGAGTAAGTTGAGGGTTGACAAGTTTAATGGATAGAACTTTCATTTGTGAAAGATTCAAATGGAGGACTATCTTTATCAAAAGGATTTATGAAAGTCATTGGAAGGAAAAATTAAGAGCTAGGGGGAGATTTCAGATAGAAAGGCATTGGACGCATTTGATTATGCCTTGCACCATTAGTGACATTTAACATTACAAAACTGAAGATGACATAAGAGTTGATGGAAACCCAAGCCCTCCACTTCAAATAAGATATTTCTCATGAAGCGTCTATTTAATATGAAAATTGTAGAAGGTGGATCTGTTGCAGATCATTTAAATGAGTTTAATACTATTACTAGTCAATTATATTTTGTGGGTATTAATTTTGATAAAGAAATTAGGGCTCTCTTGATTTTGTGTTCTTTGCCTCAAAGCTAGAATGGGTTGGTAATGGCTATGAGTAGTTTTTTTTTGGGATCTAATACCCTAAAATATGATGATGTGATTGGTGTTATTTTGAGTGAGGTAGGAAAAACTTAGATGGATCTACATTAGGAAGCACTTTGAATGCAGAAAGCAAAGGTAGAATGATTGAAAGAGGAAAGTCAAAGGGGAAAAGGTATGAATTGAGAGGACCAAATGACTGTTGGTACTATGGGAAACTAGGGCATAAGAAGAAAGATAATTGGACTTGAAAGAAAAATGAAGGAGATAAACCAGAAGGGAACAAGGAGGAAAATGTGGTAAGTACCGAATTCGAAGAGGATGCTTTGCTTCTATCTTTAAAAAGTGTTGATGATTCATGAGTTTTAGATTATGGTGCTTCATTTCATGCTACACCTCAAAGAGGTTATCTTATTGATTATGTCGAAGGGGATTTTGGGCTTGTTTATTTGGGGGATAATGAACCCTATCAGATTGTTGGAAAGGGAAAAGTTAAGATTAAGTTACAAAATGGGAATAATTGGCTACTACAAAGATAAGACATGTTCCAAGGCTAAGTAGGAATTTAATTTCAGTAGGACAACTCAGTAATGAGGGTCGTGTAGTTACTTTTAATGATAAAAATTAGAAGGTTTCAAAGGGTTCCCTTGTAGTAGCAAAAGGTGTGAAATTAGGCATCTTATATCTTTGTATAGGTCATATTGTTCCTTCTACTTTGATTATTTCAAAGAAAAATGAATGTTCAAGAGCTATTGTTGTAGTTGACCAGGAAGAATAAATAGTTGTTGTAGATTCTGATACAATGTTGTAGCACTAAAAACTTGGGCACATGAGTGAGAAAGGTATGAAAGTATCAAGCATGAAATGTGTTAGTATGGATTTCTATGAAAGTTGTGTATGGAAAACAAAAGAGAGTGGTTTTCTGAAGACTAGGAAGGAAAATAAAAGTGAGAAATTAGAGCTTGTGGACACAGATGTATAGGGACCAGCTCAGGTATCTTCCCTTGGTGGCTCTCATTATTATGTTACATTTATTGATGATGCAACTAGAAAAGTATGGCTTGATCTCCTTAGATAGAAATCTGATGTATTTAAAACTTTTAAGAAATGGAAATGCTTGGTTGAAAATGAGACTGGTAAGAAATTAAAATGTCTTAGATCTAATAATGGTGGTGAGTATTGCAGTCATAAATTTGAAGATTATTGCTCCACAAATGGTATTCATAGACAGAAAATTATTCCAAGAATTTCATAGGAAAATAAAGTGGTTGAACGCGCGAACATGACTATAATGGAGCATGCAAGGAGCATGAGGTTGCTTGATGGGTTGCCCTTAAACATGTGGGTAAAGGTTATCAATATTGTTATATATTTGATTAATGAAGGTCCCTCTACTCCTTTGGGCTATGGTATTCCAAAGGAAGCATGAACTAGTAAGAAGGTACGTTATTCTTTTCTCAAAACCTTCTTTTGTGAAGCATTTGCTCATATAGATTTTGAAAATACAACCAACTTGGAAGCTAAGTCAAAGAAATGTGTATTTGTTGAATATGACATTGATGAATTTGGTTATAGACTTTGAGATTTTGAAAATTGTAAAATTATAAGAAGCAAGGATGTAATATTCAATGAGAAAATGTTGTACAAAGATCTATTGCAGCAACATGAGAAGAAAGAAGATGGTTATGTAGTGTTGGATGATGTTCTAGCAATTCCTCATGATGTACAACAACCACAACAATAAATACCACACACACCAGTGAATATCAGCTGGTCAACAAGACTAAGTAGACCTCTAAAAATATTTTCTCCTTCTTTGTACTCTATTTTACTAATAGATGATGGTGAACTTGAATGTTATGATGAAGCTATGTAGGTGGATACTAAGATTCAGTGGGAATTTATTATGGAAGACAAAATGAACTCCTTGCTGAAAAATAAGATTTGGGATTTATGCAAGTTTCCTACAGGTAAACAGGCTTTACACAATAAATGGGTTTACAGGTTGGAAGAAGAGGATGGAGCTAGGAAAAGATTTAAAGCTAGGTTAGTGGTAAAAGGATTTGCACAAAAAAAAGGCATTAATTTTGATGAGATATTCTCTCCTATTGTTAAAATAACTTCTATTCGTATTGTTTTAAGTACTGTAGCTATTGAAGATTTGAACTTGGAGTAGCTTGATGTTAAAACAACCTTGCTTCATGGTGATTTGGATGAAGAGATATATATGTCTCATCCATAGGAATTTGAGGTCAAAGGTAAGGAGAACTTACTGTACAGATTGAAGAAAAGTTTATATGGCTTGAACCAAGCACCTCAGTAGTGGTATTTGAAATTTGAAAGTTTTATGCATGAGTATGGATATAGTAGGTGTCATTCATGTCATTGTGTTTACTTTAAGAGTTTGGATGATGACAATTACATTATTTTATGTTTATATATTGATGATATGCTTGTAGCTGGGTCTAACATGGATCACATTAAGAGGCTGAAACACAAGTTAGCACATGCATTTGCTATGAAGGATTTGGGGGCAACAAAATAAATCCTTGGTATGAAGATTTGTAGAGATAAAAAGAATAGGAAATTGACATTAACTCAGGTTGATTATATTGCGAAGGTGTTGCAATGTTTCTCTATGGAAAATGTTAAAGTTGTCAATACACCTTTACTTGGTCATTTGAAGTTGACTAAGGAGACATGTCCAAACACACAAGAAGAGGAGGATAAGATGTCCAAGGTACCTTATGCTTCAGCTATAGGAAGCTTGATGTACGTTATGGTATGTACAAGGCCAAATATTGCACATGCAGTGGGAGTCATTAGCAGGTATATGAGTCACCCAAGAATTGAGCATTGGAATGTAGTAAAATGGATTCTTGAATATTTGAGAGGTACATCCAATAAGTGTTTACACTTTGGGGGCTCTACTACAAATTTATAGGGATATGTTGACTCAGATTTGGCAGGGGATATTGATACTAGGTGGATTATTATAGGTTATATAATTACTGTTGGTGGGGCAGCCGTGAGCTGGTTTTCTCGATTGTAAAAGGTTAATGCTTTATCCCCTATAGAGGCATAGCATGTTGCTGCTATGGAGGTAGCCAAGGAGATGATATGGCTTCAATTATTCTTGGAAGAATTGGGACACCCTCAGAAGGATAATTATTTATTTACAGATAGTCAAAGTGCCATTCATCTTATAAAAATTCAGCTCTGCATTCATAGACAAGACACATTCAGTTATGGTACCATTTGATCGATCAGTTTTGGATGATGGACAGTTAAAGCTAGACATGATACATATAGATGACAATTTAATGGATATGTTAGCAAAGGTAGTGACAAGGGAGAAGCTAAATTCCTCTTCAGCTTTGGTGGTTTGATCTAGTAGGAACCCTATGTGGTAGCGGTATTGCTATAGGACCAGTCTCCAAGTGGGAGATTGTTGTTTAGTACGGAGCCTAATTAGTCCCCAAATGGGAGATTGTTAGATTGTGGTGAGTGATCAAGGAAGTACTGTACATACTCCATAATTCCTCGACATTTTATGGCTAACATGTTGTAACTAATTTTAACTCTAAAGTGAAAAAATACTTTTACAAAAGGGCATAGGGTTAGGGATTGTTTCATAAGGTACAATGTGAAAATTGCTTCTTATGGTGGTATTGAGCTATAAGGGAATATAGATTATAATCAGTTTGTAATCACTAAATCATAATAATATTGGACTCTCTTTTTGGTGGATGTAGCCTAGGTATTGGGTGAACCATGTTAAATCTTGGTGTCTTGTGTTCTCTTCTATGCGATCTATTATTTTTTGCTATTGTTTATATTTTCACATAATTTTTATTTCCATTTGAGGTTAATCCTAACAAAGGTTGGATGCTCATTGTATGAATTGAGTTTTTTTGGCAATCAACATTTTGAAGCAATGCGTATGCAATTTCTTTGTTATTGATGATAGTAGGTAGTTAGAAGCTCTAGATCCATGCTATAACTCGTGTATCATTTAGGCTATAGTTTTTCTTGATTCAACATGTTGGTAGATAGATATTTTGATAATTTTATTATTGATATGATATTGTTTTGAAGTGAAGAAATTGTAATGGAAAAATCATTGTTTTGTCACTGATGTCAAACCAGCTACTTGCTGGTAAGAAATTTGTTTAGTTGATTTGAGTACTATTATTTATTTGATTGATAAAGAGGATTTGATCAAATATGTTAAAAAGACAACCTAGAGGAAAGGTTGAGTTATGATATGAAAAAGGAGTAAAAAGATTTGTTAAGATAGTAATGATATAGTATATTATTTATCTACTTAAGGCTACAAAGATTGGATACATTGATTAAGTCTAGAAGAACAAGTAGGAATAATTGTGTCCGCTAAGCTTGACCAAGTGAATAGTAGGTGTCAAGAAAAGCACATTATAAGTCAAGTAAAGTTTAGATGATGTCGTGCATCAGTAAACTTTAGTGTTTGCCAAGTTAACTAGTGGAAGTTGAATGAAAAAATAGTATGGAAGCTGAGTGATAACATATTGATGTCGAGTGCTAGTATTCATGTTAAATCAAATATTTGATGAATTTGAGCTGACTATTTTATTTTCTTGAACTATTTGAAGCATGTGAAAGATAACTATGATGAGTTGATGGCACAAAATTCAAGGTCAATTATTTTGAGGCAAATTCAAAAGAAGATTGAGGGAAAAGTTTCTAGAGGAACCAAATGAAAAAGTGGGTAGATTCATTATATTCTACCTAATCGTACCTATCTTTAAGATGGATGATTGTGGTTAAGTGACAAAATATATTAAGTCTCTATTTATGGAGAGAGATGGTTAGAAAAAAAGGTTTTCATGTGCAAGAACCTAAGGAAGATAAGGAGTCTAGGGTATTGCTTCATTCAGTGGCCGAACAAAAGAGACTTTTATGGGCAAGAAAAGTAAGAAGGCTTAAGAGTATGTACGATTGAAGGGTGAACAAGCTATCAGAGCCTAAGTGTGTGAAAGCCAAGTAGAATGGAGGACTCAAATAGAGATCTATAATCTATAACTAAGTTGTAATTTTTTATCAGATCAAACCTTACTATTACTTTCTAATCATTGTATGAGTCTAGGGTAAATCCTTTGGATTAAGGTTGACCTAATAATTATTTTTAAATCCTTTAATTGGGTGACATTAAAAATGAATGATCTAAATTCCTCTAATAAGGCTAAGTCTTAATAGGGTTATTGAGGTCCTCAAACTAGTACACATTTAATAATGTATATTGTAGCCTTTAATAGGGTTGACCTTTCACAGGGTATCACTGCAGAAGAGTGAGAATTAGTAGCATGTTATTGGTGATTTTTCCCACATTGGGTTTCCACAAAAAATATATGTGTCCAATGTGTTATTGAATATGTTATGTTTCATGTTTACATTTCTACAAAGTTATTTTGACCTAGGATAGTAACCTACAAAGTTTAAGTGTTGTATGATCTAATGGATGCATACATGATAATGTTTTATGGATATGGGTTCACTAAGATGTGAAAAGTTTTATTTGTATATATGGACCTAAGTTTTATTTGTATATATGGACCTTGGATAAATGATTCAACCCTCCCCCCCCTTTCAGTTATTCTAAAGAATTCTAGCAATTGGTACTAAAGCCATCTACTTAGGAGGGCTAGTTTAAAGGTACTAGAAGCAAAATATCAAGATGTCAAGGAGAGAGGTACCCAAGCTTAACAAGGATAACTTCCCTACATGGAAAAGTTAGATGAAGCTATAGCTAGGAGGTCTTGGAGACCATGCACAATCTACCATCATCACTAAGTATGCTGATCCTATTGGTGTAATGACCCAAAAATGATCATCTAGATTATGAGCTCTCTTTCTAGCATTTTTGCATTATTAAGGTTACTTATCCTTGGTAAAATCTCCAAATATTAGTTTATTTGATTATAACCTATAGTTTGACTATGTTATCCTAAGTTCATTATTTTATTAAAAGAACATGACCCCTTTTAATTAAATAAAAGATCTCATTCTTCTAACCCACTCAATGTGCACACATAAAGTCTTATTTCTATTTTAAATATAAAAGAAAAGACAATATTGTCTCCACATGAATGCACAATTTTCTAGGTTGGAGGAATCTTCTATTCTAAAAATAACTTTAATTCTCCTCCACACATTTGAAACCCTCTCAAAAATCAACCATTAATTGTGATTGGTTGAGATGCTTGTGCACATAGATCACTCAAGATGCATTCTCTTCTCTTGATTATGCCTCTTTTGCCTCTTAATCTCTACCATCCATTTTTATTAAAAAGGGAGGGATCTGTCCTCATTCAAAAATCTTAGTCTCTCATGCTATTTTTATGCTGCATGTTTTTTGGTGATTTTGGAGACTTGGAGCATTCTTGCATTTTTGCATTTTAGTTTAGCTCCCATTCTACTTAAATTATGGCATACCTTTTAGCTTAGTTTCCTTTATGATTTAGTTTAGTTATCTTTTTTATCTTTCATTTCATTTAGAATAGCTTGCATTTTTATTGTATTTTATTCTAGATTCTTGGATATTGGCACTCTTGCCTCTAGTCTTTGAATCTCTTGTTCTATGGTGTACCTTGCAAGGGTTGCATAACTTGGTTCATTTGAGAGCCACCATTCTATTATTTTGCACCCTTTTCATGTCATAGATAGAGAGCTATAAGCCACCTCTTGAGATGCCCTCTTTCATGGGTATTCTCAAGAACAATGGTTTATAGAAGTGTGACACTTTTTGTACACAAATATTTGGCATCCATCATGGGGCTAGAACCAAGTTCCTAGCTCTATTTTCTTGTTTTCATTTTGGTTACGGTATCATTTCTAGTTTTGTTTTTACACAATAACATTTTGGTTCTAACAAGTAGTTTTGTAGGTTTCATACTTTATTTTTAAGGCTAACCCTTCTGTAGATTTATTTGAAGGCCAAAACCCTAGTTTTTGAAAGATTTGAGTATATCTTCCAAACCACTTTGAGTTTGGATCTGAAATTGTTTTTGCAAGTTTTGGATGTCTCCAAAATGTCTCAGTCCAATTTGTAGATTTTTTTGAGTTGATTTACATCCACTATGAATTTTTCTTTTTTTTTCGATAAAAAAATGTTTCTGGTCACAAATCAGTGAATATTTTGGAAAAATCTACTTTTTTAGAAAGTTATTTAAATTCTACAAGGGTCAATTCTATTTATTTTAAATTTAAAGGTCATATTAGGGCTCAAAAACTTTATTTGAAATCTAGTTTGTTTTGACAAAATGGGTCCCTAGGGCACAAATGAAGAGATATTGTTGAATTTCTTGCATTTCTAAAAAGCTCTCTAGTTTTTAGTAGGGGTGTCTTGTTTTTATTTCTATTTTTGGAGCCTAAGTCATAGCAAATAAGTCAAATCTTATTGACTAGGTCAAAAGCAAAGAGTTTTTTAAAAAATAATTTTGTGATTAGCTTGCACTTTCTTTGCATACACTTTATTGGAAGATAAATTGGATTTTCGAGTGAACTAACCACTTTGTGTTGTAGGTCTTACTTGGTTCTTATGCCCTAACCTTTAAGTTTTTGAAGGGGTTTCTCTCTTTCTTTCTAAACATCTTAAAAAGAACACATGTCAAAGCTTCAAATGTGCAAGGGCTACTAACACTTGTTTGTAGGGCTGCCCAAAGCATAAAAACCAAACACCTTCTTGTATTTCTTCTATTTTATGTGCAGACACTTACTATTTGTTTCCATTTTCTAGGCACATAAACTTGTAATTAGGATCCTTCAGTGATAGGAAAGTATGCTCTTCACCCTTGTGGTGAATCAAAAATCTTGACCCACCTTTGGATTTTGAAAACAAGAGGATTAATTGAATATTTTTGGTGTGTTTGGGAGAAACAATTGAGATAGGAGAGTATTCTCTTCATCCTCACAGTGAATCAAAATTCTTGACTCTCGCAAGTGGATCCATTTTTTTTAGTTTAGAATCCTTTAGCAGGCCTACTCTTGAGAAATCAAGAGGAACGACCCAAGTGGGGACAAGTGAACCCAGCTATTCCAACCCACTATAATTTCAAGGGTATCAAGGACACAAAATCTTGGTAGATGTAGTGTTTTTCTTTACTTAGTGTGAGTACTTGTGGGATTGGGACTGTGAGGAAACTGCTAAGCAAGAACACTTAAGGTGCTCTTGTGGCTATGGGGTCTATTACCCACTATAAGGTGGGGTGTCCCATAATATGGTGCAAGAGGAACATTATAAATGAAAACTCTTTCTAAACACTCTAAGTTAGTAATTACTTTATTTTTCCACTCAACTTCTTGGTGCAAGGATAGATCATAGTGGACTACCCAGATCATCCCAAGATTTTACACTCACCATTTGTGTCCCTTGGTTATGCCAATGACACCTCCATGAAAAAACCAATATCTGTCATGGTTAACCACTTGGTGTGAGGTGAAGGGGCATCAAGCATAGACCAAGTTGTTGAGTAATGAACTATGTCCTTTAGGTAGATATTGCTTGATGTGTTCTCAAATGTGCTAGACCCATGGAAATGTTTTGAACATGCAATTGACAATAGTTCTAGGGATTTCTTTTGAGACCTCACATATGCTTGTATCATGCAAGGTTTCTTTGTCCCTTGCTTGATTATTTTAAGACTACTCCATGTGTCATATCTTGCTTTTGAAAATTGAACTTTCTATACTATCAACTTTGTCAACCAAGTCAAAACATCAAGTGCAAATATTTTCTTGTTGCTTATTAAGGGGAGTCTCATCATTTGAATTTTCTTTTCTATGTCTCTATTAACTGAACATTCTTAAAGTGGATCGTTGGTCTTAGTTTTCTTGGTCTTTCTATCTTCATGGTCTATGTCCACTTTCTAGTTATCTTTTTGCTAAAATGGTTACCTTGATTTCTTGACTACACTCTTGGGTTGGAAAATTTGTTCACTGATCACCTCGCTTGCTCTATCTATTTGGCTATTTGACTTCTTGCATAGCTCTTGACTTGAGTCACTAGTGTCATAAGTTTTTTGGACACCTTTCTTGACAAATCACTTTAATCTCTCTCTACTATATTGGAAAGTGAATACTCTACCTCTCTACATTGGACATCAAGTTATCTTGTGTCACCTTCTTCCTCTAGTCTCCTTCATGATTGATTATCTATCTACCACTATGGAAATCAAACCTTGTACTACCAAACCTCAACCAAATCTAGATGATCATGATATCATCCATGTCATTAAAGAGTTTCAATATCTATACACTCAATTCAAATAAATAGAAGAGACAAATGATCTTTCTTTCCTTCATCTCTCTAAGCGCATGATAGGAATGTCTAAACCAAAGAAAATGTTAGAGAAGAATATTACATTCTTACACCTTTGCATACACATGGGTCATCTTCTTCAAGGTATACATATTCTACTCCAAGTTATCAAATGTCTTCATCTTCTAGATCTAAAGACCTCTTTAGAGAACAAGCAACTGATACCTCCTTTGAGCCTATGCCAAGCTTTCATGATGGACCTATCTTTGACCAAGACAATGATGAAGACATAGATGCATACTATGTATTTCAAAAGAAACAAAAATATCCTAGGCATACTTTTGAGACAACTTTTACTCCCTTGGAATATTTTAATGATGACACTTTGCAAACACTTCTTGGCACTATGCTCATCACATTGCCTAAGTCTAGCTCATATGGAAACCCATTCTTGGATATCTATTGTTCTTATCATCAACATAATGAGCATAGTACTTTAGATTGTATTGAGATGAAACATAAAATCTAATATCTTATAGATAATGGGATTATTGATACCTCTAATGGCTCATGTGATGAGGATACTTCTTTTGAGCAAGATCATGTTTATGAATCTATGTCTAGTAGTGGTTTCCTTGATACCTCTTCTTCTTCTAACACACATGCATCTCCCAACACTTCAAATCTTTCCAACATGACTCCATCAAACAAAGAACCTAGTGCTTTCCATATGGACTATGTGTACCCTCAAGGGATACCTCTAAAAGAAACTCAAGATAACCTTCACTTGGATGCAAAACTTTTCAATGCTACTAAGGCTAAATATCCTCAACTTTCATGCGATGATATGCCTACTATGCCTATTTTAGCTAATCTCCCATTATCTCTTCAAGAGCCTATCATTTATACCTCATATTCTCCCTTGTCCTTAGAAGTGTCTTCATGTCAAGAGGACTCTAAAAAAACTAAAGCTATAAATGGCAAGAAAGATCAAGATCAAGAACCCTTTCATCTCCTTCAAGATGCCACCCCTCCATATCCTATATCTTACCCACCTCCTAAGTATGCTGAAGACATCAATTCTACTATCCCTATTGAGCTTACTGAAAATCATGAGAAAAATTATATGCCTATTCTATCCAAAGAAACTTATCAAGATCAAAGTGTCCCCTCATGTTCTATTTCTCCATATCCACTTCAAAATTGTACTCAAGCTTCAAATGTTCCTATCAAAATCATTTCTCCTATTAAAGCTACTCATGAGTCTATTGATGTCCTTGGTCATATTTCTCACTCTGATGATGTTTATATCCCTACTCACAATCCTTTTGCATCTTGTAAATCTATCCTTGGTCCTTATCCATCAAAGTTAAAGCCTTCAAACTTTCCATCTATATTGGGACCTTATGTACCTTCATCTCCTACATTTTTCACTCCTATCTCTCCCATTATACCTTAAGATCAACAAAGACACACATCCTTAAACACTTCACATCAATCTATCCATCTAAACCTATCATATCAGCCTTATTCATCTACAAGTCCCAATTCTTTTGGAAGAAATTTTATGTTCAACATAAGAAATACAAGAATCCATTGAAAAATGAAGATCACTATGTCCCATCTAATCGACATGTGAATTCTACTAAAGAACAATTATTCAAGAAACCACAAAGGTACACTACCCAAAGAACTAAATCAAAGCAAATGTCTTAAACCCATTATTTAAGAAATGCACTCTAAAGCATCCAAAGAAAAAGAAAAATCTAAAGTTATATGGATTCCCAAGTCTCTCTTGAATGACTTGCATATTGAAAATAAATCTAAGTTGGCATTCAAACTTCTAAAGCCTTCCACTCCATCTTCTTCCAAACATCTTCATAAAAGGCTTCCAAAGACTTCTGCTCCATCTTCTTCCAAAATTGCTTTGCTACCTCATCCATCCAAAACTCAATATATTTCATCCATGATTGCTCCATCATTCCAACACCTTTCAAAGTGTGTGTCAATGTTTATCTTGCCCAATATTTTAGCTACCCTCGTGAAATCCTCTAAAGTTTACACTTACTTGTTATACGTGAATTCTTATCCTTCATATACACTTCCTACTATTATCTCCCTTCCCTCACCCTATCAACGTCTTTGAGCATACCTTTCTGTGGTCTTGTCTTATCATGACTTATCCTTCTAATAGGAGCACTATCTAAATTGAAAGAAATCTTGAGCTCTTTCTAAAATTTCAAAAAAAAAAAGAAAAGGAAAAGAAAAAAAAGTGCCTTGGTGAAAACTACTTCTTGTGGCACCTTAGATAAGTACCATGATGAAAACCTAGTAAACAAGTGTCATGTGTAATTCTTCCATCATCCATCTATCCCATATTCTCTCTTTGGTCTTGACAATGTTGAGCTATCCTGGCTATCTTATCCACAAGCTTACCTATTGTGCTTTCTCATTCACTCATAGCTTTCATATCTAGATTCATTCTTATTTATCTATCGCATTGCTATCCTATCTAGTTGACCCCTTGGTCTTGATCAAAATAAATAAAAACATGGTTCTTAGGCCTCTTTACATGACTACTCTTTTAGACTACTTGCTTTAATATTGTCTTTCTTATCATCTTCCACTACTTATTCTATATGCTATCTTTCTAATTGCTTCGATTGCTAATCCAAAACCTACTTTATATGGCTATCTTTCCCTAGCTTGGGTACTCTTGAGAAGTGAGTCCTTGAGAATCACTTTCAATTGCTCGATTCATTCTTTCTTATCCATCTTATCCAATTGGTTTCTACTCCATATTCTACGCTTTGCTAGACATTGGGACAAAATGATGTGATATTGCTTGAGAACTAGTAAACTCTAAGTCATTCAAAAAAATACAAAAAAATACAAAAAAAGTCTTGAAAAACTATGCCAAGTGGTGAAAACCTAGAAACAAGTACTACTTGAGACCCTCACACCTATGTCTATCAGTCTCACTCTCTACAACACATTTCCCATCTTGGAATTGTCTCTTGTCCTCATTTGGGGGGCATGACTGGTTAGCTTATAAGGGTCTCCTTGTGCATTAGAGTTTCTTTGGAAACTTATGCAAAACAATGTTCCTCAACATTTCCCCAACTTGACATTGAGTGTTTGTCAACACTTTTTAGATATGTCCTTACCTATAGTCTAGGATGCTACAATATTTCTCACTATTAGATGTGAGTCTTATAGAAATGGTCAAGTGAATTACGCATACCCACTTAAACATTTATACTTGCTAAGCTATGATGAACTTTATCTATCTTTGTGTGTTGTTTATGATGATTTATTTATTGAGTGTTCCCTCCCTAATAATCTTTCGAGGATGTCATGAACAAGAAGATTGGGGGCATGGGGCATGTTTACTTGCTTTCTTATTGTGGGTATACTTTGTTAGTCTAAGGTATTTAGAGAATTCATGTTTTTCCTACTTGACACTTTGCCCTACAACATATTATCCTTGACTTTTTTTTGCAAGACTTCACTCAGTGGTTATCCTAGCACTTATGCCTTGATATAGGTTTAATCTTACTATACTAAACTTAGGGAATCTAATTTCTTAGTCATCTTGACTTATATGTCTTTGATGCATAGGTTGTGTTCCTATATTTTATCTGATGTAGATCATATTCATATCCTCATAGTTTACATTAGTGATGATTGTATGATCTTCCAATGTCCCTAATAAGGCTCAATGATAAAAACTAGGACCTACTTATGTAACCCTTTCAATTGCACCTTTTCATACTAGCTGCATTCTAGGGTTCATTCTAGCTTAGCTTTACATTTTCATGTTGAGAGAGCTCTCTTCTTTATCTTTCATGGACTTGTCAACTAACTAAGTTCATCCTTCTCTTGCCTCTTCTTGATCTTATCTTATCTTGTCTTTCTTATTTCTTAATTATTTTCTATCTTACCAACTCATCTATTCTTTTGACCTATCTTTTCTAATCTCGACATCTTGGATCCATTTCAGGATTGAAATCCAAAATTGGGTTCATCTTGTTAGTCAAAATTTCTTCTTTCTTCTATGTAGATTGCTGACCTATTGAGGCTTAATCTTTGAATCTTGTTGGGACAACAATCATTTCTTCATCATTTCTACTCTATTCCACTCTTCGCTTTCATTTATATTTTATCTCATTTCATCTTTCTTCTTTCTTTGACCTAATTCTTATACTTTATCTTTCTTGGTCAAACCTAGTCAAACTGGGGAATATCCTCATTGCTTGGTGGCCACTCTTTGGTCTTAATCTCTTATCTATCATAATGAACTTTTCTTTATTGTGATTTGATCAAATCTAGCTTATTTCTGCATATCCTCTATCTCATTTCAATTTCAATCCTGAGGGGGCAAGAATATTCTATCATTATTGCAAATTACTTTGTGCTACAACTATCTATTTTCTCTTAATCTATCTTCTTTCTTTTCTTGACATACCAGTTCTCATCTTGAGGACTAATATTGTCTCTTCTCTCTCTCTAAATATTCATTATTGTTGCTAAATAGACTACACATTCAAGATCTGCTATCTCTATATGCTTCATTCTTCAGATTTAGATCTCCCTATCATCTTGGCTTCTTTAATCTTTGACATAATGTGTTCCTAGACTGATCACACATTAGCCAAAGAGGGGCTGTAATCACCCAAAAATGGTCATCTAGACTATGAGCCCTCTTTCTAGCATTTTCACATAATTTATCAAATGCTTATCCTTGATCAAATCTCCAAAAACCCATTTTTTCAATTATAACCTATGGTGTGACCACTTTATCCCAAGTCTCTTATTTAATTAAAAGAACATGCTCCATTTTTATTAAATAAAAATCTCCACTTCCCATTTATATCCTAAGTGTGCATAAATAAAACATTATTCCTATTTTAGAAAAAAAAGAAAAGGCATTTTTGTCTACACATGAATGCACAATTTCCTATTGAGAGGAATCTTCTATTTTTAAAATAGCTTTAATTCTCCTCCACACATTTGAAACCTTCTCAAAAGTCAACTCTTCATCATGATTGGTGGAGAAGCTTGTGCACATGGATCACTTGAGATGCATTCTCCTCCCTTGATTATGCCTATTTTCCCTCTTAATCTCTACCATCCATTTTTCCTTTAAAGGGAGGGCTCTCTCCTCATTCAAGGATCTCAATCTCTCATGCTATTGTTACGATGCAATTTTTCTTGGTGATTTTGGAGACTTGGAGCATTCTTGCATTTTAGTTTAGCTCTCATTCTACTTATTTTATGTAATACTTTTTAGCTTAGTTTCCTTTATGCTTTAGCCTAGTTCTTTTTGTTAGCTTGAATTTCATTTAGAATAACTTGCACTTGCATTACATTTTATTCTAGATTCTTGGATATTGGCACTCTTGCCTCTACTCTTTGAATCTCTCATTCTATGGTGCACCTTGCAAGCATTGCATAGCTTGGTTCACTAGAGAGCCACCATCTCATATCCTTTGCATATCATAGATAGAGAACTATATGTCACCTCTTGAGATGTCCTCTTTCATGGCTATCCTCAAGAACAATGGTTTATAGAAGTGTGACACTTTTTGTACACACAGCTAGAGCCCTAACTATTGATGATCTGAAAAAGAAGAAAGAACACAATTAGACAATGTTGGAGATTACCTCTGCCCTATGTTATGCTGAGTTCAATGACATCAATGGTTGTGATTCTATAAAGAATATGTGGGATACTCTACACACCAGTTATGGAGGAGACACAAATGTTTTGAGAGCCAAATCTAAAAGTCTTAGAGGTAAGTTTGATGACATGATGATGCAAGAAGGTGAGCACATTGCTCAATATTGCTCTAGAATAAAATATTTTGTTAATGCTATAAGAGGAGCTAATGGTATTATAGATGATGATATTGTATTAAGAAAATCATTGAGAACAATATTTCCCATCTATGTTATTAGAGTTTCTTTCATACAAGAATTGAGATGTATACCAGGTTCAAATTTGACTCTTGAAGGTTTGGTAGGTAGGCTTACTCCCTTTGAGCTCTCTAATTATGATAACTTCAAATCTAACAATGTTGAATTTGCTTTCAAAGCTAAGTTATCATTAAAAGAACCTAAAGAGAAGAAGAAAAAGGTCAAATATGTTTCTAGTGATAGTAAAATAGATGAGGAGGATGTAGAATAGCTTGAAGCATTGTTGGAAATGATATTTCATATAGGCAAAGGAAAATTCAAAGGTAAGTTACCTATCATGTGTTTTAATTGTAATGGGGTGGGTCATATTGTTGCTAGATGTCTGGAGAAGAAGAACTATAGAAGTGGAGACAAATACAAAAGTAAGAGAGATGAGGACAACAAAGACAAAGGCAAGAAGTCTTGATACATTATAGAAGAGGAAAAAAAAGATGGATCTGATGATCATGAAGATGAAGTGGTGTATGTTGCAATGAAGGATGAATCTGATAAGGATGAGGCAATTACATTTGTGTCTTATGTGAACAAGAGTGACATATAGATCATTGATAGTGGGTGTTCATATCACACAACTGGAGATAAAAGTAAGTTCATTACCTTGAATTATTATGATGGTAATAGTGTAAGGTTTGATAATGATGCACCCTCTGATAAAATAAAAATGATCTATCAAAATCATAGAAAAGATCTTGTGTGACAATGCTTATTATGTTTTTGATAAGATAAATAGGTTTTAAGGGATCCTAAAACCCATAAGTTTTACAAAAACAAGGCTGATAATAAGCCAAAGAAGCCCAGCCAAAATAGAGGTCCAACAGCTGAAAAAAAGCCCAAAGGCCTAGCCCAAAACAAAAGCCCACAGAATGGCCAGAAAACAAACAAACTAAAACAAACTACAAAAATCCTGTCAAAAAGCCAAAAGCCAGCAAGACGAAAAGACAAAAGACAAGAAAACTAGTCTTCAGATATCTTCTCCATTTCCTGCATAGTCTAAGCTGCCTCGACTATCTTTTGTTGCTCCTTTGCCATTTGATCCTGAACCTTCTCCATGCCCTGATCCATACTGGTGAGTGTACTGATTGTGGCCTTGTTGTCATTCAGCCTGGCCTTATCCCTGTTCTGTCCTCCCTCCTCCACCAGCAAGCCTCTGTCCTTAAGTTTTCCAGCAAGGGATTGGATGTTGTCATTCATCAAACTCAGGAGAGTTATCATCTGACTTGCCAGGTTGTGGTTGTAGTTTTCAAGATTTCTTAATCTCCTTTCATTTAAGATTTCTCTATTTTCCTGGTCCTCCTGGCTGTCATTACCTGCCTTATTCTTAATACTTTCCATCTGGGATACCCTTTCTCTAACTTCCTCCAGCTCATGGGAGAGCCATTTGATTGATCTGAAGTTGTCAATCATACTACTGCGGGCATTATTTAGAAGGTTCATTCCAGTCTCCCTTGCATTGTCTAAGATGGCTAGGATAGCTGGGTCTATGAGCTCATTGTGCCTAGGCTGCTCCAGGTTGTCCACCAGGATCTGAGGGTTCATAGCTTCCCTAAAAATCCCCATAGTAGCAGTCCTTAGATTGAAATTTTTCCAGGCCTTTATCCTATTTTTGACCTGCACTTCCCCCTCATTCTCACCAATGATGACATTCGCTTTATCCTCTGAAGGAGGCTAAGACTGGACAGGGGAGAGGGGAAGAGGAATAGCACCCATCCTCTGATTTCTAGTCTCCTCAACTCTGACAACCTCCCTCTTCCATTTTTTCCCAGGTTTCTCCTCTTCCAACTCCTCCTCTGACACTTTGTCCAAATCTTCCGTATCCATTTCCTCCTCCTCTAACAATGCTTATTATGTTGAAGGACTTAACTATAATTTGTTGAGTGTGTCACAACTGAATAGTTCATGTTGCAAGGTTGAATTTGAGAACAAGATAGCTAAGATCTATGATACTAATGGGAAACTAATTGAGAAAGGTGATAAAACTAGAGGTAATCTATTTTATCTTGATATGAATGATGCTAATTGTCTTGTTGTAGAATTTGATGATGTGTAGTTATGGCACAAGAGGTTATGTCATGTTAAATTTGATAATTTGGTTAGTATCTATAACATGAAAAGAGACATAGGTTTTCAGAAATTGAATAAGCCTAACAATATAATTTGCAAAAAATGTTAATTAGGAAAAATGACAAAGTCTAGTTTTAAAAGTAAGACTCACACCTCTAAAGGAATTCTAGAGATTGTTCATACTGACTTGTGTGGACAAATTGTGAAAAGCTACAAAGGTGACAAGTACATAATGTTATTTGTTGATGATTATTCTAGGATGATGATAGTTATGTTTCTAAAATAGAAATTTGATGCTTTCCAAATGTTTAAGTGGTAATTAGTGAGATTTGAGAAGGAAAAAAGTACGAGCTTGAAATGTTTGAGATCTAATAGAGGAGGAGAATGTATATCAAATGAGTTTGAGATGTTTTATAGTGAAAGATGGATCAAAAGATAGACATCTGCACCTAGGACCCCTCCACAAAATGGAATTGTTGAAAGGAGGAACATATCTATAATGGACTGTGCTAGGACACTCATGATGGAGAAGAATATTTCCTTGAAATCCTAGAGAGAGGTTGTAAGTATAACTTTCCATACCTTGAACCATGTGCAAGTCAAGAAATGTACTCATTCAACACCTTTTAATTATGGTATGGATACTATCCCAATGTAAAATATTTTAAGGTATTTGGAAGCAAGTGTTATATTCTCAAAGATTTTAGGAATGGTAAATTAGATGCTAAAAGTGAAGAAGGTATATTACTTTGCTAATCCATAAGGTAAAGCTTATAAGTGTTTAAATACTAACAGTAAAAAAGTAGTGGAAAGTGCAAATGTGAAATTTGATGAATATGTAGAGGTGCATGAGGCTAAACCTATGAAGGAACCAGAGTAATAAAAATATTTTGTATACTTTTATGAAGGTATGCTTGTTGATGATGATGTTGTAAACCAAGCTGCAAATCAACAGCAAGTTTCAATGACTGTCGAGTCACATATAATGAATGTCAAGTTGCATTTAGGAACCAAGTTGCAATTAGGTGCCAAGTTGCAGACTGAAGCTGAGGCACATTCTTATTCTAATATTAGTGTATATGAAAGAAGTATTGAATTACCTGATAGAGAAGTACATAGTGATCCAAAAGTTGATAGACCAAATGAGGAAAATAGAGTCGAACCAAGATTGTCAAAGTATGTCAAAGGACATCACCCTGCTGCATAAATTATTGGAGATAAAGATGCTAGACCAATAACAAGAAACATAATGAGGAGTGATACATGTTTATTGAGCATGCATGAACCTAAAATAGTGAAATATGCCTTAGAAAATGATAACAAGAGTAAAGCCATGAAAGAAGAGATTGAAAAGATTGAGAAGAACAAGACATGGACACTAGTTCCTAGAACAAAAGATAAGAATGTGATTAGAACCAAGTGAGTGTTCAAAAACAAGTTAGATTAAAATGGTGAAGTCACAAGGAATAAGGAAAGATTAGTTTGCAAGGGGTATGCACAAGAAGAAGGGATAGACTATGGAGAAACATTCACACTTGTTGCAAGATTGGAAGGAGTAAGAACATTGCTTGCTTAATCTGCATACAAAGGTTTTAAAGTTTATCAAATGGATGTGAAGTCAACATTTCTGAATGACATATTAGAAGAAGATGTTTATATAGAACATCCAAATGGATTTTTTGATTCTAACAACAAGAACATGGTATTAGACTACATAAAGCTTTATATAGTTTAAAGCAAGCCCCAAGAGCATGGTTTGAGAGACTTCATACTTATCTTGTGAAGATTTTATTTGAAAGGACTGATGATAACAACAATCTATACTTGAAGATAGAAAAAGGCAAAGGTATTTTACTAGCTGAAATTTTTGTTGATGATATCATATTTGGAGGTCAAGATGGATTATGTAAGGCATTTGCAGATCAAATGAAGAAACAATTTGAGGATGTCTATGTTGGAGAGATCAAGTTCTTCGCTAGTTTGCAAGTATATTAGATGCAATATGGTATATACATCACTCAGTCTAAGCATGTGAAGGAACTATTGAAAACTTTTGGATTGGAAGATTCAAAACCAGTTGGCACACCTATGGTGACAAGATAGAAGTTGTCAAAGAATGATGATTCAACTGATGTGAATCAAAAAATTTACAGGTTTATGATTGGAAAATTGTAATATACAGTACATAGTAGACCTAACATTGCATTATCTATTGCGATAGTTGCAAGATTCTCTACTAATCCTAAGGAGAATCATTTTATGGTTGTTAAAAGAATTATGAGATATCTAAAAGGAATAGAAGACTATGGTCTACACTACAAGAAAAATAAAAAAATTTAGTTGAGAGCCTACACTAATGTTGATTGGGTTGGAAACATTGATGATAGAAAGAGCACAAGTGGAGGAGCATTTTTTGTAGGAAAGAGGTTGGTTACCTGGACCACCAAGAAACAAAATTGCATATCACAATCTATTGTTGAGGCTGAATATGTTGTTACTACAGTAAATTGCAAAAACATTGTATGGATCAAACAACTACTCAAAGGTATGAAGGAGGAAATCATTGAACCTGTGGTACTCTATTGTGATAATACAAGTACTATAAATATATCAAAGAACCCTATGATGCACACAAAGACTAACCACAATACAATCAAGTATTGTTACTTGAGAGAGTTAGTTCAAGACAAAGAGGTGAGGATGGAATAGGTGAATCCAAAAGAGAAAATAGCTAATATCTTCACCAAAGCATTAGCTAAGGATGCTCGTGAGTAGCTAAGAGGTAAACTAGGGGTGATACCCCTATCCAAAGATGCTTGAGAAGCTTGAGAAGTGTCGTGAATCAACTAAAGTTGAATGTTGTATCTTGCAATTTGATGCAGTGGATCTTACTTTAGGAGCTACCTAAAGTAATCAAAGAGCTAGAACAACAGATTAGTCACAAGCTAGGTGACAAAGGGAAAAAATGAAATTGTTAACATCTACATATTGAGATGTCAAGTCTTTGGTATTTTTTTCAAAGAGGGAGATATAATAATAGTAAGAATAGGGAGAAATATGGAATAACTACTCAGAGGGAGATAGTGCACTTGATATTTACCAATGAGGGAGAAATGACTAAAAAAATACATCTACCTAGTAAGAGGGAGAAAGTACCGAGGGAGATATAAGTCCTATGGAAGAGTTGATTGTCTATTGTAAGGACTACCCCTACAAAACCAGTGCCACATTAGCAATCTCCATAGAATGTGGAAAATTCAACAAGAGTCAAAGTCTTTTGAATATTGACTAGTCAAAATTAGTTGATTAACTATCATTAACTTTTTAAAAAAATGATGCATACACATATATGGTCAAAATTTGAAAAAAATAAAATAAAAAATTTGTTACTAGGATACCAAAATGTACCAATTATGTCAATCATATTGGCAGAAGCTCCAGAATCTGTCTAAGAACACAAGGGCGAGAATATTGTAGGAGTGTTTTACCACCCCACCAAAAAGCTATTAAGCTTCCCTAGAATCTTTCTTGATATGAAAGATACCTAGCCTGACATCGAGAAAGTCTAAACTGGTAAAACCCAAAGTGGTAATGGAATCATGTGGTTAGAAGAAGTCATATTATAACACTATTTACAACCACTCAGACACTCATAGAACAACATAATTAGGTCCATCATATCATAATCAAAGAAATTTATCATCCATGTTTACAATTCACATCATAACCCTCATATATGCATGTGACATGTGTAAGACAAGCATCATGAGTAATTCTTTATGTGACATCATCAAAACATGTCATATACAACCATATGCGGACTAAATACTACTCATATGTAGCTAGTCAGATAGCACATATCTACACATATGCTTATAATAAAATAGCTTGAAAAATTTTTTAAAGTAACTAGATGTAAACTTAAAGATGTAATGAAAACATAATCAAGACTATTCGATCAACAATGGTGGCAAAGAGAAACAAAAATATATATATCCATCTCTAACCCATCCTTTTTATAGCCACATTTTACCTAACCATAAGGGTACTAAAACCACACATAAATAATGAACTTAGCAATTAACTCGGAGAACATTTACACAAAAACTAGTAAATAGGAGAATGCACTTTAAGACAACAATATTAACTTAAAACAAGATTTCTAATTAAGTATAATGCTCTCCCTTAACATAGGAAAATAGACATTTACTTTCCTCGGTAAGGTTTCCTCAACTGGATATAGAAGTTACTAATTCCCTTGAATCAATTTATCTAATAATAACACCCCAATTTCTATATCACAATTTCTTATCTACCTCGTGCAATACAACTAACCTTTAGCATTCCTTAAGGGAGTATTCATGATTGAATCCTACAGAACATGCTAGATAATTTTTAGCGAAGAATTGAAATAAGATCAAATGCTTCATTTTATATATAAACAATAGTTATTTAATTAAAATCTCCTGCCTTCACCAATATAAAATAAAACACAAGAACAGTGACTAAAAAAATAAAATACATGAACATTGATTACTAATCAATACAATTCAAATCAGATATGCAAGAATACGTTACTCTTGGATGCACAAAGAGACAGTAAGGTAGACTTTGTACGGCAAGGTCATGTGTTTCTAAGGTTAAATCAAGAACTTTAGCTAGCTAGCAATATCAAACAATATTTCCTTTACTTCTTCCTTGGTTGTGTTTGGTCTAGACATGGAGAACTCGAGAAACTAGCACAAGGGTTCATCACAAGAAGTAGTTAAGAACATATAGAAGTAAATATTAAGGAAATTAAGTTCCAAGATGTATATGTATGTATGTATGTATATATATATATATATATATATATATATATATATATAATTGAGAATATAATTTAGATATTATTGCCTCATCATCTCAATTCCCACAAGGAACCCCTCTCAAAATGAACTCCAACACTAGTTTTCATGGTTGTAAATGGAGCTCCAATACCAACCCCAAATTGTTGTTGCAATTTTAATTTAAACTACAACACATGCCAAATTGTATTATCATGGAAAAGAGATATCCATATTTAAGACACTAATGTACATATCTTAATATAGGGAGTGGTATAACATTGAAACAAGTAGAAGAAATGGTTGCTCCACTATAGAAGAAATATGTAGACTTCCATCCTAAGTCCTTTCCTACTAAGTGTGTGCAAACATTGGATAGAAGATAGTATCCCAAATAGAATGCCTCAAGGTTTATCTATATGTCAGTTACATCATGAGTTGTTAGTGACAATAAGTTCTAGATGGCACACTAGCTATCAATATGAATCATACTAGATTAAATTAGATAGTGGCTCATGCAATTTAGAGCTAATAACAAGGGTGTTGAATGCTTGAGATTTATAATGACACTCAACCACAGTGTTCAAGAATTCAAAAAAAAACCTAAAGACTACATATTTGGTTATGCTTCAGTAGACCTACAACAGACAAATGACAACCCAATAATTTGTACAGGGAGGTAGGACTCTTGATAACCCTATACTACAATTAAACACTAAGACAAATGCAATATTTAGGAGCAAACTAAATTGGAAACTAACATAGAATATAGGGCATGTTATTGGAAACCATCTATGACACGTTATTGGCATAATGTAGGAAATGCACATGATCCTCTTATTTACTTCTAACTATCCAATGATAATGTCAATCATGCATAGGAAAGAGAAGGAACCTGAGATTCGATGTATGTGAATGTATTTCCCTATCTCATGAATACTACCTTGCTTGGCTTGTCTAGCCACAAAAGACAATTCTTTCTTTCTTTAATCTATCCTATGTTCTCTTCCATAGAGACATTTTTTGCAAGAACACCATGAAGGGTGTCTTCCCTTCATATACCCAAACAAAATTTCCCTTTATATTTAGAAGAGGTATGCTCGTGGTTCATCCTGCTTCTTGATAGTTCTTCTTTGACACCTCGTTGATAGGCAAAGATAGAAGCCTAATGGAAGGAATCAATGAAATAATATTGTAAAATGCTTTGACAAAAGAAGCAGTGTCAAGTTGAGGAGTGGAGTAGCTAAAAAATGCAATGCAAGCATTCATCTAATGTTTTTATTTCATAGGTTTTCTCTTACAATCCCCTCCCTTTTTCCTTCCCCCAAAACATCCATTCTTATCCCAATAAAATTGGTATTGAATCTTAACATAACTATCCAAATGATACTTTGTAACCTCCCAAGAAAAGTGCCAAGATTAGTGTTAGTGGAGTTAGTGGTCTTGTGAATTAAATAAGAAGTGTAACTCCATTATCTTTATTTTTAACTGTTACAATCTGTAAACAAAATAATTTCAATAAATCCATATAGCAACAATGAAACAATTTATTCAGAATGAATAGAAAAATGGGTTGTGACATCTATTGATCAGAATAGAATTTTGTAGCCTATACAAAAGATGAAAACTATTAATAGAGAGAAATAATTCAATACAAAGAATTATTTTCTTTTTGGTATTTTTGTTGGTACTAGTTTGCCATCAATGTCAAGGAGGGAGATTGTTGATATGAGATTGTTTTGAAGTGAAGAAATTGTAATTGAACAATCATTGTTTTGTCACTGATGTCAAACCTACTACTTGTTGGTAAGACAATTATTTATTTGATTTGAGTACTATCATTTGTTTGATTGAAAAATAGGATTTGATCAAATATGTTAACATGAGCATCTAGAGGAAAGGTTGAGTTATGGTATGAAAAAGGAGTACAAAGATTTGTTAAGACAGTGATGATATAGTGTATTGTTTATCTACTTAAGGCTGCAAAGTTTGGATACACTGATTAAGTCTAGAACAACAAGTAAGAAGAATTGTATCTGCTAAGCTTGACCAAGTGGATAGTAGGTGCCAAGAAAAGTACAGTGTAAGCCAAGTAAAGTTTAGATGATGTTGAGAACTAGTAAACTTTAGTGTTTTTCGAGTTAACTAGTAGAATCCAAGTGAAAGAGTTGTATGGAAGCTAAGTGTAATTATTCATGTTAAATCAAAGATTTGAAAAATCTGAGCTAACTATTTTATTTTCTTGAATTATGTAAAGCATGTGGAAGATAACTATGATGAGCTAGTGGAACAAAATTCAAGGTAAACCATTTTGATGTAAATTCAAAAGAAGATTGAGGGAGAAGTTTTTAGAGGAAACAAATGGAAAAGTTGGTAGATTCATTATATCCTACCTAATCCTACCTAACCCTAAAATGAATGATTGTAGTTAAGCAGCAAAAGATCTTAACTTTCTATTTATAGAGAGAGTTGCTCAGAAGAAAAGGTTGTCATGTGCAAAAACCTTAGGAAGAAAAGGAGTCTAGGGTATTGCTTCATTCAGTGGCCAAACAGAAGAGACTGCTATTGGAAAGCAAATCAAGAAGGCTTAAGAGTATGTATGCTTGAAGGGTGAACAAGCTATCAGAGCTAAAATGGAAGACTACAATAGAGATCTATAATCTACAAGTGAGTTGTAATTTGTTATCAAATCAAGGCTTACTATTACTTTCTAATCAGTGTATTAGTAAGGTTGACCTAATAGTTATTTGCAAATCCTTTAACTAGTTGAAATCCAAGTGAATGATCTAAAGTCCTCTATTAAGGCTCACTCCTAATAGGGTGATTGAAATTTTCTAACCAGGACACATTTAACAGTGTGTATTGTAACCTTTAATAGGGTTGGCCTTTCACAGGGCATCACTTCAGAAGAGTGAGAATTAGTAGCATGTTATTGGTGATTTTTTCCAAATTGGGTTTCCACGTAAAATTTATCTATCAAAAATGTTACTAAATCTGTTATATTTCATGTTTACATTTCTGCAAAGTTTTTTTGACTTAGGATAGTAACCTACAAAGTTTAAGTGTTATATGATCTAATGGATGCATACATGATAATGTTTTAGGGATATGTGTTCAATATGCTTTGAAAAGTTTTATTTGTACATCTAGACATTGGATAACTAATTCACCCCCCAATTATTCTAAAGAATTCCAACATTTGTTTTTCTTTTGTGTAATTAATTTGGTTTTACACTGTCACTGGTTTTGTCCAGGCAAATTTGGAAAATGGAGCTCTAACTCAGTTTCCCACCATCCATTTTGTATGATCTCTTGGAAATAGTGAGTAGAATCCATGTACAATATATATATATATATATATATATATATATATATATAGAAGAATGGGTGCTCAAATGCAGAGGAAGCATTTTTAATGTCTTTCCCTAGGTGAGCTTGTGGTGAGTTTTTCTAGGGAAGACCATAAAGTAATCAACATTACTTGTAGAGGAGCAAAGCTAGAGTCCAAATTCCTTTTCAAAATGGAAGAAAGAAGTCTTACCAACATTACATGAAGTATAGATGATCATACTAATCCTATAACAAGCTAAAATAATCTTAATTGTTGGAGCATCTTGTGAAGCCTAAAAAGCCTAATTTTCATCTAATTTGGGTTAGGGTAATGGATGGAAGGATACAACCTCAAGACCCCAAAAATATTTAAGCAGACGACTAATGAAGAAATAAACCTAGAAAATATTGTAGGGTTCCTTTGGAAGGCAAAGGATAAAACCCCTATTTTCTTAGAGTAGGAGATCTAATAGGGCTAATAGACCTAATAGGGAAATTTGGTGAGATCAGATAAGAAACTAAAATAGAAAGGATATCTAACACCCCTAGTTGATTGCATTAGAGTCCCTTAGGACACCTCCACACCTCTTTAAGGTTTTTTGAAGCACATGGAGGATTTAGGCCTTTGAAGATGGTTTAAGGGCTATGGTAAGTGAGCAAGAATGCAACAAGAAGTGGAATGAGCATACAAAACTTATTGGTATGTATGTTGGCTTAAGGAGACCAAGGAATACTAATGAACAAAGGGTCCTATAGGTGTTAAGGTAGGAGATAAAGACACCTTAGAAGTCTTCAAGAAGACTAGGAGCATGCATCAGTGATTGGTTCATCCAATCTCCCTATCAGAGTTGTATTAGATCCTTAAATGATTAGGCTTGTGGTTAAATTTTCCATAATAAGGAATTAGTAGGAGAAACTAAAATGGTGAAAAATGTAGAGTTATCAAAGAATGTGACTGAGAAAGAGGAAGAAAACAAATTTCTTGGAGAGAGATTAGCCCAACTAGAGGATAAGTTGGATCAAGTGGAAGAAAAGACTCATGAAGTCAAGGAGAAAGTTGATGTGAAGAAGATAGAGGTTTCTATAGAGGATGATGTCCCTCCACCAGAACCTATTCTCTCAAAAGAGCCTTTATTGAAGGCATTGAAGGCTATGCATGAGAAGGCACTTGAACGCATTCCATGTATGGTGGAAATATGGAACCAAATCTAGTCATGGATTGGATAGAGTGAATGGAGAACCATTTTGAATGTGATGGAGTCACTGAGGCACACAAGGTTAGGGTGGAAAAATTAATATAGAGGGGCTCTACCCTAACATGGTGGAAGTTCATCCAAACAAAAAGAGAGAAGGGAGGTAAGAAACCAATTTCTACTTGGAAAGGAATGGTTCACAAAGTGAGGGAGGCATACATGCCAGAGGATTATGAAATTCAATTACATCAAAAGAGACAAAGTCTTAAACAAAGGGATCTTTATGTGAATTCCAATATAGAGGAATTCCAAAATCTATATATTAGATCAAATGTGGCTAAAGATGAAAGTCTTAAGGTGGCTAGATACTTGAATGGGTTGAAATGGAGTATACAAGAAGAGATGACTCTTTTCAGTCCCAAGAAAGTACACCAATGTTATCAATTAGCCATCAAGGTGGAAGGAAAAAGTAGAAGGAAGCATAATCAAACTTCCAAGGGAAGAGGTAGAGGAAGAGATCAAAGAGGTCATAGAAGTGGTAACCAAAGTAGGGGGATTGAGAAAAAAAACCAAGGGGAGTCCAAAGCTATAGGGCATGGGAATGAAACCACTCCAAGAGGATGCCATGGAAGAGGTAGAGGATCTCAAGGAGGTTCTAACAAAGGGAGGAGTTCAAGTAGATGTAATTTATACTTTTCTGAAATGAAATGTTATAGTTGTGGACAAATATGACATCCTTCTTATAGGTGCCCTGACAAGGCATCCTCTTCTAACAATGAGAAAAGGATTGGATATGCTCAAGAATACACATCAAGTGTTAAGTCACCTAAGATTGATCACATTGAGTTAGAAATGGGGGAGAACCTAATGTTTAGGAGGCTATTGGTTATACAACCAATTAAAGAGGAGCCAAAACAAAGGAAAGCCTTATTTAGGATGAGGTGCAAAATACTTGGCAAAGTTTGCAAGGTTATTATAGATTCAAGGTCCATAGATAACATAATATCTAAAGAGGCAGTTAAGAAGATCAAACTTGAGAAGATACCCCATACCAATCAATACAAGGTGACATGGTTGAATGAGGGTCAAAGTGTCCTTGTGAATTAAAAAGCATGGATGGAGTTCTCTATTGGTGGATACGAGGATAAGTTAATTTGTGATGTCTTCCCCATGGATGCATGCCATCTCCTATTGAGAAGATCATGAAAGTATGACAAAGGTGTCATCTATGATGGGAAGGAGAATACCATTTCTTTTAAGAATGATGGTAGGACATTCAAAATATAGTCACTGATGGAGGATGAAGAACCATAATAAAAGACCCCTAGTATTTTGTTGAGTCATGGTAAGGATTTTGTCAACATCCTACAACAAGGTGGTGAAGGCTATGCTATCATGGTACAACCTAAGGAAGAAGAGAAGAACTGCCAACACCTATACCAAAAGAGGTGAAAATTTTGCTTGGTAAGTTCAAATATATCATTAGTGATGGGATACTAGCAACACTACCTCCAAAGAGGTCCATTAGTCATCAAATTGACTTTATCCCAGGATCCTCATTACCTAACAAGGAATCTTATAAGCTCACTCTATAGTAGAACCAAGAAGTGGCTAGACAAGTGTAGGAGTTGCTAAACTAAGGATTGATAAAGAAGAGAATTAGTCCTTGTGTAGTACAAGTGGTGTTGGCATTCGAGAAAGGTGGTTAGTGGAGTCTTTATACTAATTCTAGGACTTTCAATAGGATCACAATCTGATATAGGCTTCCTATACCTAGGATTGAGGATTTCATGGATTGTATAGGAGGATATAGATATTTCACTAAGTTGGAATTAAAGAGTGGCTACCATCAAATTAGGATCCAAGAGGGAGATGAATGGGAAAAAAACATTCAAGATCACTGAAGGGTTGTATGAGTGGAAATTTATGTCATTTGGGCTTCCAAATTCTCCTAGCACATTCATGAGGCTCATGAATGAAGTGCTTAAAGACTAAACTAGAAGATTTTTGATGGTCTACTTGGATTATATACTCATCTTCAGCAAGAAAAAGGAGTATCACTTAGAACACTTGGAGACTATACTCAAGAAGCTGCATGAGGCGAAGTTGCCAATCAACTTGGAAAAGTGTGAGTTTCTAAAGCAGGAACTTGTATACCTAGGATTTGTAATATCAAAAGGTTCATTAAAGATAGACCCAAGAAAGGTGGAGGCTATCTTGAACTAGCCAACACCAACCATAGGGAAAAAGGTAAGGATTTTTCATGGGTTAGCCCAATTTTATAGGAATTTTAGTGGTATTTGTGCACCAGTGTTAGACATCATCAAAGGTGGATTGAATAAAAATTTCAAATGGACTCTTGAGGTAGGAAAAGCCTTTGAAAGATTGAAACAAGAAGTAGCTACCCAACCTTCCTTAATTCATGCCTTTGAAAGATTAAAACAAGAAGTATCTACCCAACCTACCTTAATGTTGTTTGGTTTTGATAAGTTATTCACAATGGAGTGTGATGCAAGTGGAGTTGTAGTAGGAGGAGTACTAATTCAAGAAGGTAGACCCATAAGTTTCTTTAGTGAGCAGCTCAATGAAGCCAACAAGAAGTACTCTACTAATGACTTGGACTTATATGCTCTAATGCAATCATTGAGGTAGTGAAGACATTACCTCCTACCTAAGTAATTTGTGGTGTTTACTGATAACCAGGCACTTAGCTAAATTAACACTCGGGAGAAGTTGGGCAATAAACACTTAAAGTGGATGTAATACCTACAATATTTCACATTCACTATTAAGAACAAGAAGGGACAACTAAATAAGAAGGAAGATGCACTAATTATGTTGATAGTACAAGAGGTTTAGTTGCAAAGCATTGGCATATAAATTTCAAGGACCTCTACAATGATGAAGAAGACTTCTTTGAAGCATGTAAGGTTCTAATTTTCAAAATCATTTTCACAGTCAGTTCTCTAAATATACTCTACAAAGTGGATTTTTATTTAAGGAAAATCAATTATGTGATCCTCAAGGTTCAATGAGAGAGAACTTCATTCAACATAAGCACAATGGAAGTCTTAGTGGTCATTTTGGTATTAATAAAACACTAGAGTTGGTTCAAAGGTTCTACTATTGGCCCAAGTTTCCAAGAGATGTCAGAAGGTATGTAGAGAAATGTGTGGTGTTCACGAAAGAAAAAAGGGGAACTAGTTTTACAGGTATGTACCAACCCCTACCTATTCCTAACAGCTCATGGGAGTGCATTAGCATGGAATTTGTGGTAGGTCTTCCTAAGACTAAAATAGGATTGGATGGTATCTATGTGGTGGTACATAGGTTTAGCAAGATGTTTCATTTTATCCCTTGTAAAACCACTCATAATGCTAGCTAAATTGCTCGTTTATTTTTCAAAGAGTTTTTAAGAATCCATTGATTACCCCTAAGAATAGTATTTAACAGAGATGTGAAGTTCATGACTCACTTTTGGAAAACTCTATGGAGTAGGCTAGGAACTAATATATTATTTGGTTCAACTTACTATCCACATTAGACCGATGGTCAAACTGAGGTGGTCAATAAAGTGTTAGGTAACCTTCTCATATTCTTAACTAAGGAGTATGGATAGACATGGGATTTGATCATCTATCAAGTTGAATATCGTAACAATGATAGTGTGAATAGGACAATAGGGAGAATTTATTTTTAGGTTGTGAATGGTATGCACCCAAGAGGTGTGTGTGTGAACTTAGAGATACAAGAGATACAAGAACATGAACAAGTGAAGAATACTATAACAGACGCTACTCATAAATTCGAGTCCAAGGTAGACATATCAAGAAAGAACATATAGTTTGAAGTGGGAAACTATGTTATGGTCCACTTAAACAAATCAAGACTATAGGAAGGAGTGCCAAAAAAGTTGCAAATAAAGAGAGTAGGTCCATGCAAGGTGTTATTAAAATATGGATAGAAGTCTTACAAGGTAGAGCTTCCTATAGACTTGAACATTTCACCAATGTTCAATGTAACTAATTTGGTCAAATACAAAGGACCACTATTAGAGGTAAGTTAGAATATAAGGGAGATACTAGAAGATGTCAGTACTACAACATTACCTCCTAAGGTGAAGAAACAAGCTGAAGGGGTCTTGGAATCCAACATAAAGAAGTCTACTAGGAACAAGACCTATATGGAGCACCTAATCCATTAGAAAGTACAAAAAAAAGCTAAAGAAACATGAGAAGAGGAATAAAATTTCAAAAAGCATGGCATTGATATGTCTCTAATTTCTCCTTGTGGTCCTTGAAATTTGTGTAGAGGGGGAGAATGGTGCGGGAGCACCTAGGGATTTTCTAGGTAGTCTAAAAGTTTTTTTTTTGTTATGTGGGTGTGATCCTCAAAATTTTTTGGATGTGTTAGATATAAGGTCATGTTGACCATAGTAGTAGTACAAGTGGGCTATTTTTCATAGGGTCTTAAACCTTTTGGGTAGGTACAATTAGGGGCTAGCAAGTTGTAAAGCTCTTTGATTGGCCCAAATCATGATGAAGAAATCATCATGAGGTCATAGGGCCTAGGATGGATTTGGATTTTTTTTTACCTCATTTTATGGTCTTGGTTGATTTTTGGAAGCAATGGAGATCATTTGGCTAAAGTTGGAAAAGGTTGCTTAAAAAATGTAAAAGTTGCATTGTGCAACTTTAAAACTTTGAAAAGTTGCTTATGAAACATTGACAAAAAAGTTGCAAATTGATGGAGAAGAGACCTAAGGAGAAAATAACCACCCAACCACCCTATATAAGGCATTCCAAGACCTTTGAACAAGGTTGGATGCTCATTTTATGGATTGAGCTTTTTTGGCAATCAACATTTTGAAGCAATTTGTATGCAGTTTCTCAATTATTGATGACAATAGGTAGTTAGAAGTTCTAGATTCATGCTATAATTCATTTATCCTTTTGATTATATGTCTTATTGATTTATTGTGTTATTATATAGATATTTTTATCATTTTGTTTTCCTTTTGTGAAATTGTATTGGTTTTACACTGTCACTAGTTTTGTCCAGGTAGTTGTTAAAGATGGAGCTCTAACTCACTTTCCCACCATCCATTATGTAAAAAATATTTGGAATAGTGATTATAATCCATGTAAATAATGTGTACAAAATCAAGGGCCCTCAAATGCAAAGGAAGTATTTTTAAGGTCTTTCCCTAGGCAAGCTTGTGGTGAGTTCGGTTAGGGAAGAGTATAAAGTGATCAACATTACTTCTAGAGGAGAAAATATAGAGTCAAAATTAATTTTGAACATGGAAGAAGGAATACTTAGCAACATTCCATAAAGTAGAGAGGATTTTACCAATCCTAGAACAAGCCTAAAACAATCTTGATTATCAGAGCAACCTATCAAGCCTAAAAAGCCAAATTTTCACCTAATTTGGGTTAGGGAAATGGATGGAAGGATATGACCTCAAGACCCCAATAATCTTTAAGGGGATAACTAATCAACCAAGAAAACTAGAAAATATTGTAGGGTTCCTTTGGAAGGCATAGGATAAAAACCTATTTTCTTAGAGTAGGAGACCTAATAGGGCTAATAGACCTAATAGGGGAATTTGGTGAGATGGGATAAGAAACTAAACTAGGAGGGATATCTAAAACTCCTAGTTGATTGAATTAGATTACCTTAGAATAGCTCCACACCTCTCTAGGTTTGCTAAAGAATATGGAGGTTTTAGACCTTTGAAGATGGTTTAAGGGCTATGGTAAGTAAGCAAGAATGCAACAAGAAGTGGAATGAGCATACAAAAATTATTGGTAGGTAGGTTAGCTTAAGGATACCATGGAATCTTAGTGAAAAAAGGGTCCCATAGGTTCTAGGGTAGGAGAGAAAGACACCCTATAATTCTTCAAGAAGATTGTGATCATGATCCAATGATTGGTTCATCCAATCTCCCTATCACATATCCTATTGATTCAGTTGTTATTACTAAAAAATGGATGCAAACATACATGATTATAAAGAATTGAATTCCTACATTCAAATACAATGAGAAGCATGCAATTATTCTCATATATTTACAACTTATTAGAGCACCAAATGTAAATTTGCTGAAGCATCAAGAAAGACCAAAAATAAAAGAACTTTTTATTATTGGTAATGTTGGTCAAAAAGTCCTATTGGAAACCCTCAATAGAGAGATGAACATTTAGGAACACTTCATATGTTCATTATAGTCATATAATTCAGTTTCATATGATCATTATATACTTAAGATTTAATTTCATATGTTCATTATATGCCTATAGGTACTTATTATTAATTCTTATAATATTTAAATTTAGTACAATATTGAAATGTAGGTATCATCAAGAGTAGTAGTGCATTAAGATAGAAACATTTTAAAAAGTGGAGTGAAGACTATTCTATTATATTCTAAACTCTAGGCTTTTTGGTAGTTGTGTATATAATATTGTTGTATAATGATATACCAAGGACTTTAGCATGCACAATGATGTGCATTGCGTACCTTTTATTCCATCTACATATTACTTTGTATGGAAAAGATATATTTAAACCTCTATCATTCAACTGTAATTATGATGAAACACTTGAAATATTGAAAATATAAACTTTTTTATTTATTATATTTTTCAATAAGGTTCTCTAATTTTTGTTTTCATATAATATATTTCAATGGTAAATTATTATGGTCATCTATGTAACCATTTAGTGTATTAGTCCCTATTGGTCAAAGGTCGATCAAAGTGCTCAAAGTTTTCAAAAATATCAAATAACATGGATGGAGCATAAAAATGATATTTTTAGTTCATTTAATTAATATTGGTCATGTTTACAAAGTTCAAAGTGGCATTGATGTAATATTGTTACGAATTGAAGTTATTGTAAAAATTTGTCAATTGACCCTAAACCATTCATTGTGGCATTGATTCATAAATTCCCTAGCTCCAGATGCATAAGTGAACCCTAATGACACCCCTTTTATCACAAAGAGCCTAGAATGTCCGTGACCACATTGCATTGAAGCATTCCCAAGGTACACTAAGCACATTTAGGCAGTAAACTTTTGAGGGCTGTAACTAAAAAGTCATGAGGATATCAAATAATTATGAGATATTATGGGACCATGATACTAATATCTATAATAACCTCTCTCGCTTAAAAGAGATTCAATTTAGTTTGAATTTTCCACAACAATCTCGCTTGATGTCAAAACGTGTAGTATTCATCAATGAACCAATGCACCATTGTACAACTTTCTAACCATTCATTGTGACACTGATTTTTCAGTTTTTTTAGCTCCAAATGGGTGAGTAAACCATATTAACACCCCTATTTTTACCATAGAGAGCCTAGATCATGAGCAACCACCTTACACTGAAGTGTCTTCAAGGTGCACTAAGAACATTTGGGAAACAATCTTTTGAGAGTCATAACTTGAAGCTCATGAGGGATATTTATGAATTATGAGATGCTACAAAACCATAATGCTGATATATAAAATATCCTCTCTCACTTAAAGGATATTAAATTTCAATTGAATTTGGCACAATGATCTTGTTTGATGCCAAAACTTCCAATCTTCAACAGTGAATTGTTGCACCACTATGCAACTTTTGAACCATTCTTCATGGCATCAATTCATCAATGTTTTTATCTTTTAATGGTAAATTGAACCCTAGTGACACCCCTTTTTTTACCATGGAGATCCTAGAACATTCACAATCACCTCACACCAAAGTTTCCCTAAGGTGCACAAAGCATGTTTAGGCATCGATCTTCTAAGGGTCATAACGTAGAGCTCATGCGGGCTATCAAGGAATTATGAGATTCTACAATACCATGATACTAATATATACAATAACCTCTCTCTCTTTGGAGAGATTCAATTTCATTTGAATTTCGCACAATTATCTTGCTTGATGTCAAAACTTGCACTAGTCACTAGTGAATTGGTGCACCACTGGGAAACTTTCAAACTATTCATTGTGGCATCAATTCATCAGTGTTTTTATCTCTGGATGAGTGGGTGAACCATAATGATACCCCTATTTCTACTACGGTAATCCTAGAACAGTCACAACCACCCCACACAAAAGTCTCCCTAAGGTGCACTAAGGACATTTGGATGGTGATCTTTTGAGGGTTATAACTCAGAGATCATGAGGGATATCCAAAAATTGTGAGATTCTACAAGACCATGATACTAATATCTATAATAACCTCTCTCACCTTGAGAGATTCAATTTTATTTAAATTTGGCACAATGATTTTGCTTGATACTGACACTTGTAGTGTGCATTAGTGAATTAGTGCACCACTATGCAACTATTGAACTGTTCATTGTAAAATTGATTCATCAATGTCATTAGCTCTAGATGGGAAGGTGAAACCTAGTGATACCCCTTTCTTGACCATAGATATACTATAAAATTCATGACCAACCCACACCAAATTAAGCATCCCCAAGGTGCACTAAGCATGTTTGGGTAGTAATCTTATGAGGGTCGTAACTCAAAGCTCATGAGGGCTATCAAAAAATAATGAGATGCTATAGGACCATGATATTAATATCTACAATAATGTCTCTCACTATATATAGATTCAATTTTTTTTTAATTTTTCACAACTATCTTGCTTGATACCAAAACTTGTAATGTTCATCAGTGAATTGGTGCACCATTGCAAAACTTTCAAACCGTTCATCATGGCATTGATTTGTCAATACCATTAGCTCTAAATGGGATGGTGAATTCTAGTAACACCCTTTTTTTACCATAAAGAGACTAGAACATTCATGATCATCCACACCTAAGCATCCCCAAGGTGTATTGAGCAAGTTTGGGAAATGATCTTCTGAGGATCATAACTCAAAGCTTGTGAGGGCTGTCAAAAAATTATGAGATGCTACAGGACCATGATACTGATATCTAAAATAAAATCTCTCACTTTAGAGATATTTAATATCAATTTAATTTGGCACAACACTCTCGCTTGATGCCAAAACTTGTAGTGTTCATCAGTGAATTGGTGCACCACTACACAACTTTTGAATCATCCATCATGGCATTGATTTAACAATATCATTAGCTCCATATAGATATGTGAACTCTAGAAAAACCCCTATTTCAACAACAAAGATCCTAGAACATTTGTAGTCACCCTACACTAAAGCGTCCCCAATGTGCATTAAGCACATTTGGGAAGTGATCTTCTAGGGATTGTAACTCAGAGCTCATAAGGGCTATCAAAAAATTATGAGATGCTATAAGACTATGATGTTGGTATATACAATAACCTCTCTCACTTTGGAGAGATTTAATTTTTTTTGAATTTGGCACATCAATCTTTCTTGATGCCAAAACTTCAAGTGTTCATTAGTAAATTGGTGATTGCTATGCAAATTTCTAGTCATTTATTGTGGCATCAATTCTCCAGTACCATTAACTCTAGATGGGCGAGTGAACCCTAATGACAACCCTATTTTTACCATAGAAATCCTATAACTTTTGTGACCACTCTGTACTGAAGTGTCCCCAAGGAGCACTAAGCATGTTTGGGAAAAAATCTTCTAAAGGTCATAACTTGGAGCTTGTGAGGGCTATAAGTGAATTATGAGATACTACAGAACCATGATACTAATATCTACAATAACCTCTCTCACTTCAAAGATATTTAATATTGGTTTAAATTGGCACATTGATCTCTCTTGATGCCAAAACTTGCAATGCTCATCAATGAATTGGCGCACCACTGTGCAACTTTCTAACCATTCATCATGGCATAGATTCATTGGTTCTATTATGTTTGGATGGGAAGTTGAAACCTAGTGATGCCACCATTTAAACCATGATGAGCCTATAACATTTGTGACCACCCCATATTGAAGCATCCCCAAGGTGCACTAAGCATGTTCAGGCAATGAACTTTCTTTGGTCATAACTCAAAGCTCATGAGGGTTATCAATTAGCTATCAAATTCTACAAGACCGTGATAGTGATTTCTAGAATAACCTCTCTCACTTTGGAGAGATTCAATTTTTTTTGAATTTGGCATAGAGATCTCACTTGGTACTAAAACCTACAATGTTCATTAGTGAATCAGTGCACCACTATGCAACTTTTGAATTGTTCATTGTTGCATCAATTTTTTGATGTTGTTAACTCCAAATGGGAAGGTTAAACTTAGTGACACTCTTATTTTGACCATAGAGATCCTAGAACATTCATAACCACCCTACACCAAAGTGTCCCGAAGGTGCACTAAGCACATTTGGGAAGCGATCTTTTGAGGGTCATAACTTAGAGTTCGTGAGGGACATCAATGAACTATAAAATGCTACATGATTGTGATATTAATGTATAAAGTAACCTCTCTCACTTAGGACATGTTTATGAGTATGATTAGTTATGAGTTGTGACCTAAGTTTTGATTTTTTATCAAGGGGCAAGGTGACTTAAATTGGGAATAAGAGTGGGTGTTGAGATTGGAGAGAGAGAGAGAGAGAGAGAGAGAGAGAGAGAGAGAGAGAGAGAGAGAGAGAGAGAGAGAGAGAGGGAGAGAGAGAGAGAGAGCAAGTTTGTCAGACCTTGAAATTTCATTTAGTGAGTCACTAGGGTAAATGTGGTCAAGCGAACCTAGTTGGAATGGTATGCCCAGAAGGATTTGGTATGATATGGAAACATTTATAGGATTCATTTCATCATAGGAGTATATTGGGAAGTTTGTGAATGGCTAAGAATCTTTGTAAAGGTTATGGGTAGAAGATGGACCAATTAGTTGAGTAGTTGTAATAAGAAATGTAGCTAACACTAATAATTGGTGAAACAATGTATTGGAGTTCTTATTACTTCTAGGATCTTGTTGATCCAATCACCATTTCACCATGTAAGAAACATGTTAGAGGCATAAAAACTTCTTCATAAACATAGAGCCTATGAATATATAATAGGATCATCAATCCTATCAAAGATACATTTGAACATTTATAGACCAACAACTCAAATAACCAATACATTAGTCAACAACCTTCTAGGATTCATTAGATTAATTCTAAAAAATAATAGCCAATCAGTCAATATAGTGTTACGTATTCATATGTTAGAATCCATAAACAATGTTCATTTTTATTATTAAATAAATCTCCTATATTACTAGTATCACTAATCACAACCTTCATTCAATTAGGAAACCTTATATGGAAATAATTATCAAAACTGACCACACAAATAGTATCATACATAATACCCTTTAATCTTGAATCAGAGACTTCTTAGGTCATTGAAATCTACAAAACATCAACACTTAATGGATCCCTAGTCAACAATAATCTAAAAGAATGTGGACTTGACTGTCAGTTTAAGGATAGTGAATGACATATACAAAAATTTGTAAGTTACCTTACTAATATCATTTGTCCATTATACCATTTAGGAAGGTGATTGTGTTCTCTTGACATTGTCCAACCATTACACACCATTAAGAACCCTTATACATTGAAAAAATTAGACAATATAAATATATTATCAAAGACAAACCATTTTCTAGTAATTTGCCCACTACAGCATCAAAGATCTTTCACAATACTAAATCAATCTATATGAGACTAAAGCCATTTTAAATACATATCAATGCACTACAATATAACAAAGTTGTAGATTTTCCTCATGGTTAAAGGATTATTTATGGTCAAACCCTTGTCATGTGCTTCAATGATGAGGGTTTCATAATAGAATTTACAACATTTGCTTAATCTCTTAGTGTTAGTCATGAAAAAATATATGACTTGGTTTTAAACAAAGTTAATCCATAATTATTTACTTCAATTTTTTTTCTAATGATTTTCCAATACATTATCATACAAAATAATGCATGGGATTTGTGACTACACATGAATGGTACACATATGCAACAAATCACAATAATATAAAATTAAAAAATATATAGTCATATACAAATATGACTCAAATGAATGTCAAAATGTACATTGATACACAAAATGTGGAACATGCCATCAAAATATATCTGTAAAATCAAAGTTTACATATTTAATGTGGCATATGCCATCTCAAAATGTTCCCTCAAGCATCCCTAAAAAACTAAAATATCCTATGTTGTTGGAGGATCGTCAAAATGCAGCCTCTTTGAGGCAATCTCTGGACTCGTCAATTCTTGTACAAACAAAAAAGACAAAAATGAAGTTACACTATTTAATTTAAATAATTTGTAGATATCAAACTGAAATTTATTCAAATGTATATTGATTAATAATGTAATTAAAAATTTCAATACTTTGTTTACCTTTTGTCATGCCTTCCTGTGGTGCTCAGGAGTTCTCACATAAGTCCTTAGCAAAGAAGGGACCAGGCAACCTCCAACCTAAATATGTTCATATGGTTGTAAAATTTAACTACTAGTTAACCTATAATTTTATTAATGATAGCATAATTAATTAAAAACATAATGAAGAATACAAATTAGAACTTACCTCAAGTGATCTTGACATAGTGCAAGTAGGAGAATCTCCAGAGGAGATTTCCTAATCCCTGGAAATTAACCAAACAACAAAATATAGGTAATAAAAAAAATTTTAGATCCAAAATAACACCATTTCGCATGATAAAATAATAAGATTTGCATCCACCATGCCTGACTGTAAGGCCTTCTAGGTTATGGCCAAATACATAAGCAATTACAATAGTAATTTTGTAAGTCATTGTAAGATCCAACCACTAGCTAGCCTTGATCCATAATCTGGTAGAAACTCCAAGAAGAATCTAAACTTGTACTCACAAGCCACCAAGAAAAATTATTATTTCCCAAGCCTACATTTATTTTCTAGCTCTGCTCAAACTTCTCTTCTCTTAGATGGTCTTCTTCTTCATGCTGGATAATGATGACTCTAGACTCCACAAGGCCCTCTACTTATACTAACCAAGCCACAAGTTAAGCTAGCATAATATTCATTAAATAAAAACTCTCATTAAATACACCCTAATGCCACAAGTTGACTTATCTACAAACATTAAATACAGGAAAATAATTAAATACTTAGGGTAAGCCCCAAGTTTACAATGCATAACTAACTCAAAAGACCACATAAGAGTTTAGGCCCTTAAGAATAGGTCCATGTGTCATCCAAAAATCCAAAACCAAGAATGCAAATGTCGACTCCCTTGGATCAAAGCTCACAAATACAATTTCCAAATTTTGCCAGTAAAATAGGAATATACTATTAGCAGCCACCAAAACAACTCTAACTCCAAGATGATTAATTCAATCATCATGCACACATAGGAAAAGTTCCACCAATATGCCTCAAATACATCCCCAATAGTGTAAACCATAAGGTCCACAAAATCCAAGCATGATGCTCCTACACTCCCCAAGTAGATAGAAAGTGTGTCACATACATTAATGCCAAAAGAAATATCTACACCCATCTTCATCTTTACCAAATTCATCCAATCCATCAAGGAAAAGAGAACCAATCTAAAAATTAACCATGTATTATTCATCCACTGAAGCATCATAATCGAATGAATCTCAGCAACCCAATTAGCATGCTCACTCTGAGGAACAAACAAAACATAATGCTTCACCAAGAATTCCTACAACTAATCACCTAGAAATAATAACATCCTCCAATATGAAATCCATGGCATCAACATCATGTCAGTACAAAACCAAGTAAGGAAAATGTAAGCCCAAATCTACACTAAGAGCAACATGTAAATCCTCAGCCATGTTAACCACAAGCAGCTTAACAACATACATATCTATAGTATCATGTAGATCCTCAACCACATCAAAAACTAGTGAATCCACACCAGCAACATCCACATCAACATGAGTAGAAATATTTATGTCCTCAAAAAAAAAATGTTAAACCATACAAGTAGCAACATGTGAAACTAAAATGACATCCACATCAACATCAATATTGAAATCCATATTAACCATTTCAATAATATTAACCAATACATCCTCAATCATCTCAATAACAACATATGAATTAAGATCCATATCAAAAACCATATGCAAATCCTCAACAATCTTATTTCTCACAACACGATGCTCTACAATTTCTATGTAAGCCATAACCACCTAATCATGAAAACAAATATCATGTCCATCATTAACAAGGTTAGGAACTTGCTCAACAAAAACCACAAGTTTCTCTATAGGTTTCACATTAGACTCCTGAAACTAATAAAAAAAACCAACTTCCACCTCAATCTTTCCATGTCATCTTCTCTATCGAACAAGTCTTCTAACCATCTAGACAACTCACTTCTAGATTGGTAGACTCCAGCTCCAATAATCTTTGTGAAGCTCAACTATCACTTTCTTAACTTGATCGATCACATTAGCTTCCAACCCAATAAATTTATTTGAAATCTTCTTCTCCACTACATCATAAAGATCTACAATCATCACAAGGTCCAATCTTCCTTAATTCATCTTCCAAGATCTTTATAAAGTCTTTGCAACAAATCACCAACTAGACCCAATCTTCACTCGACAAGATCAACCTTTCACCTTCACAATCATCTCTTCATATCAAGATCCATCTACGAGTCCTCTACAATTTTAATTCAAACCATAATCCCCCACCTCATAATAAAGATATCTAGAACTCTAGAAAGAAATATCCACCACAAGATTAAACTCTTCTCTGATAAGATAAACAACTTACATCAAACATTTTCTCTGATACCACCTAACATAGTGTAAGGTAGGAGAATCCCCAAAGGAAATTTTCTAACCCCAAAAAATTAACCACACAATGGAATATAAAAAATAACACAGAGATTTAGATCCAAAATAACACTAATTCTCATAATAGAATCATAAGATTTACATACAACATGCCCAACTATAAGGCCTTCGAGGTTACGACCAAATACATAAGAAATTACAATAGTAATTATGAAAAACCTCACAAGATCTAACAACTAGATATCACAGACCCACAATCTAGTAGAAACTACAAGAAGAATCTAAACTCATGCCTGCAAGCCACCAAGAAACCTTGTTGTTTCTCAAATCCACACTTAACTACTTGCTCTACTCAAAGTTTTCTTCTCTCAGTACTTCTTCTCCATACGGAATAGTGATGACTCTAGACTCCACAATGCCCTCTGATTATACTAAACCAAGCCAAAAGTCAGCCTAGAATAATAGACATTAAATAAACACTCTCATTAAATACGTCATCAAGCCACAAGTCAACTTGTTATAAATATTAAATATAGAAAATAATTAAATACTTAGGACAAGCCCCAAGTTTATAATGCATAATTAACTCAAAGGACCACATAAGAGTACACACCCTTAGGCATAGGTCTATGTTCCATCCAATGATCGAAAACCAATAATGGAAATGCCAACTCCCACAGATCAAAGCTCACGAATACCAGTAAAATAGGAATGTACTATTAGCAACCATCAAATAGCTCTAACTCCAAGATGATTAATCTAATCACCATACATACATAGGACAAGGTCCACCAATATGCCTCAAACATGACCTTAACTGTGTAAACTATAATGTTTATAAAATCCGATCTTGATGATCTTGCATAAGATCTCTCATCCAAAAGTGTCATTTGGGTCATCAAATATACAAAGCTTTGTTGACCCCCCTCCATCACATCAGGTGTCTCCTACGATAGTCAAAATTATAGTTATTACTATCATGATAATCATTTGTGTATTAAAATTAAAATAAGTAACAAATAATTGATAAATTATATACAACATGGTTATGACTCTGAATGGAGATGCATGTGGCTCTATGAGGATGAATTTGTGTCAGTGCATCATCAATGGCCACCCCCATAAAATAAACATTGTAATTTAACATTTCATTAGTAAATATATATATATATATATATATATATATATATATATATATATATATATATATATATATATATAATGACTTAAAAATACCTAATTATGTTACCCTTATCAATGGAAGGTGGTGCGACCCTCTCACATTGTCCCCCATTGAGAGGTGAAACTTTTAAGGGAAAGAAGATGAGAAAATGTGTATAATTCAATATACAATAGGAAATTAATGAGTAATAAAATAATACATATTGTGGAGGTCTCAAGGCCAAATGAAATAGTCGAAAGTGTGATATCATCCACCTCTCTCATATCCTTCCTTGTCATTAGTTGAACATAAAGGAATTGCATACATGTTCATAAGTGTAAAGTTGTCAAAATTATTTTAATATAAATATTGATTCATATTTACAATTTACAATGTTGTGACAAATCAAACATATAGACTTATAGTAACAAAAGGAATCCATGGCTCTGCCTACTCCTCTCTTGTAGGAGTTGTACCTATCTCTACAACAATGTCTAGTGTATCACTGTCCCAAACTAAAAATTGAAACTCTCCATCATTAATGGGACACAAGAAAATATTTGTGTACATAATGTAAGTATGGGGCACACAGACATGTGAGGTACTACCTAATGAACTAGTGTCGACATCATCAACACAAGGAGGACATAATGGCCTAGCCTGTGTGACTAGTAGATTTCTCAATCTATGAATGGCTCCAATAGACTCTACGCTAGCCTCAATGATGATATCAGGATGTTGCACTAGAGGAGGGGGGATATCAAGGGAGTACATATGTGGTGGCTTTATTCCACTAGGAAAATAGTCTATCATGTGGGGCTCCTCCTCCTATGTCCATGTTAGGCCTTCTACTCTAATTGTTTACTTTCTTCCCAAGAAAAAAATCAGCATACATATTTCTCAAGAAATAAAAGGGAACCTCCATATTTTTGTGTGATGGCTTGTCAAGAACCATACACTAGGGATCCCAAAAAATGATTCTTAGTGGCCTTATTGGGGCACCTTTTTACTGACCATTTTGGTTTCTTTTTGTCAAAAATTTTAGTAGTTTTGGGGTCAAAAAATAGGGTAGCTCAATCTCCTTTACTAATATCAAGGGCCTCAATCCCATCATAATCTAAATTGTCATCAAACTAGGAATGCATCTGGTTATGCCAATGAATAGTTGTATCATGTTGCTCAACAAGAGTCTTAATATTAGCCACAATAGTATTGATTGTGGATAGCATGAGAGATCATGCAAGGATATTTTTATAAGACTATTGGATAGTCCTCAATTGATTTAAGTTTTCTTGTCTTAAATCATGAATGTGTGAAGTGTTTTGTGGGGGTAAGAGTTCATTTGGAGGTGGTTGTGGATTTTTTTCAAGATCATTGTTTGGTGAGGGAATGTTTGAAAGTTGTTTGGTGTCAACCATGCCAACTTATATTTAAAATAAACATCTAATTATTATTTGAATGGACATCTTATAAACTAAATCTAAAAAACATACATTTTCATTAAAATAACCTAAATTTTAACAAGAATTAATAAATTAAAGTAAAAAAACTATATAAAAAAATAACTTGCTCATGCTATGATGGAATCTCGGATGAAAAAACTAATGTGCAAGATCATATACTCGATCAAATTGCTCAAACTCCACCACAAATGTCATTAAAATTAAATACAATGACCAAATAAGCATTTGATTTTTCTTAAACCCATCTACAAGCATCGGGTACCTAATGTATCACATATTTGATGTATCAGATACCTGATACATCGAGTACCTAATAAGGCTCATTAAATTTTTTTGCATCAGTGTTAAGATTGGGAGAAAAAATTCAACACAAAATGCTTTTGAAAATTTTTAGATTAGTTTTTTTTTTTCACATCGCTAGTTTTTGGCCCATAATGATCGTGCACATACCCTTTACATACATCAAATTTAATTAAAACTAGATCCTTTAAAATAAAGTACATTTACATATAATTATATGATTATAAAATAATCATTATAACAATGGAAAAACATATATTGAGTATGCATTACATCAAATTGTTGATCGTTTCATTGTGAAAGCAATTAAAAGGGGAAATGTTGCAGCCTATAGTATTGTATAGGTGAAAAAAGTACTTGAAGTATAGGTGGGATACATAAGGAAAAAATAAAGACCTTTCAAAGGGAAGGCTATGTGTGGGTTTTAATTTCTTCCTTGAAGGTAGCATCCATTTATTTTTGCATCAATAGAAAGTATTGCAGTTAGATTTTATAAATATTGAGTATTTGATTGACAATATAGCATATACTAGGTGCATAACATGGTAAATATACAATAACTAGTAGTCAACTTATGGAAAGGAAATAAACATACAAAAAACACATAAATTTGTAAACTTTCATAACATTAAAAGTGAACCATAACTCTGCTTGAAGAAATAAGAATGCAAAATGTAGGTTGGAGGACCACAAATTTGATAAGAGAGGGTATAGGTACATATCAAGTTAAAATTCATAAAAAGGACTAGTCCCCATTAATTAAATCCAAGAATATGATTTTTCATGTTATTATACAAAGGTTCTCATGTTAATTGGTCATTTTCTATTTTCATTACAGGGAGAACATAGAAAGCCCTTTTCAAGTTTGAGTGCATTGAGATGAACTCTAAGAGACCATTTCACTATAAAATACCAAAACTAGAATAAGTGCAGAGTGGTGAAAATAATATTGGGGCTATGAGTTGAACAAAGGTTCAAGCCAAGGTGTGGGATTCCCATAGAGGGTAATAGTTCCCATGGAATCATTTTAAATGAGGAATTCGTATAAAACTCTATCAGATCTAATTATTACTTAGCCCAAATTCTACACAACATTATACTATGATGTTGATATGCAGATGAAAAGAAAGGGACCTAGAATTTTTTTTCTACAAATGTGTTGTTTTCACCAAACTTTAAGAGAGGTGTCTACTATGTTTTATAGCAATTATTGTAGTACATGTTCTTGAGGTTGTTGTGCATAAGAAATCACTAATCTACAATAGAAAAAAATGCATGGACCAATAGAGGAAGGTAGGCTATTATTGATATATACACAAATAAATCTTAGAAAGATCTCACAAATTTTATGAAGTGCAGAGCAATAGAGATGGCACGAGGTGACATATTGTTTGTTTGTTTTATGGGGAGACCAGATAGTTCACCCTTAACACAACAAGTTTTAGTAGAAGGGGATTATGTGGTGAGAACTTTGAATATGCATCGAATGATCTTGTCATAGAGGTATGTAATAAATAAATTAGAGAGGGGATATAGCACTTAAATCAAGGGTGGGAAGATAGTTGGATTTGGGGAAGGGAATGGTTGTGGGACTTACACCATATGAGTCCTTTACAATAGAAATTGTGTTGCTATCCATAGCAAGTGAGAATGTTATATGAATCTTGAAATGTCGCAAGAGGTACACAATTGATGACATATTTTTCTTGTCATTTTTAAATGGTGACATTAAAAGTTCAAGAATATGTTGCGATAATTTTCCATGTATAGTACATTCGATATTTTTATTTTTGGTTTCTACCATACATTGCATAAAGGGTTCATGTGTGAAGGTTGTTATCATTTTAGATGCCAAGCATAAGAAATGGTTATTTTTAGAAAATTGTGGTTAGTTGGTGGCAAATTGTGCAAAGGAATTGGTAGGGCAACATATGAACATTCTTGGTTTTCAGCACACTAGTAACATGTAATGATCATTATGATTCAATTTCAATATTTAATAAGATTAAGGAAAAAATAAATGTATGCCTAATGTAACTATATGGATACGTTCTCAGTAAAATCATTGTTTAGAGCAATTAGTGAATCATTTTTCTTACATTGAAAGTGAAGGAAATAAGTTTTATGAGCGCAACTTTGCTACACTCAATATTTAGTTCACCTATAAATGTTGTTAAGGCCAATTTAATAGTGTACATGTCCTAGGAATCACTGCAAGAGAGACATTTTAGGAAACAATAATAGTGTTTAGCTTATTTTGGGAAGCATTTTCTTTAGTATAGCATATGCATCATTATGAAAATATAGGAAAATTACCTATAAAAGAGAAACATGTATTATTATAGAATTGAAAGAGTAGAATTCCATATAAATAAAAGCTAGAGTGATAGTGGGAGAAGTTATCTTATAGTTTTTGAATAATATATGCTCTTTCCATCTCTAGCATGCAACTTATATTTATTGGGTGCTTTAGTGTATCCTATAACAATAATGCCTAATGCTCTAATGGAGTAGTGTTACAAGCTAGAGTTGTCATTGAACCCAAAGATCAACCAATCAATGCTCAATACAACCACTAGACTTATAGAATAGGGGAGGTGGCTAAGCCATGTCATGAATCTTGAAGGGGAACATTGGCAATTAGTCCAAAAATCCCCCCCTTGGCATTACCTAAGGAGATTTAAACCTATGACCAAGCTCTAATGCCACTTGTTACAAGCTAGAGTTATCATTGCACCAAAAGCCCGATCTGTCAATGACTGATACAACCACTAGACTTATAGAACATAGGAGGTGATTAAGCCATGTTGCGAATCTCGAAGGGGAATGTCAGTGGTTAGTCCAACAAGTAGTTCCTTGGTAAATTAAGGAGCTCAGATATCATTGTATTGGGCATTTTTTTTCAAACATTCTAAACATTGTGAATACTTATATATGAAGCAAGATGAAGAAAGTAGTTAGCATCTCCTCTTTCATACTGTGTCTTTTATTGACTATAAAATTTACTAGGCATACACTTGTGCTTGATTCAAGCTTAAGAAAGAGTGTGTAAATTAAGTCATTGGTAATGTTGGTTGCGATACTCATTCGTCCTTGAATATCAAGCATCCTAGTGTGGACTATTTGTGCTCATGTTGGATTTGTTAGGTTCTTGTAAAATGCAAGGCCATAGGTGACTAGTATGTCATCTTTTAAAGGTAGTTGCAATTTGTGTCATATAAATGTCAAGTATGCTACATATCTATTATGATTTAGTTTTCAATCTGTACATAAAAAAGAGATGTCAGAATTTAAGTAATGATTACAAAGCCATTTGTAGGAACTACATTTTTTAATAGATTATTTGTCATTTGTGATCTTGGATATTATTGAGGTCATCTTGAGCTACCACAGTAGGTGTGCCTATGAAGCTGTAAAATATGAGACATAATATAGTATGATACTCCACTATATAAAAAGTTAGGAAAGTACTTTTTAATGTACATAGTTGTGATATATGGGTGTACTAGCATAATTGCAATACCTTGTGTCAGGATGTGGTCATATGTTATTCACGAGGTTTTGCTCCATCTTAGGTATACCATTGATAGTGACCCTAAATAGAACTGCCAATGTGTAAAAATCTTAGAGACCATTTTGAAGCCTAATCGAGCACTGGTGAAGGGAACATTTGAAGAAAATGTCATAACTCACAAATGCTGTAAAACATAGAAAAGTTTGTTTAAAATCTTGTGTCAAAGTTGAATATATAATATATACTATAGATTTTTATTGAAGTTTAGCTCATTTAGATGTGTGGGATACACACTAAACATTTGAATTGTCAAATGTTTTAAAGAAGTAGTAGGTTTAGAAGAGATGGCATAAGAGCTGTGGGGAGCATCCTAGAACAACCTAGTCTATCTAGTTTATGGGTTGTACTTGATAATGGAAATTTTATGGAGCGATGATCACTAAAAAAAAAGGCAACAATTTTTCTTCTCTAATAGTAATTGTTTCCCAATTTGTGTGATCAGTTTCTACTGAAGAATATTTAGTTGGGAGTGCATTGGAGTACAACTAAGTATAAACACTTTGATGTGGGCATTTTTTATGGTAAGAGGGATACCCATAAAGTTCAAGGAGATTGTGTGGTAAAGTTATATATTATTATTTTTTATAAGGTGGTTGATAGTTTTTGGTAGGCACCAATAATTATGAAGAAGAGATGCATACCTTTTGCAACAGGATTGGTTGTATTCTAAGAATGTAGTTGTTGAATCCATGTTGTTATGTAATGTACTTTTTTTGTACAATCCTTTTATGTAATAGCTTCAACTACCTACACAGTGTTAGTTTCTTGGAAAATCAAGCATATAAAATAAATGATAATTTGATGAGCATTTCTCTATGAGCATCATCTCTAATTTGTACCTTTAATTTTCTTTTATATTAGATAAGGGTATTATATCATTTAACAAAGGATCACTCTTTACCATTGGAGTACACCATATATTATAAGTAAGATGAGGGGAAATGTTGTTCCTTTTGAATGGGAGACCAAATGTTGTAGTTGGAGTTAATTGTCATTGTGAAGGAGTGTTTAAATTTTAGGTATTGACAATTGTTGTGGATAAGGAAAATGTACATGTTGCAAGAAGAATATTTGGATATTGTATTGGTCTTTTTTGGCTCCTTTGGAAGCAACCCATGAATTATTTAGTTTAAGGTAATACATATATCTTTTGTAAAATTATCGATGAGATGAACTCTCTTTTCATGTTGTTTAACCTGATTGGTGACTAATTTTAACTTTATTGTGTGATCTTTTCATATTCATGTGGGTTAAAAATGGATTTGCAAGGATGCTACAAGATGGTTTGTCTAGTATAAATCTAAGATAGTAAATTTTACATTAGTAGTGTTAATATTATGTATCCAAATATGACCTAATAAACTTCATGCTCGTGTTGTTGGCTTGTAAACAATTAGGGAGAATTTGTGTATGTGCATGAATTCTAGAAATGTTCTAAAAATTGGAAAATTTAAAGTGAAAATAGTAACATATGTTCTTGTGAACATGCCTAGTTGTATTTAATTATGTTTGTGCAAACACGAATGCAAGGAATATTTGTGTGAACGTTTCCTTAATGTTCACGTGAACAATTGAAAATTACAAATTAGAAATTTCCATCTGTTTCTAATTTTGTTCATACCATAAAAGTGGCACCTACTATTGTGGGATCACCCCACTGTCTAATTTTTCCTATCATAGATCTATATCAGATCTTCAATGAGGACTTTGTGTCTTCCTCATCTATCAAGAACATGTATAAGGGTTTATCTTCCTTTGAATATTGTTTATTTCTAGTTGTTTGAAAATGTTTTTTACTTTATCAAGTGTGGTATTGATAACTGGTAGATGTTATAACAATTGTGTCATTTTTAAGGGGGTCAATGGGAAGCTAAATTGACAAATTGATGTTTTGTACCTTTTGTAGGATTTTGTATGATGATGCATTTGTATTCTCCTACTATTTTTCATTTAGCAATGTAGAGTCATATGACATGTATATGTTAATGAATTTCTTTATTCGCTATCTAGATGATGTCCATATATAGGAACATCCTTTATCTATAACATGAAACAAATGAGTTCATTTCCTCACTTCTGGAAATCTATCAACAAAGAAGTAATCTACAACTTTGCCAAAAATAATTGTGGCTTTTAAGAATCATCTTTAGAAATGCATTGATCTTGTGCTTGAAGTAGCAATTTCAAATTACTAGGTTTCTTCTAATTTCAAAGTCCATGTCTTTTTCTTCTAGTTTCATTGTGCTTGACTGAAATAGATGTATGTTTTTACATAATTTCTCCCAAAAATTCTCTATGCTTGTCAATGTCACAAAGATAGTCAAGGGCCCTAGTTGTTATATCATCACAAATATATTATTTCTAGTGTGTTTTAAATAGTTGGGAGAAGTGGAAATTCTCCTTAGAGATGTAAAGCCCAATGGGGATCTTATGATTCTTTATAGGTTTGCAGGACTACACGCATCTTAGGTAATCAACTTTTGGCCTTTCAATTCAAATTTTCATATAATTACCCGTGTTAATAAATATATTTGTTGGATAATTATTTTGATAGCTTTGAAAAATATATTTGTTAAATGTGTTACAAAGTTATTGTCCCTATGGATGAGCTCCTATTTTGTTATTTTTTGGTATGAAAAAATATGTGTGGTGTCTTTTGATCATGCAAAGCCACAAAAAAGTTTCAATAAGTTTCCTAAAATATTCCAAGAGGTTTGAAACCCTCTGATGGTGCAATTTCAATAATGGTCATATCAAGATATTTGATTAAGAGGAGGTCATTAAACCAATGGATGAGTGATTCAGTAATAGTTTCTTCATCATGTTCATGAAATGATTCAAGTGTACCTCTTCTTTGATTTCTATTTATTTTTGTTCTTTGTTGTAGGAAAATAGATTTTCCTAGTCTTTATTAATATTGATAATCTCTTTCATATACAACAATATTTTTACAATATTTCTAGCAAATGGATGACACATGTCGGTCCAACATTTCCTTGTGCATAAGCATTTTTCATACCTTTAACTTGCACTTCAATCTAATAGCCACCATTTTGGTTCCATCAATATGTCTAGTTAATGCTTTGTGCACTTGTCAAAATTGACTAGTACATTGATAATTGTACCACTTAATCCATGTTGCACTCTTTTGTGTTCTAGTTTCCTAATCTGTGTGAAAGAAATACAAAGTGAGACAAGTCTTTCTTTTAAGGTAGTTAACGAATGAAAAAGATCTATGTACTTATTGCATCTTATGTTGCATAGAGAAGCAAGAGAAGGGATTTTTCTTACTATAATAGCTTCTATACATCATTTTCAAATAGCTTCACCTATTGAGATTGTTTTCATATTTGTAGGAATAGAGACAAAAGGCAACACAAGTACAAATGTTTTGTTAGCTTTGTAGACATCCTTATAGAAACATAATATTTCACAAAGAGTGCAAGATTGGGTAGGCATATCACTAATATTTTTCAAGTATAGCCTAATTGATTTGTTAATTGCATTAATTTAAGTACTTGCATGTGCATGTCTAGTATGGTAGTAACTTCACCTTGGCCTACCAAAATGTGGGGTTTCACTTTCGTTGTGTGTGGGGGTGTGTACGTTTACAATTTTCTTGGTTGCAATAGTGTGATCATTTTTAATTTTTGGCTTGTCCATATCCATTCTGTGGATTGCTATCTTTAATAATCGTAATGAACAATGAGCATTTGACTTTACGTTGGATAATTTTGTAACTTTTTTCATGCCAGTACTTGCTACAATGCAAATGTTTGTGTCCCTTAATGTATATGTTTTTTTCTATAACTTGATGAAGTGTGGACTTGCTTCATATTAGTACATTATAATAATGCTCATCTAATTGAAGTGGATTGTAATGATAGTGGCCTAAACTATTGTTAAAATATTTTAGATTAAGACATCCCTTTGTGTCTATTCAATTACAATATAATTTAGGTTTTAGTTGTAGAGATGTAGGTCATATGTATATAGTTAGCTAGAATGTGTAGGATAGCAATAATAAAACAATATTCAAATCCTTCAAGGTGGCTTTTAGAATATGGTATTCCAATCTTAGATATTGATTTCCGTATTTGTACAAGAGAGTGTGGTAGAAGAGTGTTACAATAAACTAAAGCATGATAATACAAAGTTATTTTAAAATTTTAATGCATTGGTCAATGATTAAGCTATGAATAAATATAAATCTATCGCAACATATCTATTATCAATTAGGAAGGCTATAGAAACAAGTATGCTCTCATCACATGGAGTAGTGAATGTGCTAAGCCAACTTTTGAGTTGTCATTTTGTACGATGCTTAAGGCATAAATCCTTTCATATCTCTCTCTCTTGAAAAGTTGATCAATGACCAACTCCAAGGTTTTGGATGGTTGTTTCTCAACCTGTTGGATAAACCAATTGAAGATAAATGTGTATGTTCACAAGGAGGCCTTTACTAATTCCAACCAATCTACACACTTGTTGCTGAAATGCAACCACAAAGATAAATATTTTTCTATTATCTATTTTATGATGAATGCAGTGTAATGCCTACCCCTAGTTGACTTTTCATGTTGCATTTATGAACTCTTTGAGGCCAGTTTTATGATTATGTTTTATGATTAATGGTACTTGGTTACCTGATTTGATTTGGATATTATTTCATGCTCAATTAATATATATATATTTGATGAGGCTACTCGATACTCAATTATTTCATGTGTTCATGATTAATCTTTTGATGATAATACATGTATGTTTATATAGTGATTTAAATTCATGATGTTAGTTAGATGAATGATTTATAAGTAGATTCTATGGTTACTTACCCCATACTTTCATGTGTATGGTGTACTTGTATGTTTTACTTTATGTTTGATGTTTCTAATGTGGTTGAGGGATGGAGTCATATCCACCTTTTAGTCAGGATCTACATGATGCACCACTCCCCACCATTACTAGTTTAGTTTAGATTATATGTGTATGTACATGCTTGGATTTTATGCAGATTATAGGTATTGGGCATCAACTTCCTTGAATTTCCAGGATGAGCATGCCCTATAACAATATTGTTGGAATTAACAAATGGGATGATTTACTTCTAGCAGGAGGGGTGAATCAGAAGTAACTATTTTTAACCTTCTCAAATTTTTTTAATTGAAACCATGCACATGCATCTAATTTATCTAATGAACTTGAAAGTAAAGACATGCATGAAAATAGGCAACACAAATTTGGTAACCCATAAACCCTCCAAAATGAGAAGGTAAAACTAGGGTGGGGATGACACCCACAAAATATCACTATAGTAATGTGTAACTTGTTCAAGGTTACAATGTTTGACCACTTCCAATGGTCTGCCCTATGAAAGGCCTATCTTATTAAATACTTTACACTCTCTTAAAAGTGACCTGGTTAAAGGATTTCACTACCCTACTAAAAGTAGGTCTGGTTAAAGGACTTATGTACATTCACTTGGAATGTCACCCTATTAAAGGATTTACAAATGGCTGCTAGGCCAACCTAAGTCCATAGGATTTCCATATCTAATACAATTACTAAAGAGTATTAGAAAACTTGACCTAATTACTTGCAATCTTCAATTGTTGATTCCAAATCCTTGTTCTCCTCTTGCTAATCTGATCCTTTCTTGATCTGATATGTCACTCTGCTAGGTTGTGATACTTTTTTCTTCAACAATTGGATTCTGCAATGCTGCTCTATTCTTCACTAAGTCTCTTAAGCTTCTCTCTGAATTTCACTATAGTTCACCCATACACTTCTCTCTTCCACACATTCAATGGGCTTTCGTCCTCCTTTTAAAGATTTCAAAGACTTTGGATTAGGTATGAATCTATGATCAATATTAAATATTTATTTCCCACTCATTCCTTGCACTTTTTTTAGTGGTTGCATGCCTTCTCCATTTTTCTTATTGGTTGCATGCAAATTGCATAAGTAATGTAAAAGATTCATTCTTATCTTATTGATTGCTTCCATAAAAGAATGTATTATGTAACCATTCTTATTCACATCTATTCAATGAATTATACTAAATTATACTCCCCCTTTTTCTTAGATGCAATAAATAATGAATGAATATTCTTATTCTCCCCCTTATTATTTCTGCCCCTTTTTGACACTTATGTCAAAGGGTCCTAAGGATGAATAGAATACTTTTAAAAAAATGTTTTATTTACCTCCATAATCATCTTGAGAGAAGCATCCCAATTATCTAAAGCTATCTCCAATGACTTGTGTTGGGTGGCTATCTCTGCTACAAGATGAACAAGGCCTTCTAAAGTATAAATATTTGGGTCTTTCTTTAGTACATTTTCTGCATAAGCATGCTCCTTGTGAAGTACTTCCAAATGTGGAGTTATGGAGGATTGAATTTGCATCAATTTGGCCTTAATGTTAGCCTCCTCTGCTATCAACACAGCTAATACCTTCTATGTATGAAGCATTGCTGCAAAATGCTTCTCACTCTGAGCTAGACCTTTTGGTAATTGTGTGCTGGAAATCTTTAGATTTTTCTCCAAGCTCATTATTCTTTGGCTCATTTCTTGTGTGAAATAGGATGAATCACACAACTTATTGTACAATGAGAATACATTCTCAAGTACCTTTTTCACTTTTTCAATTTTCTTTGACAATTCAACTTGTGAAAGTGCAATTTCACTTGGTATCTTTTCATTTACTTTCATCTAAAAAATTTTTTTTGACCGTTCCAATAATTTGACATTGGTTTCAAGGTCCTCATTCTGTACCTAGTCCACAATATTGGATAATTGCTCCATTATGGGTTGAGTTTCATCAGGTACTTGCAAGCTAAACGCGTCAAGAAATATGTCCTTGATCTTCATTAATGCTTGCTTCTGCCTGTACTCATTTTTTATTATCTCTTGCCTTTTTCTCCTTTCTAGTTCCTCTTGTACTTCATTTATCTACTACAAGTTCATTTTCCTTGAGTCATAGCTTGGTATGAGTTTTTCTTCATCGAGTGCAAGATCTCCATAATGAAGTACCCTTGCAACCTTGGTAGTGCTCGAGCCAAGTGCTAATATTTGCAATGGTATTGCATTAGTGCTCGGCTTCTTCTGAGGAGTCCCCGAGGTAGGAAAGTTCACTAATGTTTGTATTGCCTCTTGCTCCTTAGGGGCTTTCTCTACTTATTTCTCCTCTCCTCTACTGCCTTGATCAATGATGAAAATTTGAGGAGGTGCACCTTGGGTTTTTATTGCAGGAACATCTTGTCCTATTTGTTCCTTTGGTTGCTCCTCAGCAATAGTTGTCACATTTGTTGTAGAATCAACCTTAGTAATTTTGTCATGCACATCTTGCTCTTTGGGTTGATCTGATGTAGCTGTGGGAGGTTGTGTAGATTGTTCTTGTGTAGTTTCCTTCTCCCTTGTTATTTATGCTACATCTTTTTGCAGTTCATCAACACTCACCAATGCTGGATTTGTGCAAAGTTGTGCTTGTAGTGTTGATTGGTGAAGGATCTTCTTGAGATCCTTTGTAGTTAAAGGATTGATGTTCTGAGCAGAAGTGTCACGAACATCCTTGACAATAACTATAACTATAGGTGTTTTACGTGGAGGACTTGGTGGTGGTAGTCAAGTGTCTTGGACACTCTATTTAGTTTATTGTTCCTCACCATGTTCCTTCTCCACTATCTCTTTTTATGTTTCTTTTTCTACTTCATCTTTTTTCTTTCTCTCCTTCTTCCTCTTTCTCATTCTCTTCTTCCTCTTCATCATTCCTACCCTCAAATGGATCTTCTTGTCCTTCTTTTACAATTGTCAAACCGTATATAAATTTCCACATCTGTGTGGATTTCTCAACAACATCTTCAATTTGATTTTGCAAAATACTGAAGGCTCTGTATTTGGGTGCAAATTTGCTCCCATGCTTTTTACTAGCCTTAGTTATATGACCCTTAGTGAGATATGGCATTACATGAGCCAATGTAGAATCTCTTATTTGCTTCTCCATCTCAAGAAAGTAATGCCATTTTTTTCAACCAATGCACTTAGTTCTTTAAGCATTGAAGTGTCCAGTTCAAGTGGCGTTGTCTTGAACTTAGCCATTATAGTGTAGATAGATTCTTCCACTATGTTTTGTTGTTCTTTTGACAACTTATTGAATTCAATGGTCTTTAGACCAGACAAATCTACATTATCTCTTATATTATTGCAAATATTTTCTAATTTAGATGTGGTGGAGCATCTTACCAATCTAAATTGTTGTTCATCAGACTTTGTTCTCTCCTCATCTGATTCTGGAGGTGCAACATACTTCCTCCTCTTTTTATGCTTGAAAAGTCTTGCTTGTTCTATTTCTTTTTGTTTATCCTGCTCCTTTGCCCCTTGTGTAATGGCCCTGGTGTCAACCCTTGTTGTTGGCTTGGCTAGACTTGGCTTTGCAAGTTTCTTTTTCTTCCCTTTAGGTTGGGCAACCGGTTGCTTCTGAGCTTTCCTTTTTTGTGGCTTAGCCTTCGGAGCTTCTTATTTTGTACCTTCTTCTTCATATACATCTTCTCTGATATCTTGGGTTAGGGCAAGTGGCCCTTGATCTTGCTCTTCTTCTTCACCCTCGGCATCTTCACCTTCTTCTTTAGCTTCCTTTGTAGTTCCTTCTCCAAACTTTTCTTTAAGCTTTTTTAAAAGTTTGTCTTTCTTCTTCAAAGTGGAGGTAGTCTTCAACTCCATGTCCACTTTGGATCTCACCACGTCATATGTTCCAAATTGTGGTGCATCTTTGTCAATTTCATCTACAAGTAGTGCAATTATTGTTGTTGATGCTTCATCTATATTTATCTCATACCCAAGAGGTCTCAACCATCTCACTCTTGGTATGGCTGCTTGTATATATGTGTAATCAATATCTACAAGAAATAAAACTTCATTTACATGTTTCTCGACCAAAGAAACTAGAATTATGAGCCTTTGCTTCATTGATTTCTTAAAATCTTTAGAATAACTAGTCATCAAGGTCTCAAAATTGGCTTCCATCTGCTCTATGTATTCATTAACCTGAGCTATGATAAACTTGTCATTCTTCCATGCTACTTTACCAAAAGAAGGGAATTCATTCTATACATAAAGGAAAATACATATCAAAATTGCACCAAATTTACATTATGCTCCTTTTGTTCTTCTAATTGCTACTAAATTTTCATTTATCTGTTGTAGTTGCAACTCTATAAGATCATGTGTGTGATCCTTCTTCACTAGTTTATATCCTATATCCACTGCAATAAATGGCACACTGTTGATTCTACTAGACTGATAAAATTTGTGTGCAATGACCCTTACTACAAAGTCAACTAGAGGGTCTTGAATTGTGTCAATTGTCATCCCTCTTTTATTCCATTTTGCACTGATGTTTTTTTCAATTGCCTCCTTAGAGTCAGTTCTAAGGGTCTTTGGCCGATCTAGGGTTGGGTACCCTATCACTCTATGTACTATCCTCTTAGTGATCTAATCTATTCCATCTTAAACACTGTGGAGAAATCTAGGGCTTGCATTAAACCCTTCCTTTCAACAATTTTGAACTCCTCTTTCAATACTCTGTTGTCACACAATTTCTCATATGCCTTCCTCATTTCTATGTCTCCTATGGCTCCTATCTTGCAGTTGTAGCATTTTCTTACGTCCTGAACCATTACAACTTTTGGGGCTGTTATGGAAAGGGCTCCAGCAAGATTGTTTTTGTATGCAACCTCTGGTATTGGGCAAAAATTGGGTTGTCTAACCTCCTTTAATACTAATTGAACTTCAAATGTATCCTTCTCCTAATTTTTTCTTGAGCTAGATGCCATTTTACACAAACTATGGTTTCAACACAATGAAAATACAAAACTGTGTAGCTCGACATAATCGTAAATACCTTAAAATCAATGGATTTGTGCTTGAAATGTTGTTGGAATCTTTGTATACACTGGTTTCTTCACCTTGGATTCACCCTGTGCTCTTTCTCATCTTTTCTCTGTGTTCGTAGTGAAGAAAAATGAATGAAAATACTATATTATACCCTATTTTTATTGCATTTATTGCTCAGTACATTCATAATTATCCACTTGGCTGCTAAAGGATTCTTCATTACCTTTTCATCACTTGGCTTCCACAGGAGTATTACTCACTTGGCTTCAATTGAGATTTCTTCTTCACTTGGCTTCCTCTACCAACTCAGCTTCTACCAATCATTTGGCTCTTATAGACTTTGACAGTCAACCCGGCTTGTACTAGATTTTTACTCGACATCTGGGGGCAACTCGACGATACTTGTAAAATCTTGAATTTTCAACTTTGCATCTTTGTTCATGTTGATCTATTCTTTTTAGTACTTTCTTTTCTAGGAACTAATGTATGATAAAGCTTTGTAAATCAATCTCTCGTGCCTTCTTTTGCTTAGTTTGATAAAGTGTGACCACTTGACCTATTAGGTGAAGTGATCCCTTCATTTGATGTGCTAACCTCATCTTTCTTCTTCCATGTCTTGCCCATTTCTCCTCTAACATGTTCAACATCTACCTTCTCTTTACCTTTGTCATTCTTTGAGTTGGGTGCCTTCAACTTTGTTGGGAAGTTGCTACTGATATGACTAGTTTTCAAGCAACCAAAACATGTGGTTTGGCTCAACCATCTACTATAGTTTCCTCTAAAATGTATCCTTGTGCAGTTTTTAGGAATGTGTCCATATTCCAAACAGTAATGACAACTATACCTGGTGTTGTAGTCCCAATTGTAGTGATGACCATGCTTACCTTCCCTTGTTGCCTAATTTGATGTCCACATAGGCTTTGATCTGCACTCAAATGCTTTATGTCCATACTTCTTGAAATTGTAGTAGTGACCTTCAAATTTTGGTGTACTGATAGTCCTAGTCCTATAGTTGTGCTTGATGTCCTTATTTTTTACACTTATGACAAGAACTTGCATTCTTAGGTTTGTCATGCTAATAGGCATTCTTACTTTTGCATACATTAGAAGTATGTCCCTTTTTACCATAGAAATGATAAGTAGGTTTAGTGTTCTTACCTTTGTTACTCCTTTCTTCTACAGTCTTGGATGATTCTCCTTGTTCAGTGCTAATGTAACCTAGTCCTATAGTATCATCACTAGCCCTTGGTGATTTCAGTAGCTGCTCAAAGTACTTAATGACCTCATTGGATTTTTTGAAGCTTTCTGCAATCTCCTTCTCTCTTTTCTGATCATTTTGGGGTTGTTCATTTTGCATCTTTAGTGTAGAGATCTCAATTTCCTTGACATTCAGTTCATGATGTGCATTCATCATTTGACTTAGGGTGTCCAGTTGCATGTTTGAGATTCTTGCAAGTTCAATTAATTTTTCTTCTAGACTATTGGTAAGGTGTCTCTTGTCTTCTTCAAGCATAGCCTTGTCTTCAATGGCTCTTTTCTTCTATTCAATTACTTCACAAAGCATCATGGCTTGTGATTCTTGTTCAAGCTTGAGTATTCTAATTTCTTCTACTTGAGCTCTATTCTTCTCCATCAAGTCTTCTATTGTTGCATCAAATTTTTTGGAATCCCCATTTGAAAATACATTGAGGTGTCAATCTCCTTGTACTATGTGTCATTCTTAGCTATCGCAATCTCTTTTCTTCTTTTTAAGGATTTCCTCAATTCTCCTCTAGCTTCTTCCAAAGCATGTAAAGCAAGTTTTATGTCAATTATCTGATTCTCTATTATCTTCCCAAGTTTGTAGACTTTCATTTCTAGATCTTTTCTCCAAGCTGTAAGGCTCCTTGTGAGAACTTAGCTTTGATACCAATTGTTGGAATTAATAAATGCGATGATTTACTTCTGAGAGTTGGGGGGGGGGAGTGTGAATCAAATGTAACTATTTTTAACCTTCTCAAATTTCTTTAATTGAAACCATGCACACGCATCTAATTTATCTAATGAACTTGAAAGTAAAGACATGCATGAAAACAAACAACACACAAATTTGGTAACCCAGAAACCCTCCAAATTGAGAAGGTAAAATTGGGGTGCGGATGACACCCACAAAATATCACTGCAGCAATGTGTAACTTGTTCAAGGTTACAATGTCTAACCACATCCAATGGTCTGCCCTGTGAAAGGCATGTCTTGTTAAAGACTTTACACTCTATTAAAAGTGACCTAGTTAAAGGATTTCACTACCTTGCTAAAAATAGGCCTAGTTAAAGGACTTATGTACATTCACTTGGAATGTCACCCTGTTAAAGGATTTACAAATGGCTGCTAGACCAACCTAAGTCCATAGGATTTCCATATCTAATACTATTTCTAGAGAGTATTAGAGAACCTTTGACCTAATTACTTGCAATCTTCAATTGTTGATTCCGGATCCTTGTTCTACTCTTGCTAATCTTATCATTGCTTGATCTAATATGTCACTATGTTGGGTTCTGATACTCTATTCTTCAACAACTGGATTCTACAATGCTGCTCTGTTCTTCACTAAGTCTCTTAAACTTCTCTCTGAACTTTACTGTAGTTCACCCATACACTTCTCTCTTCCACACATTCAATGGGATTTCATCCTCCTTTTAAAGATTTTGAAGACTTAGGATTAGGTATGAATCTAGGATCAATATTAAATCTTTATTTCCCGCTCATTCCTTGCACTTTTCTTATTGGTTGCATGCCTTCTCCATTTTTCTTATTGATTGCATGAAAATTGCATAGGTAATGTAAAAGATTCGTTCTTATCTTCAAGATCCTTCAAGATTCATCCATGTCGGCTCCAAAAATGGTTTACATCTAAGTTTGTGAAGGCACAAACTCATATGTTGATTCCTATGTTACTCGACACATATTGGTTGCTGATGCTCAGCACATATAGAAAAAATTGGCTCACACAGCTCCTATAAAAATTCTATTTCACTCGGCATCTATAGTGACTCGGCACCTATACTTTTCTCGGCACTTGAACTTTACTCAACACCTAAAGATTCCTTAGCACCTGAAGTTCACTCAACACTTGTTGAACTCTCTAGCTCGGCATACATTGTAGCTCGACTTCTGTATTATACTCGCCATTTTCTTTAGAATTTAGTTAATTGTGTTGACACTCAAATGTCAAAACCAATCTGAGACCAACAAGTATCTCAATGGTAAATGATGGGAGATAATTCAAGTCCAAATCCTAATCCTAAGCTAATTGTCCTAGAAAATAGAACAAGTATCTAAGTTATTTACCCTTCTGAATTCGTCAAGTGACATGAATTCATGATTTTGACCCTTGAGTTTGAGTTAGTATCATGTCCTTTATAATGGATTTTCATATTTAGTTTTGTGGGTTTGTTGTGATTTTCAGTAATAAGTAAATAAAATAAAATATTATTATATGATTTTTAAGAAAATAATTAAATAAAAGAATTACATTTAAAAGATTTAATTAAGTTCTAATAATTTATTTAGGAGTTTCATTTTTATAAGAAACTCTAATTATTATTATTAGTTAAATTAATAAATATTTCATAAAGACATCTTGTGATTTAACGAGAGAGAGAGAGAGAGAGAGAGAGAGAGAGAGAGAGAGAGAGAGAGAGAGAGAGAGAAGAAATTAATTTTAATATAGTTTATTTTAATTAAAATGCAAAAGTTTGCACATGAAATTAAAATAAAAGAAAAGGTTTTGCATGATTGAAAAACCAAAACCCTAATTGGAGAAAGCTCCTTATTAAGAAATCAGAGCTCATTTCTTCACACACAGTTTTGGAGGACCCAATTTCCAAGAAGAGGGTTTTCAAATGAAAGAAAATTTTCTTGCAAGCTCTGTGCATTCGATCATTTAGCATTAGATCCAGGTAAGATCTCATTGAAGTTTTGCACAGTAATTCTCCGTGTCTATATGGATTTGTTTTAGAAATTGTTGGGTTGAAACCCTTGATTGAGAATTCGTATATTCGTAATTGGGTCATTTTAGAAAAATTATAATCCGAGGTAGGTTTGGGAAAAAGAAAACCAAGATTTTTATTTACAAAATCAATCAGTTATATTTATCTTTCCTATCAGATCTATATTAGATTTTGTTTATAAATATAAATATATATATATATATATTATATAAAATTACTACAGTAAATAAATTTACTATGATAATTATGATATATATATATATATTTTTTTTAAAAGCAATTTACATTACTAGAAAAATGGATTTTTTGTGATTTTATACGGGGGGTTTATATTTTATTTTTAATCAAACATATAAAAAATAATAATGTTAAATGGAGATCGGGGTCATCACTTCCCCATCCCCAGGTTGTGATAGCAGTTTGGCTACAAAGGTAGCCAAAGCTACCATGAGTAGCCAAAGTTGCTACAACAACCAAGGTTGCTAAAGTAGTGGCCTACAGGCCTTTCTAAATAATGAGGCATGCATTAGTTATATATTTTTATTAATTAAAATTTTAATATTATATTTTTATTATTTAAAATTTTAATATAGTTTTTAAAATTATTTAATTATTTGATATAGTTTTTTATAATTATAAATTAATTTAATTAATATTAAATATTATTAATAATTTTAAAATAATTTTTATTATATTATTAATTAATAATTATGGTTATTAATAAATTAGTATTATTTTATTAATAATTGAATAATTATTACTTTAAATAATTTAATAATTATTATTTAATTTTAACAATATTTAATGAAAGCATTAGTTTTATAAGTTAGCAATAAGTTGTGTTAGTTTGGTTTAAAAGGAAAATGGATTTAGTTATAAGGAAATGGTTCCTAATACTAGGATATTCTATTAATTTTGGTTATTCAAAACTTTTAAGTATTTATGATATTTTGGGAATGAAAACTAAAACCCTATTTGTATATCAAACCTTTGTGTTTTGAAGACCAAATGAACTGTGAAAACAATTGTTAAAACTTTGATGAGATGTATCATGTATTTCATGTTGGGGTTTGGGTTTGACTTAGTACGTTGACTAGTCAGGATGTTTGCCAGAGGCTTGGGGGTTTTGTTTTATGATGATGTTATCTATACAATCGTTTATACATGACCATTGTGATGTAGTTATGTATTTTCTATGATGAGTTTGCTCAAATGTTTGTGGTGCTTTCAAGTTTCTTGTGTAGAATTGAGGTGAATTGTGTGACTTTTCTGGTGTAACCTTTGAGTTTTGATAAGTTATCTTGTGATGCTTCCCAGTTACTTGTACAAGACTGAGGTGATTATTGTGATTGGTCTTTAAGTGCTTTCCAATTGCTTGTAAAGGACTGGGGTGAATATTGTGTTTTATAAATAGGTGCTTTCCATTTTCTTGTAAAGGACTAAGCTGAAAAATGTGATTTTATGAGTTGTACTTTTCATGAGTTTAGGGTAGGTAATCTATTTGTACATTGGAAAGTGGCTTGCAATGGATGCTAGAGCCCTCAAGAGGCTACCCAGGTAACCCATTGTAAGTTGTTTTAATAAGTGATAACATTTCATTAAATGAGAGTAAAATGAATAAATAAGAGTAAGTGTTTTTCCTCGCCCATGCCTTGAGTGCTAGTATAAGCTAGGATGGGAGTAGAGAGGATGCTTGGTTGTGACCTTGCCTCATTAGTATTCCTTGTCTATACAAAAGGAGATTGATGTTGCATAGAGACACTAGGGGACTGGAGTCTAGAGAAGCTTCCAAAGTAACCTTAGAGTTGGCTCATGTGATGAAACTTCCCCACTTGCATAGTAGATTTCCTACATGTCTTTTTTTCCTTTGGGTTTAGATGTTACTTGTGTCTCGGTACCTTTGAGATAGATTGCTATTAGGATTTCCTTGACCTAGATGTTGGTTATGACTTGTGGATTGATATCCATTTGGGACTTGAAAGTATCTCCTCAGAATAGTGGGAGTGGGTCATTTAGGTTCCACGAGGTCGAGTGTTAGTGCTTTTTACTTATACCATTGAGATTCGATAGCTGGATGTCGATGTTGGATGTCCTTATGCAGTTATTATTGTCATTGTGATGATGTGTTCTAATGTAAAGATTATATTTTGTTGTACTATATTTTTTTGTCAGAGATATTATGAGATGATGTATTTTATTGATGATGTATATTCTTTGAACTTTTCATACATTATGATTTGTACAACAGATGATTATGCATTCAGGTTATGTCAAGTGGCATCTTAGGTAATTGTATATTATTTAAATGGATTCGTACTTGTGGTTATTCCATGATGTGGATTTTGGTTATGTGTTAGATTTAATATTAATAAAACTTATATATGTGATTCAACGTCATGGAACCCTTAAGAGATGTAATTTGTTTATGATGGTTGTATGTATGTGATTTATTGCTTCCACTATGTTGTTTGATGTTATTATCTTTAAAAAAAATGTTTGGAAAACTTAGTGAAACTTTAAGTTTATTTCTTTTGGGTTCCTTGGCGTGATGTTACATGTAGTCTATTAATGCAACTATACTAGCATACCTAAAAATTGAAGTAAATTTTTTTTGTAAATTAAGCTGAGAGATATCTAATTTCAAGATATCTTAAATTCAAATATATTAAAAATATAGTTACAAAATATTTGATTTTGTTACAAAAAAATACTTTTCTAATATTATAATTATATACATTTAAAAAAATTCTTATATTACTTTTAAAATATCTATAATCATAATTTAAAAACTTGTAATCCCTTTTTCACTTACTCTCAGTAAATTTTTTTTTTTTTAGAAATAAAAATTCTTCATAGAGCTTTAAAAACTCATCTTGATTACTTGTTGTTCAGAAAAATCAAACAATATTAAATTAGTCACACATCACATCTTTTGTTCATTAAACCATCTTTATGAGTGATAGGCTGATCCGGTCTCAAAATGGGCACTTGTCAAAAACCATCAATTTTCATGCAAATAAATATTGAATATTTGCATATCATAAGTGGGCCTTTCAAGTCTTTCTAATTGCATGTTTGTTTATAGAAAAGAAGGAATACAAAAATGGTGGCATTCAAATTGGACCGAAAAAGAGAAGTTATTTATATGAATGTGTCAATGAAGAAAAGTGTATGACAAAAAGAATCTAATAATTTCCCTGCAACAAGAATTGGACTATAAAATCAAAGGCAGAGAAGATAATAATCCATTCTAATTTTTCACAACCTTGCATTACTTGAGAAAAAGTCTATGAATTGCTTCTATTGTTGGCGGTGTTCAACTCATATATTTTCTTTTACTCCTCATCTTAATATGTTTAACATCCAATGCTTCGAATCCAATCAACATCATGATTTTATTATCAGTGAAAACTTTGAAATGACTATCAAATTTATTTTTTAATGTTAAATGTTTACATTGATGAATTCTTTGACTGTAGAAAGCATCTCGACTTAATGAATTCCTATTTTAACACAAGTATTTGAAAATAAAATAACAAAGATAGAGTAACAAGAAATTTTAAGCAAATAATTAAAAGGGAAATTCCTAACGGACATAAGCCTAGGTAAAAATATGTCTACAAATTAAATTATCAAAAGATTCTTGGCAAAAAGCCAATTAAATTAGGAGCAATCTTTCCCTACTTCCAATGATGCAATAATCAATGGGAACTTCAATTATAACCTAAAGATGTTTCACATTTCATCAAATCGCGAGGCCACAGAAAGTGCGCTCACATGAGACAAAATGTTGTTCAAGATCAAAGATGATTCTTTCTCCAATTCATCACAATAGTGGAATTCGTTAACACAAAACAAACACCAAAACTAAAAGATCACACAATCATAACAACACAATAAAACCATTGGCTCCATTATTTTTTATGAACATACATTCACAAAAATAACACACTTTGGCAAGAATAGCTACACTTAGAATGAGAGCACCAGTAGCATATATTATTGTATCAAAATAATGGCTTGGAGTACATATTACATCCACGTATTTAAAAGAAAACATCTCATCCTTTTGCATTAGGAGTGAGAGCTCTTCAAATGCAAACTCATGCTAAAACTTAATAAAATAAAGCTAATTATATACAAACTAACTCTCTAAATGGTGCTAAGTAGGTCTCCACCCTTGTTTATATCAATTAATGGGTGCATGAGCCTTTACATGACATAAAAGAATAAAATAATGAGAAGATAAGAAGACAAAATATGTGAGATGATTTGGAAGTCTCTAGGAGCTCTAAAAATGGAAGCTCGACCTTCTCTAGGTGCCTTGAGGAGTTGAACTATCGTCAAAATGTGTTTTTAATGCATGGAATTCTCTAAAATAACAATTGCCAGTTAATTGTTAGTGCACTGCTTCTCAAAACTGTCAGCACACCTCTGAGAAAAGTGCATTTGCACACCTTGGTGATAGGTTCCAAAAATTGAAAAAATATTCCAAGTGTCAAAACTGAATTTTCAGCATTTGGATTTTCTTTCCTTTTATACCAAAATCATGTCTGTATATTTTCCCTTAAACTTCTCTATTATACCCTACTTTTCTAGCCTTCGGTAAGTCTAATGAATCATATTCATTCTTAACTACTTGTTAGTAGTTTCTTACTTCTATGTTGGTTTTCGCAAAATCCTCAAGCTTGGTGTCTAGTTCCAAAAATAATTCTCCCATTTTGAATGCTTGTTGTACATTATCTTCTGATGAAAAATTTTCAAATGTGTCTCTAAATTGTTGAACTATTGATTGCACTAAGGAAAGCTTGTTCTTTGAATCATCTTCAAAAACCTCAAGGCACGACATTATAGTACTTTTCTACTTCCAAAAATTGCTCTTGAGTTTTATCCTTTATCTAGTTGGATTCCCTCATGTAATCCCTCAATAACCTTATTCCTCAAGGATATCTTCTCTATCTAATCATATAACTTATCTAGCTCCTCTACCAAGTATATTTCCATAAGCATCTGCTACCTTTGACCCTTCATCAATCTAAGTGTTTGTAGATCATTAGCCTATGTATGCACTTCATCCATCAACCCAAACTAGTGGTTTATAATGGAAACCAATTTGTCAACATTAGTCTAAATGTTGCACAATAGGTTCAAATTGCCATGTATTATTTACACTCCTCTTTCTTCAAACCTATAATGTCATTGCTAACATGCATCCAAATATGAATCCATTTGTGGTCCTTTCTGCTTCATTTCAAATGCAACTCCAAGAGTGATCTTAGGATTATCTAGGTCAATGCCCACCACCCTATTCAAGTAGTCTCTCAATTTCACATTCTTCATGATGAAGTCAAGTGTTCTAGCATCACCATTAGGTGGCTCATGCTTCTTTATCACTTTTATCAACTCTTTCATTCCCTCCTCTTCAATTAGTTCCATATGCTTCTTTTGTTAAAACATGACCTACTTCTTTAACCATGATGGTGTAGTCCCCATTAGTTACATGTTTTTGGATGAAGAAGTTGGTTCCAAAGAAGGCTCCTTTCCCCTATTACTCCTCTCTAGAGTCTTCTCATGTTGAGGGAATTCTTTGGAGGGAGTTTCCTCTATGTTTTGACTTTTAATTTCTATTTGATTCATCAGAGGAAGTGGCCCTATTGACCCTTCTTCCATTATCATGGCCCTAACCTATGGTGGTGGTAGAGGAATGTTGAGATATCCTTGAAGTAGAGGAGGCAATTGATTCCAATCCTCTCCTAATGGCTCATTTGTGGGAGTATCCCTTATCTTTTCTCCTACTATCTTGGTGCATATAGGCATAAAATCAAAATATGAAAGCTCAAAAATGTTGGCTCCTTCACCCTCCATCTTAGTTATACACTTTTATTGTTCATCCTCATAAGTTTCTACCTAGATAGGCTCCCTAGGGGAAGATGGAGTTGTTTGAGTAGAGATTTTCCTTCTCTCCTCCTCTATCACCTTAGCTAAGTGAGTTCTTTCATTTAAGGGGACACTTTTAATTTGTTCCCCTTCTTCCTCATCCTCTTCTTCAGGAATGGTTTTTGGTACCTATGGTGAAGGAATATTCTACTTCTTCTTCAATTTCCTCTTTTTTATACCTACCACCATTTTTTATGTTTGATCTCTCTTTGACTCTGATGAAGAGGCTTCTTCCTATGAGGTTATAGGTGGTGGGATGCCTTGCTCTTCTGGCACTTCTAAAGCAGGCTCCTATTGGGTTGCACTTGTGGTTTCTCTAGCTTAGCTAACTCTGGCTCTTGTTGGGCTTCTATTACGTGGGCCTCGATTAGTTTCTTCCTTTCCATAGGGGCTTCCCATTTCCTTTTACCCTTTCCTTTGTTAGTCTCAAAATACTTGACCTCCTTCTCATGTTGGCATACCATTTCTGACCTCACTAGTGCTTTAGCAGGGTAAGTCAGTATGGTGACATTAGTACCTCTTCCTTTAGTGGGCCTAGTTGTAGCTTGGAGAGGTATAGCCTAGGTAACTATATCTATCTGAAATGGTTTCGTAATCCATTCCCTTATAAGTCATACTAAATGTCAACCCCAATTATCAATGTCATCATTTTCCTCATGCCCTATTTTGACATTCATAATGGGCCTATCATATATTTTATCCCTATTGTACAAGGGATCCATTATCTCAAGGGAGTCCTTGTCCTAGGCCTTTAAGGGTATCTCCATATTGAGAACCTTTTCTTCTAGATGTAGATTTGTCCTAAAATAGTCCCTAATGTGGATATCATATTCATCTACCACATTCATCTAATGGCACTCCACGGTTTCCTCCATTATGAACTTCTTCCCAACTAGATGTTGCACCATCTTGATGTTATCAAAATACAAGGGTTGAGCTTGATAATATTCTAAGGGATATTGATCCCACTCATAAGTCAAAGGTAGCAATATCCTATGCTTTACCTTGAGTACTCCAACGGTGATTGGCCAAACCCATGTCTTCTTGTGTTGTTTCCTCACTTTGTCATATGCAGAAGTGAGTTGGTGAGCTATCTCCAATAGTATGAGTTGGTTTGAAGGGTGCCTTGGGAGCTTCTTGCCTAACACAAGAGAATACTAGCTACCAGGAGACAGGTAAATATCTTGAACTAGATGTAGTAGGCTCCTACTTCAGTTATCCTTGCTATCACCTCTACTGACATCCTTTTGGCATAATCACCTTCGATGAATATGATGATGAATAATATGAAACCATTAGTCACTACCCTATATTCTACACTTTGTAGTGGGAGCTTCTTCTTCACTAGTTGTGGATACACCACATAGGGCCAAGCATTTGCATCTTGCATAATTCCTTTCCTTTATAGCCTTGGGCAGTCTGTAGTTCTGGCTACTAGTAGATACACCACATAAGATGTCATGTAAAATAGTGGATCATTCTTAACTGATATTCATTTCTCATCCAAGTTGTCACTTAGGATGGTGGCCCAATCAATAGGCATCTTAGTGGTTATTATCATCTTAATGAAGTGCACCATTCATGTCTCTAGGTGTCTTGCCATAAGAAGGCCCATACCTTTGTTGAGGAGAACAATTGAGTACCTGATATCATCTTTGGTGTACCCTCGAGTCATATCCACCTTTCCTACTCTCTGGCCCCTAGGTGTCATATTAATCAAGAATGTGGATTGCACCAATTCCTTGGCCTCTTTCTCATTTTCCCAATACCATCTATTTGCCCCTTCATAGGATATTTGGAGGTATTGATCTACACTCAGGAGGTGAAAACCTTCTCTATGTTACATGGTTTGAGGTCAAGGACTATCTCTCTAGTTATGTTCTTTACGACCTTCTCATCTGGCATGTGGTGTTGAGCTAGTGTCATAATCATTTCGGAGGATTGGAAGGATGTAGGGTTTGAAGCGGCATTCACTAAGCCACTCCAGATTAGAGTCGATATCATTGTTGATTTTTCCTTCAATTTGTTGCAAAGTGTTAGTAAGGCATTCCAACAAATATGGCCAAGTTCTATGTCTCTATTGTCTATATGTTTGTCTTCGAATCTTCATTTCTTTGGAGCTCTTTGGTATTTTAATGCTACTAGTTTTGGTGCTATCTTTGCTTCCATGGAGGATGATGATGATGTCATTTTATTTGCACAAAAAGGGGAAACATTAGCATCTTGAAGTTAGAAAATAAAAATGGGAGTCAATCAATACCCATAGTGATGAAAAAGTGAGAAAAAAACTAGTCAAAGTTGAGAAAACCCCCCTTAAGTGTCTGAAAAGTGCACTTGCACTTTGCACTATAAGGTACCTGCTTAGTTGTACACATAGCGCATGTGTGTACATGCACAAGGTGCACATGTGCACATGTTGAAGTGTGTTTAAGGGGGGTTTTTTCTATGTGGAGATGTGCATCTAATGATGGTGTGCACATGCACATGTGTGCCACTTCATTATTGTTTCTTTATACCTTGGAGATTTTAAGTACTGGAGGTGCAGAGTGGCGTAGATGCAGAGTTCTTTAAGGGTGCGAAGGTGCGTGTGAAAAGTTGGGGGTGGAAGATAATGGGGAGGTAAATGAGGAGGGGGTCTATTTATAGACCCCCAGTGCAAGTGCACACCTTTGAGGGTGCACAAGTGTGCTTTTGTACTTGTTTAAGAAAAATCTCCCTAAAAAAAGATTTTAACCCCTCTAACTTGTTTGACAGTGTAAAATCATAGACCAAGGCTTTGATCTAGACCCAGAGGAGGGTCCTAAATGACTAAGGCACCATACTAGGTGCCTCAAAGAGGATTTTAAAACTAGGGGGTCCCCATTTTGTGACTCAAAATGGGGTGTGCATTATGGGACCACAACAAATAGCCCCAACAAAAATGGAAGAAATGACAAAGGTATTTCTCCATCAGCGAGCATTATTCTAACATGTGTCAAGTGACAACTAGATTTCAAATATTTCAAGCATCTTTTAAGTCCTTTGGAAGTCAAAATGTCAGAATCTTGAATCTTTAGGCTCAATGTGTGCTTAGTGTTCTAATTTCCTATTGAAATCTCAAGGTGTAAAATTATCATGAGTGTCTAGAAACTTGGAGAAAAAAATTCTCTACTAATCTAGACATTGGAAATCCTCATAAACTAGTGTGTCCATCACTATCTAACCAGACAAGAGAATTTTTTCTAAGGGCTCTCAACAAGTTACCAATTCCATCCTTTTGAGTTTTTGGTAATCTTCTTTAACTTGCTCCGCAAAGCTCACATGTGTCCACTTGATTCTTCCTTGAAGCCTTTTTTAATTTGTTGTAAAGAATAGGATAGCCATTTTGGAGTGCATATCCCTACATTTGATTACCTTTTGAAATTGTAAGGAATCTTTAAATATAACACCTTTTTAATTCTCTTTTTCTTTCTTTTCTACCCTAACCACATTTAGACTATGTGGCTAATGCATTGGTGTTCCTTTCAAGATCTGTTCTTAAGTTTGATAACTCTTGCATTCCTCTCTTAATGAACTTTTGGGAAAACTCTCACGCTAAATAGTGATCTTAGAAGTTCTTTAAAGAGACCCTTTATTTGAACTAGTAAGTTCGAATTATCCCTTTCTATTGTCAACCTAGATTCAAAAATCACCTAGATAATCATTTCTTTAAATTTGTAAAGTGTTGAGAGCCATCAATTTGTGATTCTGATTTTAAGACTAGAAATCCTCTACAACTACAAGTAAGACTTGTTTTTTAGTAGGTACATGAAATAAAATCATTTGAATGCTTTGAAAAAGAAATGCCTCTTCCCTAAAGTTGAAACAAAATGGGATGATCTTGATTATGCATCAAGGAGGAATCTTGATTGCACCTAACCCTCATATCGACACTACTTTTAAAAGCAAACATGCAATTGAAAGTAAACACACATGCATAAAGTAAACATGCATGTAGAAAGTAGATACACATGTAGAAAGTAATTTTAAAAAAAAATTGGCATTGAGGCTTGGAAATAATGTTTCAAAAACTAGCCATTGATAGGCAATGGGAACAATTCTCCTTATAAAGAACTTAGCCTAAAAGTATTTTCTCCCAAAATCTCTACAATTTGATAAGGACCAATCCACAAGCATTGAACCTTGGTATGTCTTCCTGGTTTTTCTTTTTCCTTGTCCCTAGAAGAACAAGGTCTAGGATTCTAAAAGATTTGATGGTGGATTGCTTGTCGAACCAACATTTTATGATAGTGTGATGTTTTGACATGTGTTCTAAAGTTGTTGTCATCTTCTCATCTAATTCCAAGAGATTCATCAACCTGATATGGACTTTGTTAGCATCCTCGACATACCCTCTCATAAATTTCAACATTGGAATCTTGAGATTGAGTGGGAATATTTATTCTTCTCCATAGAATAATAGATATGGGGATGTTCCCAAAGTGTTCTTTATCCCAACCTTGTTTATCCATAATATATATTTCAATTGGGTGTGCAAATATTTTGGATTCTCTATGAGCAAGCATTTTTATCACTGTAATAAAGTTCTTATTGGTGGACTCGGCCACACCATTCCCTTGGGGATAGTAATTGAACGAAAACTTGATTATAACTTGATTTTCCTATGCCCATTGAGTAAGGAAAATCAATGTTAACGATGATCCATTATCACACACCAGGAAGAATGACATTCTGAACCTAGTCGCAATGTGCTCTTCCAAGAAACCAACAACCACTTTTGTTGTATAATTTATAAAATTTTCAGCTTCAGTCCAATGTTTATAGTAATCAGTAGCTATGATGATGAACATATGTCCTATTGATGATGGTGGGTTTATTGCTCCGATAAATTCCATCCCCCACTTAGGAAAAGGGTGTACCTCAAAAATTGGTTGTAGTGGCATAACTAGATTTCTTTCTCTATTAGCACTTGTTTGGAAAGTGTGGCAAGAATTTACATGTTCAAATGTGTCTTTGAAAATTATAGGCCAAAAGTAACCTAATCTCAAAATATTATGAGTCATAGCCTCCACTAATCCATGTCCAGTATCATACTTGTCATGATATTGTTCACGTACTTCTCTTGCTTCTTCATGTCCTAGACATTTCAAATAAATCCCTTCATAGTTCTTGTAAATCTTCCTATCTTGAAACATATAGGATTCACATTTCATCTTGGGTCCTCTATGTTGGGAACTATTCATCCATTAAGGGTATTGATTTTGCAAGACGTAATACACAATGTCTTGATACCAAATATCCATTATTATTCCTTCATTAGTGTCTACTTGAGACACTATGATTTGTTCTTCATTGTCAGTTATGATCTCATTGTCAGTTATCATCTTGGTTAGTACCCATCCTCTTACTAGCTTCATTGGTTGAATTTCCAAATTGAACTCTTATAATATAGCTAGATATTGATCTCTTCTTTCACCTAATTCATTCTGCATCAGTAATGACTTGACTGCAAGATCCATCGCAATGGCATATACCTTACTCCTGAGTATGTAATGGAAAAATTTCTTGACTACTTTTATCAAGGTGAATGATTTTTTGTCAACATTGTAATAGTTCAATTCAGCATTATTTGGTGGACAACTCATTAATGTGATATATCTCTCATATTCTTTATCTTTCTTTTGTGTGAGAATCTATGCACATGAGTGTTTTGAAGCAAAATAATATATTTTGAAAGGCAACTCATAATCTAGACTTACAAGTACCAAAGCTATGGAGATAGCTACTTTGATATTTTTGGAATATTTCTTGATTTTAAGAACCCATTCATTTTTTCCCCCCCTTCTTTAGTGAGTCATTGAGGGGGTGAACTATCTCAATGAAACTGTTAATGAACTTTCATACAAAATTAATCTTCCAAAAGAAAGATTTAAGCTCTTTGCAACTATAGGGAAGTAACAACTTCATAGTCACTTTTATCCTCTCACGATCAATGGATATGCCAACTTTAAAAATAATGTGACCCAAAATATTCCCTTTGGTAATCCTGAATGAACATTTCGTAGGGTTAACGAATATATTGTATTTTTGACATTGGTGGAAAGCTTGTTTTAGATTAGCAATATGAGTACTCTGGTGTTTTGAAAAGACACTTAGGTCATCCATATAGATAACTATGCATTTATTAATCATCCCGTTAAATGCTTCATCCATTGCTCTTTTAACTATGGCTCATGCATTGATTAATCCAAAGGGAATTCTTTTGTATGCAAATGTTCCTCATTTTGTTGTGAATGTAGTTTTTAATCTATCTTCCTCATCCATCATCACCTGGTTATATCCTAAATACCCATCCAGAAAAGACATCATTTTACACCCATTCACAATTTGTAATAAATACTTCATCAAGTGAAGGCAAAGGCTAGTTATCTTTTTGGGATGCTTGGTTCAAATTGCAAAAATCTATGCAAAGCCGAATTTCTCCAATCTTTTTCCTTACTAGTACCAAGTTAGCAACCCATTTAGAATGCCAAATTGGAAAGATAATCTTAGCATCCAATAACTTTTGGACCTATTTAATTATTAATGGATTGACAATGGGGTTTATAGGTCTTTGGTTTTGGTGAAAAGGCTTAGCATCAAGTTTCAATGAAATATCATGAGCGATGATGTCAGGATCATATGTTATGAGTTCTTCATAACTCCATGTAATGACATCTTTGTATTGTGTGAGTAATTGAAACATACTTTCTCATTCTCGAGGATTACATGCCTTTCCAATTCTCACCAACTTAGGGTTGACTTTTGTGCCTAGATTATATGAATTACATTCTTTGATTCCCTTTTCTTCACTAGTTATCTTACAACATGTTGGTTTGTCATAATCAAAGATGTTCTCCAATTCTACCATCCTCTTAGGAATAGTGTTGGTTTTCAAAGTCATGATCCTATCTTCATCTTCTAGTTCATCATCTTTAGGTTTGTCATCGAGTGTATCATCAATCTCTTGTCCTTGGAACAAGCCATTACACATAATGAACTCTAGGATATGTTGATCATCTTGGAAAACCTAGAAATTAGTAATGTTATCTGGAATAGATGGCGCAACAAAAAGTTCAACTAAAAATATTTTGAAATTTATTCTTTCAATGGGTTGTAATGCACTGGCTGAAATTGCAAGGGCATTGGATACCATATTCATTTTTCTTGGAATAGACCTTATGTTTAAGGCTTCAAAATCTTCCATCAAGTCCCAAACTCTTTTTTGGTAAGCAAGTAGTCTTCTGTCATTGCAAAAGTAAATTGACTTAACCTGTCTAATCACCAATTGGGAGTCTTCTTCAATTATGAGAGCTTTGGAATCCTTTTCTAATGCAAAGAGAAATTTGTGGATCAAGGCTTCATATTCTGTAACATTGTTAGTACACCTAAATTATAAAAAAATGTGTCACATAAAAAGACCTACCTTTGGGATTAAGTATTTCAATACCTGCTCCAACTCCTGACTTGCAATTAGAGCCATCAAACCTAAGTGTCCATATTGGTTTTTCTTTAGGCTTCCTTGACTTATGTTTATTTGTTTGAAGCTTTTCTTTCACTTGGATTTTGAAGGACATTTTCTTTGGGACCTATTGCATTCTTTCATTTGTTAGACTTGGTGAGTTACTGTTGTTTATCTTTAATATGGGGGTCTTACATTTCTTTTATTTATCTTGGATTTCCCCAATTAACTCTGTGATTTTATCGATTTGTGGTTTAAGTCAAATGACTACTGAGTTCCAGCCTTGAACTTTCACAAAGTATTTTCTCCTTAAAACTTCAATCATCCCTAGTGGAGGGGAAGACAAAGCTCCACCATGTGAAGAGATGTCACTGTATAATGCATTTAAATCTTCCTTTTCTTGTTCTTCATTATTTTTTTGAACTTTAAACACATATGTAGGACTTGAATTTCCTTTCAACATTTCAGTTTGGGTTTGACCATTTGTCAAGTGCATTATCTAAGTTAATACCTGAGTAATTGCTTCTTGACAATGTGAGCACTCAAATTCTGAATGACTTACTTTATGCAACCTGCAAAATCTTGAAAGGAGCAAAATTTTTGAGTTCACTTCTTCCCCTAAGCATTGCAAGTTTGCAACCATGCTATCTATAAATTGAGTCACAATCTCTTCCTGTGGGGTACAGTTTAGTGATTCTTCATTCACATTGTCTGATTTCTCATTTAAATTTATATCAAGATCCATTAGTTTGTAAGATCCTAAGTCTGATTGAAGAAATGCTACTTCATTCAGAGCGTTATATTCTATGATCATTGTCTTTAGTTTTGAATCAACATCTATCTTGATCTGGTTATTCAATCTCTTCCAAGGTAACCATAGTTGAGTGAAATTAGTTGAGAACCATCCTCTTAGGCACCGGGTCCATTCTCTACTCAATAATAAGTCATATATTTATAGAATTTCTACCACATGTATGTTTATGATTTCTTGAACTTGGGGGACTATAATTAGTTGTATACAAACATCTTTCAATACCCTAATAACTTTTACTTTTGTTTTGTCAAGTTGAATCACTATTCAATTCATGGGTTGTGGAGTGAGTCCCAACTTTTGAGATATCAAAAGTGGCATGACATTAAAAGAAGCTCTTGAATCTATGAGATAATTGTGAATATTTTTTCAAAAAATTCTAAGACTGAGCAAGGAATGAGGTACTTCAGCTTTTCTTTTATTCATGGTGGGCATAGCCTCGAAGGCGTTAACTTGTGATATTGTCTTCTAAGGTCTCGCGCTACATGTTGCTTTTGAATGATCAAGAGTTTTCAGAAATACTTCCCTTTGATTAGGGAAAGTTTGTAGCATATCAAATATAGATATATTAGGCTTCATCCTTTTTAAATCTTCAACTATATTGTACTTTTCAATTGACCAAGCAAGATTCTTCAATATTGCAGGCACATTGCCTTGATTCTGAAATTGTTATCCAATACGAGGCGCTCTTGCAAGTACCATATTATTATTCTCTCTTGGATCTGGAGGTGTTGGCTGCAATCCCAAAGGAATTCTATCAGTTATGGGTTCCTTCAATTTCAGAGGTTGAAAGTATTGCAGTTGTCATTTTGAAAAGTGAACATTTTGTTGGTTCAGGGTCTAATTCTTGATTGAATGGAAAGGAAAACTCTTCATTAACTAGTTCCATAATTTTAGTATTCTGTGGAGAATCATAAGATTCTAACAACATAGCATTGAACTGCTTAGGGGGCTCATTACTAGTGCATTGTGAATTGTGGTTTACTTTTTGATTTCCATTGAAATATGAATCATTGTCATTGGGTATGTTTTGACTAGTGTCAAGTTTATTGATGTCCACAAACTAAGCCTTGTTATCGTTATCCGTGAGGATGCTTTCATTGTATGGATGGGTATTCCATTGTCGATTCTTTCTTTGGAAACTATTGTTACAATTTGGAGGGTTGAAATCATTCCATACATTGTTATTTCTGCTAAAATACTTCTTGTAATTTTGACCACAGTTGTTGTAAGGGGTTGCATTTGTTCTTTGGCTCTACCCTTGTGATGACCTCAGATGGGTTATCTCGTTGGTTATCTGAGACATTTTCTTTTTCATTTGATCTAACTTGGTTGTGACATTATTCTCTACCTCAACGGATGATGTTGCCTTTTATTCAAAGAAGGAAGCTTTTGGAGGTTCATATCCTGGGTAGGTAATGGTTGGAGTTGGCACAATTGGTGCCTCTTGTAGTGGAATTGAAGTCAATGGAATGAATTGACTAGGAATTACTTGCACTTTGTTAGGATATGCTGGTATTGTCGTACTAACATGTGTTGGAACCATCATTCATCTTCCATTGGATTTGGCCTTCTTAGTGAAAGTGACAACTTCTTTGAAGACCTTATCAATTGTATCAATATCTATAGTAGGTAGTCTTTTTAAGAAGATAGTAGTGAGTTGGTCCATAGCATTAAGATAAATCTAAATTTCAGCCCCAATTAGTATAGTATAAGGTATTTCCAACTTTTGGTATGCTATATGAAAGTGATGATTGAAACGTAAAATGGTCTCTGTTGGGTCCCTCTTGATAGATATGAATTGGTAGTGTATCATAGCTAGATTGATGAATGTTTTGAGTTGATCTAAGAGAAATTTATCTAAAGATACCCAATTTTTAATAGATCTCAGTGACATATTCACATACCAATTGAATGCAACCTCTCCCAATGTATATGGGAACAAACGTAAGACCACATTCTCTTATTGAATTTGTTTCTAATTGCATTTTTTTTGAAAACCTTGATGTGATACTCATTTGTCCATGTTTCTCCATAGATGAACCTTGGGTAGAATTTCTCAAGGTCCTTGGGAAGGTCATTGAGTGGACCTTGCAAATTGATTGGTGAATCTATTACATTTGCAAAGAAGGCCATTGAAGGATTAGGTGGAACGATCGGTTGAGGCAAGTTCGGTGGTGGAACTAAAGAAGATGATGAAATTTGGATGGAAGTGGAATAATTCTTGGTATCCCTTTATCACTGTAAGGCTTACGAAAATGATTGAGTTTTAGGAACTCATATCCATTGAGTGCAGACCTTAAAGCTCACTGAAATGAAGATTGTGGTTCAAGATCTTCTATTTTGTGTTAACTTGTGATATTGTCTTCTAAGGACCTATGCTATGTGTTGCTTTTGAATGATCAAGAATTTTCAAAAATACTTCCCTTTGATTAGGGAAACTTTGTAGCATATCAAATATAGATATATTAGGGTTCACCCTTTTTAAATCTTCAACTGCATTGTACTTTTCAGTTGACCAAGCAAGATTCTTCAATATTGTAGGTACATTTCCTTGCTTTTGAAAGTCTTATCCAACATGAGGTGCTCTTGTAGGTACCATACTATTATTCTCTCTTGGATCTGGAGGTGTTGGCTGCAATCCTAGTGGAATTCCATTAGTCATGGGTTCCATCAATTTCAAAGGTTGAAAGTATTTTGGTTGTCATTCTGAAAAGTGAACATTTTTGTTGGTTCAGGGTCTGATTCTTGATTGAATGAAAAGGCAAAATCTTCATTAACTTGTTCTGTCATTTTAGTATTCTGTGGAGAATCATAAGATTCTAACAACATAACATTGAACTGCTTAAGGGGCTCATTACTAGTGCATTGTGAATTGTGGTTTACTTCTTGATTTCCATTGAAATATGAATCGTTGTCATTGGGTATTTTTTGAGTAGTGTCAAGTTGATTGATGTCCATAAATTGAGCATTGTAATTGTTACCTGCGAGGATACTTTCATTGTGTGGATGGGTATTCCATTGTTGATTATTTCTTTGGAAACCATTTTTACAATTTGGAGGGTTGAAATTATTCCATACATTATTATTTCTGCTGAAATTCTTCTTGTAATTTTGACCATAGTTGTTGTAAGGGGTTGCATTTTTTCTTTGGTTCTGCCCTTGTGATGACCTCAAATGGGTTATCTTGTTGGTTATCTAAGACGTGTTCTTTTTCATTTGATCTAACTTGGTTGTGACATTATTATCTGCCTCAAAATATGGTGCTACCTTTTGTTCAAAGAAGGAAGCTTTTGGAGGTTCATATCTAGGGAGGTAATGGTTGGAGCTGGCACAATTGGTGTCCCTTGTAGTGGAATTGGAGTCAATGGAATGTATTGACTAGGAATTACTTGCACTCTATTAGGATATGTTGGTGTTGTCATACTGACATGTATTGGAACCATCATTCGTCCTCCATTGGGGTTGGCCTTCTTAGTGAAAGTGACAGCTTCTTCAAAGACCTTGTCTATTGTATCAATATCTATAGCAAATAGTCTCTTTAAGAAGATAGTAGTGAGCTGGTCCATAGCATTAAGATAAATCTAAATTTTAGCCCCAGTTGGTATAGTATAAGGTATTTCCAACTTGTAGTATGCCATATGAAAGTGATGATTGAAATGTGAAATGGTCTCTATTGGATCCCTCTTGATATATACGAATTGGTAATGTATCATAGCTAGATTGATGGATGTTTTGAGTTGATCTAAGTGAAATTTATCTAAAGATACCCAATTTTGAATAGATCTCGGTGACATATTCACATACCAGTTGAATGCAACCTCTCCCAATGTATATGGGAATAGACATAAAACCACATTCTCTTATTGAATTTGTTTCTAATTGCATATTTCTTTGAAAACCTTGATGTGATACTCATCTATCTGTGTTTCTCCATATATGAACCTTGGGTAGAATTTATTAGGGTCCTTGGGAAGGTCATTAAGTGGACCTTGCAAATTGATTGGTGAATCTATTATGTTTGCAAAGAAGGCCATCGAAGGATTAGGTGGAATGATCGGTTGAGGCAAGTTCGGATGTGGAACTAAAGAAGATGATGAAATTTGGATGGAAGTGGAAGAAATCTTGGTATCCCTTTATCACTGTGAGGCTTATGAAAATGATTGAGTTCTAAGAACTCATATCGATCGAGTGAAGATCTTAAAGCTCACTAAAAAAAAAAAAATTGGTGGATAAGGATCTTCTATTTTGTGTAAACTCTCAAAATGCACCTCTTCAAAAAGTGCACATGCACACCTTCTAACAGTGAAAAACTTGGAAAAAAAATTGAATATCCAAAAGTTATAGAATTTTCAAACAACAACTTGGGTTTTTGGGTAGAATGGAAATGGTCCCTCATTCTAGCGTGACTTCTGCTGAGCTATCATTTTGCATGATGCTTAATGACACAAATCATTTCAAATCTCTTGAAAATCTTATTAATGATCAATTCTAAGTTTTGTATGTTCATGAGGAGGCATTTGTTGGTTCCAACCAATCTACACACCTCTTGTTAAAATGTAATCATAGAGAGATATATTTTTGGATTTTATGTTTTATGATGAATGTAGTCTATAAATGCAACTATATAAATTACTATTTTAACCAAGTGTTTGAAAAGAAAATAATAAAGATAGAGTAACAAGTAATTTTAAGGAAATAACTAAAAGGGAAATTCCTAACAAACATAAGCCAAGGTAACAACATGTTTGCAAATCAAATTATCAAAAGGAACTTTGTAGGAAACTAATGAAATTAGGAGAAGTGATTTCTCAATTTCATGAATACAATCGTTGATGGGAACTTTAATAATAAGTGAAAAATGTTTCGTGTTTCATCAAATCATGAGGCCATGGAAAGTGTGCTCACACAAGACAAAATGCTATGCAAGAACAAAGATGATCCTTTCTCCAATTTGTCACATCAATGGAATTCATTAACACAAGAAAAACACTAGAACTAAAAGATCACACAATCATAAAAACACAATAAAACCATTGGCTCCATTATTATTCATGAACATACATTCACAAAAATAACACTCTGATAGGAATAACTACACTCAGAATGAGAGCACCAATAACATCTATTATTGTATCAAAATAATAGCCTGATGTACATAATACATCCATGCATTTAAAAGAAAACATCTCATCCCTTTGTGTTAGGAGTGAGAGCTCTTCAAATGCAAACTCATGCTAAAAATAAATAAAATAAAGTTAATTATATACAAACTGACCCTCTAAATGGTGTTAAGTAGGTCTCCACCCTTATTTATATCAATTAATGGGTGCATGAGCCTTTACATGACATAAAAGAATAAAATAATGAGAAGATAAGAAGATAGAAGTTGTGAGATGATCTGGAAGTCTCTAAGAGCTCTCAAAATGGAAGCTTGGACTTCTCTAGGTGTCTATGGGGGTTGAACTGCCATCAAAATGTATTTATGATGCATGGAATGCTCTAAAATATAAACTAATAGCTAACTATCAGTACACCACTTCTCTTAAAAACTATTGAGGCACCTATGAGAAAAGCATACATGTGAACCTTGATGATAGGTTCCAAAAATCCAAAAAAACTTCTAAGTGTCAAAATTGAATTTCCCACATTTGGTTTTCCTTCCCTTTTATACCAAAATGATGTTTGGATGTTTTCTCTTAAAATTCTCTATTATCTTTGCTACTTTACTAGCCTCCTGTAAGTCTAATGAATCATACTTATTCTTAACTACTTGCTAGTAGTTTCTTACTTCTATCCTGGTTTTCGCAAAATCCTCAAGCTTAGTGTTTGGTTCCAACATGCTTCTTCCATTTAGAATGTGTGTCATACATCATCTTTTGAAGAAGCATTTTCAAATGTGTCTCTAAAGTTTTGAACTATTGATTGCACTGAGGGAAGCTTTGTCTTTTACTCATTTTCAAAAACCTCAAGGCTAGTGGTATTATAGTACTTTTCCACTTCAAAAAATTGCTCTTGATCTTTATCCTTTATTTTTTAGATTCCCTCATGGAATCCCTCCATAACCTTAGTCCCTGAGGATATCTTCTCTATCCAATCATCTAGCTTATCTAGCTCCTCTTCTAAGTATATTTCCATCAACATTAGCTACCTTTGACTCTTTATCGATCCAAGTGCTTGTAGATCATTACCCTAGGTAGGTAATTCATCCATCAGCCCAAAATCTTGGTGTATAATGGAAACCAATTTGTCGACATTAGTTTGGATGTTGTGCAATAGGTTCAAATTTCCCTCTATTATTTGCACTCCTTTTTCTTCAAAATTGTGACACCATTGCTAACATGCATCCAAAAATAAATCCATTTGTGGCCCTGTCTGCTTCATTTCAAGTGTAGCTACAAGAGTAATCTCAAGATTATCCAGGTCAATGGGTCCCACCACCTCATTCAAGTAGCCTCTCAATAGCTCATTCTCCTTTCACAACATTTTTAGCTCTAATTTCTCCTGATCTATGTGTTTGAACACTTTCTCAAGGCCTATAGTGATCAACACTTTTTTCATATCCATTGTGGGATTTCCCAATATCACCTCCTTCATTTGGTAATCCTCTTGAGTGAGTTCTTTAGTGTCTGCATGAGGAGGCGGAATGGAAATATGTGCTACAAGGTCTTGATCTTGATTCTTCATGATGAAGGCAAGTGTTCTAGCATCACCCTTAGGTGTCTTAGCCTTCTTTATTGCTTTTATCAACTTTGTCATTCCCTCCCCTTCTATTAGTTTCATCTACTTCTTTTTTCCAAACATGACCTCCTTTGACCACGATGGTGTATTCCCTATTGGTGACATGTATTTGGCTAAAGAAGTTGGTTCCAAAGTAGGCTCATTTTCCTTATTACTCCTCTCTAGAGTCTTCTCATGTTGGGGGAATTCTTCATAGGGATTTTCTATACTATATTGGGCTAAGGATCTGGCCTCTATATTTGGGGGAACTTGTTGATTTTTTTCTTCTATTTTCCCTTCTTCAGATACTTCATTGGCATGCAACTATTGGTATTCTCCTTCCTCTATGTTTTGACTTTCTATTTTTGTTTGAGTCATCAAAGGAAGTGGTACTGCTGACCCTTTATCCATTATTATGTCCATGTCCTTTGATGGTGGTAGAGGAATTTTTAGAGGTCCTTGAGGTAGAGGAGGAAATTGATTCCAATCCTCTCCTAATGGCTCACTTTTGGGAGTATCCCTTATCTTTTATCCAACCCTCTTGGTGCCTATGAGCATAAAATCAAAATCCAAGAGGCCAAAAATGTCGGGTCCTTCACCCTCCATCTTAGCTATCCACTTTTTTTGTTTATCCTTAAAAGTTTCTACCTAGAGAGACTCCCTAGGGGTTGATGGAGGTGTTTAAGTAGAGTTTCTCCTTCTCTCCTCCTCTATCACCTTAGCTAGGTGAGTTCTTCTATTTAAGGGGAAAAATTTAATTTATTCCCCTTCTTCATCATCCTCTTCTTCAAGAATGGTTTTCAATAGCTATGGTGAGGGATTTCTCTCCTTTTTCAATTTCCTCTTTTTTACACCCATCACTGTTGTTTTTGTTTAGGCTCTCTTTAGCACCGACAGGGAGGCTTCTTTCTCTAAGGTTCTAGGTGGTGGGACTCCTTGCTCTTCTACACTTCTGAAGCAGGCTCTTGATGATGTTTCTCTTGTGGTTTCTCTGGCTCAATTGGCTTTGGCTCTTGCTAGGATTATGCTTCTTTTGCCTCATCCACTTGCTTCCTTTCCCTAGGGGCTACCCTTTTCCTTTTATCCTTGCCTTTGTTAGTCCCAAAATACTCAACCTCTCGCTCATGTTGGTACACCATTTTTGGCCTCACTGGTGATTTAGTAGGGTAGGTCAATATGTTGACCTTGGTACCATTTCCTTTAGTGCACCTGATTGTATCTTGGAGAGGTATGGCCTGGGGAATTGGATCCATCTGAAATGGTTTCCTAATCCACTCCCATGTAATCTCTACTACATGTCTACATTGATTATCAATGTCATAATTTTCCTCATGCCCTATTTTAGCATTCATAATGGGCTTATCATAGATTTTATCCCTATTGTACAAGGGATCCATTATCTAAGGGGCATCCTTGTCCCAGACCTTCAAGGGTATCTTCATATTAAGCACATTTTCTGCTAGATTTAGACTCATCCTAGAATAGTCCCTAATGAGAACATCATACTCATATACCACATTCATGTTTTCCCTATACCATCTATTTGCCCCTTCATAGGATATTTGGAGGTATTGGTCTACCTTCAGGAGGTGGAGAACCTTCTCTATGTTCTATGGTCTGGGGTCAATGACTATCTCTTCAGTTACACTTTTTACAACCTTCTCATCTGGCATGTAGTGTTGAGCTAGTGTCATAATCAGTTCAGAGGAACTGATAAATGTAGGGTGTGAAGTGGTGTGCAGTAAGCCACTCTCAATCAGAGTTGATACTATTGCTAATCTTTCCTTAGATTTGTTGTAGAGAATCAAGAAGGTGTTCCAGTCAATATGGCCAAGTTTTGTGTCCCGGATCTCTAAATATTTTTCCTCAAATATTTATTTCTTTCGAGCTCCTTGGTATTTGAAAGCTACCAATTTTGGTGCCATCTTTTCTTCCATGGGGGACAATGATGATAACATTTTATCTGCACAAAAAGGGGAAACATTAGTATCTTGATGTCAAAAAACCAAAATGGGAGTCAGTTAGTACCAGACTAACAAAAAAGTAAGAAAAAAACTAGTCATGGCTAAGAAAACCACCCTTAAGTGTTTGAAAAGTACACTAGTGCATATGCGCACCTATGCAGGTGCGCTAGTGCACTTGCACTTTGCATTGTAAGGTAAGGTTAGTAGTTGTGCACATAGCGCATATGTGCAAGGTGTGTAACTGCACACATGTGCATATTTGGGTGTGTTGAAGGGGGTTGTTTCTATGTGGAGATGTGCACCTAATGATGGTGTGCATGTGCACACCTTCATTGTTGTTGCTTTATACCTTGGAGGTTGTAAGTACTAGAGGTGTGAACTAGCGCAGATGTAGAGCTCTTCAAGGGTGTGAACGTGAGCGTAAAATGTTGGGAGTAGAAGATAATAGGGAGGTGAATGAGGAGGGAGTCTATTTATAAACCCCCCAATGCAAGTGTGCACCTCTGAGGGTGCTCAAGTACACTCTTATGAAGGGTGCGCAAGTGCACTTTTGCACTTGTTTAAGCAAAATATCCCCAAAAAATTGATTTTTACCCTTCTAAAATGTTAGATAGTGTCTAATCAAATATCAAGGCTATGATCTAGACCCAAAGGAGGGTCCTAAATGATTGATGCACCAAACTAGGTGCCTCATAAAGGATTTTGAAACTAGGGGGTCCCTATTTTGTGACTCAAAATGGGGCATGCATTATGGGACCACAACACCAACTAAGGTTGATTTGGTCAAATGCTTCAACAATTCCACTCCATGCATCGACTATGATGTAGTGGACAATAGGAACTTATAGTTTCATATTTTTTCATGTATTTTGAGTGATTTTTATTGATAAGATAGGTTCATAGTGTCCAAATGTTGGAATAACATCGTAAAGAAGAATTGATTTTATAGGGTGAGAGACATCTTTGTTAAAATATAGGCATGGGTTTTTTGAGTTAATGACCAAAGGCATTTGTGGATTTCTAACATTGCACTAGCCATTAGATACATAATACATCACTCCAAAGGTTTATTTCACCATTTAGATTTGTTTTTGTTATTGGAATTTTCATTCTTCGTAAGTATGTGGTTACATCATGCACCTTTTTCAAATTGTACAGTATTGATGAGTGTAACTCATGTTGTAAGCATCTTTGATCAATAGTGCAACCATTGTGTAGACAATGTAAGAAATGGTCGATAGGTCTAGTCTAAAGTTCATTAGGTGTATACTAGCAATGGAGCAAAATATGTATTGTATTAAACAAGTAGTCATCGACTATAAAGTTGAATGAATCTAGGAAAAAGAAATGGACATTTTCTAGAGCTTCATTAATTGGTATAATTTGTGGTTGCGATTTTGGTTCATATGTTTCAATAATAATCAGATTTTAGACTCTTTTATTATATGGAAAATTGCCTTTGGGCTTATATTGATCATTTTATTATACACAGGGTAGATGGTTTTCTATTGTGTATATGTCAAGCATATATGTGTTGTATATTGAGAGGGTTAAAGAAGGATTTCATAGATTATTACCATTGGCGATTAGTAGATTTGTAAGAATGGTGCTTTTGTTTACAATGTAAGGCACAATCATGTAGTACAATTGATTATTTACTATTGAAATATACATGTACAAGGTTGTAGTAAAAAACTTATGTGTGCTTAGAGTATGATGCATTACTATACTACAAGCTCCTCGTAAAAGTGATTATTAACTAAGTGAAATGTACATGTATAATGAAATTGAAAGTGTAGATATAAAGAAGCCTATCAAGATATGCTAAATTGGAAATATTTGAACATATTAGCATATGATTGTTTACTTCGAATGTTGCAGATGGATAAGCTCCATGAACAATGGATAGTGTAAGGCAACCTACAACATATAAAAACATGATAATACAATATCAATGCATATCACCTATTAAAGAAGAATAAAAAAACTTAAATGCAACAAATAAGAGAATTAATAGAAATTAAATATAATGAATATAACTATTATAACTTAAATGCAATTAAGAAGAGCATAAGTAATAGAAGTCCTTGGTAATTCATGGTATTAATGGACAAAAGGGAGGTAAATGACATTGGGGTGTGCCTTTCGCATCTACTATAATTTTGTTTCTATAGAAACTAATTCATTTGTAATTATAATCCTCAAATGTGTTTTGCACCTCTTATGACATTATTGTTTTGCAACTAGGAGATAATAACCCAATTTCTACATATTTAACAAATTTTCTCAAAGGTGCAACCATCTTTTTGAAAAGTATATTACAAGAAGTGCAAATAAAATATCTAGATGTTTCAATTATATATGGTGATTATTGATTAGTTGTAATAAGAATGCTAACAAATACTAACAAATAAGGTGTCATTGTGATTGAAGTTGTGGTATACAATAACTAAAAAGACACTATTAGAGAGGACATCATGGACATTTACCATGTATACAAAATTCAAACAACAACAAACCACTTGAACAATTAAGAAAATACCTAAGAGACATGGAAGAACATAATCATCAAATATTAGATATTTTACAAAACACAAACATTATTCCTATTTCTATTTTGTTAACTTTGTTGAATTCTTTCCCCTAAATAGTTGTTCCTCTTTCCTCTCATTTATTGTTGTCATCTTCAAAAAGAAAATTTGATAACTATTGCAACTGTTAATCTTACACAACTTGTTCATAATTTGATTTGTGATAACATTAAAAAAATATTGAAAATCTGATTGAAAAGATCATTATTGAAGAAGGGAGATTGTTGATAAAGAATGTTTTCAATTATTGTTTTTTCACTGATGTCAAACCTACTATTTGTTGGAATGACAATTGCTTGTAAGATTCAAGTACTATCACTTAGTTGATTGATGAAGAGGATTTAATCAATAAGATGTAACAAAAGCACCTAAGGGAAAAGTTAAGTTATGATTTTCTAATGAAGTACAAGGATTAGTTAAGACAATGGTAAAATGATGTATTGATAATACACTTGAAGATACAGAGGTTGGCTACACTTAAAAACTCTAGAAGAATAAGTTGTAACAACATTGTTTGCAAAGCTTGACTAAATTCATTAGTGAGTGTCGAGAAAATTAGTTCATGCCAAGTAGATTATCAGTAAGTGCCGAGAAAATGCAAAATCTAGTGTGTGCTGAGTGAAATAGAAGGTGTCGAGCAAGTTTAAGTGTCAAGCTAGATAGAATGTAATAGTTGTCGAGCATCATTAAAACTTAGTTGATGTTGAGTGAATCCATAGTAGGTACCGAGTAACACAGTATGTGCTAAGCATCAGAAAGTCAATAGTGTTGTGTTGCATTATATGAAAAGTCAAAGATTCACCAGATCTAAGCCGATAAGTTTGTTACCTTGAATTTTGTGAATCAGATGGAAGATAAGAATGTTAAGTTGGTGGTACAAAATTCTAGGTTAACCATTTTTAGGTGAATACAGGTGGATTCTACATAATGTTTCTAAAATAAACAAGATAAGGGGTAGATACATCATATCTTACCTACTCCATTTGAACCAAAAATAAGATCAGGAAAATTAGAGCAGAAAAAGTATTCAAGACTTCTATTTAAGGAGTTACAGGTCAAGAAGCAAAGAGGTTAGTTGGAGAGAGTATGTGGTGTCAAGGAGAAGGCATCAAGAGGGATGAATAAAGTACTAAGACTTTGCTTCAATAAGTGACCATAGAGGTGATTACATTGGCACAACAAGCATGGAGACTCAAGAAGACAAAGCTTGAAAGGAGGACAAGCTCTCAGATCTGCAGAGACTAAAAGCCAGATAATTTTGTGAACCGAATTGAGATCTAAAATTTGCAAGTTGTGTTGTGAGTTATATTAGATCAAAAGCCCTTATTGTTACTCTCTAGCAATTGTATTAGTTAGGGGAAAATCCTATGGACTTAGGTTGGTTTAACAACCATTTTGTAAATCCTTTAACAAGGTGACATTCCAAGTGAATGTTCTAAAGTCCTTTAACTAGGCCCACTTCTAATAGGGTGGTTAAAATCCTTTAACCAGGTCACATTTAATAGTGTGTTTTGTAGCCTTTAATAGGGCAAGCCTTCTATAAGGAATTACTTTAGAAAAGTGAGAAAGGAGTAGCATGTTATTGGTGTTTTTTCCCAAATTGGGTTTCCATGTAAATCACTATGTTATGTGTTGATCTTTCATGTCTTATTCTTGCATGTCGATTTATAAGTAACTTGTTAAGAAGAAAGTTTAGCTTAGATGCATGGTTAGTTTAAATGGGCTCACTATACTTAGTGAAATGTTTTATCAGGACATTTGGACCTTGAATAACTGATTCACCCCCCCCCCCCCCAAGTTATTCTAAAGCATTTCTAACAATTGGTATCAGAGCAATTTGCTGATTTGGTTTAAAGGTACTAGAAGCAGAAAGATCAAGATGTCCAAGAGAGAAGTTCCCAAGCTCAACAAAGATAACTTCACTACATGGAAAAGTTTAATAAAGCTGCATCTTGGATCAATAAGTGATCATGCACAAACCTCAATTGAAGTGGAAAATGTTGATCCAACAGGTGTTCCCACTATAGAAGATATGAAGAAAAGGAGCACAATTAGGTAATGTTGGAGATTACCTCTGCTCTCAACTATGTTGAATTTGATGACATCAAGGGATGTACCTCTGCATTTAAGATGTGGAAAGCCTTGTCAAATATTTATGGAGAAGATCAGAATGTCCAAAGAGAAAAAAAAGAAAGCCTCAGAGGAAAGTTTGATGACATGAGAAAGGAGGAAGGTGAGAACATTGCTCAATATGCCTCTAGAATAAAGGAAGTAGTAAGTGCAATAAGAAGTTTGGGTGGTCATTTAGATGATGAAACTGTTAATAGAAAATTCTTAAGAACCTTGCTCCCCATCTATGCTATTAGAGTATTAGCCATCCAAGAGTTAAGATGCATACTAGGAAACAAGTTAACTCTTGAAGGTATAGTGGGAAGATTTGCAACATTTGAGTTATCTAACTTTGATAACTACAGACTTAAGAATCTTGAATCTGCTTTCAAGGCCAAGTTGTTGATGAAAGACACTGAAGAGGTGAAACCAAAGAAGAAGAAAAGAAAGACAAAATATGCATCCAGTGATAGCAGAACAGATGAAGAAGATGTGGAACAATTGGAAGCATTGCTAGCCAGAAGATTTCACAGAGGTAAAGGTAAATTCAAAGGTAACCTACCTATCATTTTTTTTAATTGCAATGAGGTAGGACATATTGGTGCAACAGAGAAGGCAACAAGCACAAGAACATAAGAGAAGATGACGGTAGAGATTACAAAGACAAAGGCAAAAAGTGCTACATTGTTGAGGAAGAGAACTCTGATGAAAATGATGAAGAGGTAGTCTATGTAGCTATGAAGGATGAGTCAAATAAAGATGAAGCAATATCACTGGTAACCTATGTAAACAAGAATGATAGATGGATCATAGATAGTGGGTACTCACATCACATGATAGGAGACAAAAGTAAGTTTGTTACCTTAACTCAGTATAATGGAAATAATGTTAGATTTGGAAATGATGCTCCATGTCTTATCAAAGAAAAAGATTCCATTAAGCTTATAGAGAAAATTTCATATAATAATGCATATTATGTTGAAGGATTGAACTATAGTCTACTGAGTCTGTCACAGTTAAGCAATGTAGGATACAAAGTGGAATTTGGAAACAAAACTACCAAAATCTATGACACTGATGGAAATCTAATAGGAAAAGGAGACCAAACTAGGAGTAATTTGTTTTAACTAGATATAGAGGATGTTTCCTGTCTCATTGTAAGATTTGATGATGTGTGGCTATGGCATAAAAGACTATGTCATGTCAACTTTGATAATCTAATTATAGCATTAGCAAAATGAAGAAAGTCTAAGGATTGCCCAAACTGAAGAAGCCTAACAATATAATGTGAAAATAGTGTCAGCTAGGAAAGATGACCAAGTCAAGTTTCAAAAGCAAAACCTATACTTCCAAAGAAGTACTAAAGTTAGTTCATACTGATTTATGTAGCCCAATAGAAGTGTAAAGCTACAAAGCAGATAGTTACATAATGTTGTTTGTTGATGACTACTCTAGGATGATGACTGTCATGTTCTTAAAGAAAAAATTTGATGCATTTCAAATGCTTAAGTGGTATTCGGCTAGGGTTGAGAAGGAAACAGGGAAGAGTCTGAAGTGCATGAGATCATACAGAGGAGGAGAGTTCACATCAAAAGAATTTGAGACATTTTGCAATGACAAAAGAATTAAAAGACAAACATTAGCACCTAGAACTCCCCCACAGAATGGCATTGCAAAAAGGAGGAATAAATCAGTGATTGACTATGCCATATCATTAATGATGGAAAAGAATGTTGCTTTAAAGTACTAGAGAGAAGTTGTAAGTATAGTTGTCTACACCTTGAATTGAGTACAAATCAAGAAAAGTACAAATGCAACACCTTTTGAATTATGGTATGGTCACTCACCCAATGTAAAACATTTCAAAGTGTTTGGTTGTAAGTGCTTTATTCTTAAAGATTCTAGAAATGGCAAGTTTGATGCAAAGAATGATGAAAGCATATTCCTTGGATACTCCACTAGAAGTAAATCATTTAAAGTGTTTAAATACAAACAATAACAAAATTGTGGAGAGTGAAAATCTAAACTTTGATGAGCATGAGAAGTTCAAGTTGATGAATCCAAGAAACTAGAAGAGTACACATACTTTGTATACTTCTATGAAGGAATTCCTACTAAAGAAGAAGTTGCCAATCAAGTTGGGAATCAACAACAAGTTTCAGTATCAGCCGAGTCACAACCAGTGAATGCCGATTTGCATTTAGAAATCGAGTTGTAGAATGAAGATAATGCCAATTTTGATTATGGAATTAGTGCACATGAAAGAGATGCTAAGCTACCTAAAAGAGATGTGCACAGTGACTCTGAAGCTGAAAGACCAAACATGGAAACAAGGATAGAACCAAGGCTATCCAAGTATGTGAGAAGACATCACCTTGAAAAACAAATCATTGGTGACAAGGAAGCCATGCCAATGACAAGGAATAGACTAAGAAATGAATCATGTCTGCTAAGTAAGATTGAACCCAAAATAGTGAAAGATGCACTATAGGATGACAATTAGTGTAAAGCTATGGAAGAGGAGATTGAGCAGATAGAAAAGAACAAAACCTAGACTTTAGTTCCAAGACTAGTTGATAAGAATGTGATTGGTACCAAGTGGGTATTTAGAAATAAGCCCGATGAGAATGGTGAGATCACAAGAAATAAGGCCAGACTAGTCTGTAAAGGCTATGCACAAGAAGAAGGACAGGACTATGGGGAAACATTTGCCCCTGTTGCAAGAATGGAAGGAGTAAGAACCCTACTTGCATATGTTGCCTACAAAGGTTTTAAAGTCTATCAAATGGATGTAAAGTCTACTTTTCTTAATGGTATACTAGAAGAGGAAGTCTACATTGAACAACTAGAGGGATTTGTTGATGACAACAGCAAGGATATGGTTTGCAAATTACATAAAGCACTCTATGGTTTGAAACAAGCACCTAGAGCATGGTATGAGAGACTTCACAAATATATTGTGAAGATAGGATTTGAGAGAATAGATGACGACAACAACCTGTATATCAAGGGAAAAAAAGGTAAAGACATCCTGATATCTGAAATCTTTGTTGATGATATAATATTTGGAGGAAAAGATGCACTATGCAAAGATTTTGCTGATCAGATGAAACATGAGTTTGAAATCTCAATGTTTGGGGAAATCAAATTCTTTATTGAATGACAATTACATCAACTCAAACATGGCATATTTGTGACTCAATCAAAATATATCAAGGAGATACTCAAAGCATTTGGCTTAGAGGATTCAAAACTAGTCAGTACACCAATGGTAATAGGACATAAGTTATCCAAGAATGATGAGACAACTGAAGTAAATTAGACAATGTACAAATCAATGATTGGAAAGTTATAGTATGTTGTACACAGTAGACCATACATTGCATTATCTGTTGGAATAGTGGCAAGATTTTCTACAAACCCAAGAGAAAATCATCTTATGGTAGTAAACAGAATAATAAGGTACCTAAAAGGAACATATGACTTTGGCATATACTACAAGAGGACTGAAAATTTTGAGTTGAATGCCTACACTGATGTAGATTATGGAGGTAATATAGATGACAAAAAAAGCAGCAATGGAGGAACACTCTTCTTAGGTAAAAGATTAGTCACTTGGACTAACAAAAAGCAAAGTTGTACCTCAGAGTCCACAACTGAAGCTGAGTATGTTGCTACTGCTATCAACTGCACCAATATTGTATGGATCAAGCACCTGTTGAAGGTATGAAGAAAGAGGTAACTGAACCTATGATAATTTATTGTGATAACACAAGTGCCATCAACATATCAAAGAATCATGCGATGCATGCCAAAACAAAGCACATTGCAATTAAGTATCACTATGTAAGAGAATTGGTGGAAGACAAACAAGTAAAGATGGAATATGTCAACTCAAATGAACAAATTGCTAACATCTTCACAAAACCATTACCAAAAGATGCATTTGAGTATCTTATAGGTAAGTTAGGGATGATACCCCTATCCAAGGTTGTTTGAGTAATAGCAAGACTGCCTTGCATCAAATGAGTTGATTGTTGAAATATATAAATTGATGCAGAGGATACTTACTCTAGGTTTTTCCTGAAGTAATTAAAATACTAGAATTCCAAATAAGTCACTGGCAAGGTGACAAAAGGAGAAATTGGAGTTCCTACAAATGCTACAGTTGCATGATAAGATGATGAAATAATATGTCTTTGGCATTGTTGTCAAAGAGGGAGAAATAAAAAAAATTGATCAAATCTACAGGATCAAATGTGTAAAGGGAGAAATAGTAGCTAAAAAGGAGAAAACAACACAGACAAGAATCAATCAGGTTGACAAGATTAGAAAGGGAGTAGAACAAAAAGGAGAAGACAATGTATCAGCAAAAGAGAAATCCCTACTACTTTGAAAGAGGAAGTTACTTATAGAATTTAGAGGGAGTCATAAGAAATTCAAAGTTGTTGATAGAATGAATAATTTTGGATACAAAGTTTTCTTTTTAGCATTTGATTTATTGTTTTAACCTAGTTAGCATTTTGATAACTTGGTTGATCAGTTTGGTTTGCCATCAATGCCAAAGAGGGAGATTGTTGAAAATCTGATTGAAAAGATCATTATTGAAGAAGGGAGATTGTTGATAAAGAATGCTTTCAATCATTGTTTTGTCACTAATGTCAAACCTACTATTTTTTGGAATAACAATTGCTTATAAGATCCAAGTACTATCACTTAGTTGATTGATGAAGAGGATTTAATCAATAAGATGTAACAAAAGCACTTAAGCGAAAGGTTGAGTTATGATTTTGTAATGAAGTACAAGGATCAGTTAAGACAATGGTAAAATGATGTATTGATAATATAGTTAAAGATACATAGGTTGGCTACACTTAGAAACTCTAGAAGAATAAGTTGTAACAAAGCTATCTGCAAAGCTTGACTAAATTTATTAGTGAGTGCTAAGCACATGCAAAATCTAGTGTGTCTCGAGTGAAATAGAAGGTGTTGAGCAAGTTCAGGTGCCGAGCTAGACACAATGTAATAGGTGCCGAGCATCAATAAAATTTAGTTGATGCCAAGTGAATCCACAATAGTTGTCGAGTAACACAATATGTGCCAAGCATCAAAAAGTCAATAGTGTCAAGTTGCTGCATTATTTGAAAAGTCAAAGATTCGCCAGATTTGAGCCAACAAGTTTGTCACCTTGAATTTTGTGAACCAGATGGAAGAAAAGGATGTTCAACTAGTGGCACAAAATTTTAGGTTAACTATTTTTAGGTGAATACAAGTGGATTCTACATGATGTTTCTAGAAGAAACAAGATAAGGGGTAGATATGTTGTATCTTATCTAATGAATTCGAACCAAAAATAAGAATAGGAAAATTAGAGCAAAAAAAGTATTCAAGACTTCTATTTAAGGAATTACAGGTCAAGAAGCAAAGAGGTTGATTGGAGAGAGTATGTGGTGTCAAGGAGAAGGCATTGAGAGGGATGAACAGATTATGAAGACTCTACTTCAATAGGTGACTATAGAGGTGATTGCATTGGCACAACAAGCATGGAGACTCAAGGAGACAAAGCTTGAAAGGAGGATAAGTTGTCAGAGCTACAGAGACTGAAAGTCAGGAAATTTTGTGAACTGAATTGAGATCTAAAATCTGCAAGTTATGTTGTGAGTTATATTGGATCAAAATCCCTCATTGTTACTCTCTAGCAATTGTATGAGTTAGGGAAAAATCATATGGAATTAGGTTGATTCAACAACCATTTTGTAAATCCTATAACAAGGTGACATTCCAAGTGAATGTTCTAAAGTCCTTTAACCAGGCCCACTTCTAATAGGGTGGTTAAAATCGTTTAACCAGGTCATGTTGAATAGTGTGTTTTGTAGCCTTTAACAAGATAGGCCTTTCATAGGGCATCACTTTAGAAGAGTGAGAAATGAGTAGCATGTTACTGGTGGTTTTTCCCAAATTGGGTTTCCACATAAATCGTCATGTTATGTGTTGATCTTTCATGTCTTATTCTTTCATGTTGATTTATAAGTAACTTGTTAAGAAGAAAGTTTAGCTTGGATGCATGGTTAGTTTAAATGGGCTCACTATACTTAGTGAAAAGTTTTATCAAGACATTTGGACCTTGAATAACTGATTCCACCACCCCCCCCAGTTATTCTAAAGCATTTCTAACAAGAAAGCCCAAGGATTCTCAAGATTTTTAATAAGAATTGAAATATGGATGATTTATACTATACAATTTGTTAGACCATCATGAAAGGTAGCTAGAATAATGCCCAATCTATGTGGTTGCATCATGCACCTTATTCAATTTGTATAATATTGATGAGTGTAGCTCATATTGTAAGCATCTTTGAGCAATAGTGCAACCATTGTGTAGACAATGTAAGAAATGGCCAACAAGACCAGTCTAAAGTTCTTTGGGTGTATATTGGCAATAGAGCGAAATACGTATTGTATCAAACAAGTAGTCACCAACTATAAAGTTGAATGAATCTAGGAAAAAGTCATGGACATTGTCTAGAGCTTCGTTAATATGTATAATTTTTGGTTGAGCTTTTGGTTCATATGTTTCAACTATAACTAGATTTTGTGACTCTTTTGTTGTATGGAAAAATCCCTTTGGTCTTGTATTGATCATTTGATTATACAAGGGTTAGATGTTTTTCCACTGTGAATATGTCAAGCATATATGGGTTTTATATTGAGAGGGTTTAAGAAGGATTTAACAAAACATTACCATGGGTGATTAGTAGATTTGTAAGAATTATCTTTTGTTTACAATGTAAGGCACAATCACATACTACAATTGATTATTAACTATTAAAATATACACGTATAAGGTTGCAATAAAAAATGATGAGTGCTTAGAGTATGACACATTATTGTCCTACAAGATCCTTGTAAAAGTGATTATTAACTATGTAAAATGTACATGCACAAAAAAATTGACAGTGTAGATGTAAAGAAGCCTATCAAGGTATGCCTAATTGGAAATATTTGAATGTTTTAGCAAATGATTTCTTACTTGGAATACTGCAGATGGACAAGCTTCATGCACAATGGATAGTGTGAGGCAACCTACAACATATAAATATATGAGAATACAATATCAATGCATATCATCTATTAGAGAAGAACTAATAAAACATAAATGTAATGAGTAAAAGAAGAACTAATAGAAATTAAATGTGATGAATAAGAGAAGAACTAATAGAACTTAAATGCAATTAATAAGAGCATAGCTAATAGAAGTCCTTGGTAATTCATGGTATTAATGAACAAAAGTGAGGTAAAAGATATTGGGGTGTGCCTTTCGTATCTACTATAGCTTTGTTTCTATAGAAATTGATTCATATGTAATTGTAATCCTCATATTTATGCACCTCTTATGACCTCATTTTTTTGCATGATATGTACTAGGAAACAATAGCCCTGTTTCTACATATTTTAAAAAAAATTCTCAAATGTGCCACCATCTTTTGAAATGTTTGTTACAAGAAGTGCGAATAAAATATCTAGATGTTTTAATTTTATATGGTGATTGTTCATAAGTTGTAATAAGAATGCTAACAAATGCTAACAAATAAGGTGTGTCATTATGATTAAAGTTGTGGTATGAACTGGCCAAAAATACACTATCAAAGAGGACAATATGGACTTTGACCATGGATACAAAATTCAAACAACAACAAACCACTTCAATAATTAAGACAACAACTAATAAACACGGAAGAACATAATCATCAAATATTAGATATTTTACAAAACACGGAAACATTATTCCAATTTCTATTTTGTTAACTTTGTTGAATTCTTTCCCCTAAATAGTTACTCCTCTTTCCTCTCATTTCTTGTTGTCACAAAGGTTAATTTTACACAACTTGTTTATAAACTGATTCATGATAACATGAAAGAAAGCCCAAGGAATATGGAGACAAATAAATGAAATGACAATATTGGTTTAATTTTTTATTCTCAAGATTTTTAATAAAAATTAAAACATCAATGATTTCTAATGTGCAATTTGTTAAGGAAACATGCTAGAATAATTCCCACTCTAAGTATGTGGTTGCATCATGCACCATGTTCAAATTGTACAGTGTTGATGAGTGTAGCTCATGGTATAAGCATCTTTGAGAAATAGTGCAACAATTGTGTAGACAATGTAAGGAATGGTTGTAACGCCCCGCTAACAGATCCAAAAGAATTAACCTAAATTTTTACTAAGTTTGCCAAACACTTTTTTTAATTTTAGAAAGCATAACATACACATCAAACATAAAGTAGCAGAAGCAATAACATACATTCATACATAAGAAAACATAACAAATTACATTCCTTAAGGATCCCAAGAAATAGTTACCACGTCCACATGAAAGAATAATTACAAGTCCAAGTCCATTTAAATAATATACATTTTTTCCGAATGCCACTTGGCAATAAAATTCAGAATGCTCAATCATCCACTGTACATGTCATAAGGTATGAAAGGCTAAAAGAATATACATTTAAAATAGGTTACATCATCCCTTTCAGATCCATGAAAAAAAGTACAATATAACAAGTAAAGATCATCCACCATAAAGATACAACCATCCATCATGATACACAAAGATAGAATGAAAGGAAAAGCAAACAAGAAATTCTAGCCGTGGCAACGACGGATGGATCTCAATGGTAAGAGTAAAAAGCACTACCACCAAACCACCGAGTAACCCAAAAAGGCCCACTCCCACCACATTGTGGAGATGGTCTCAAGTCCCAAACAGGATATCAATCCCAAAATCAAAAGTAATATCTAAGTCAAGGAAACCCTAAAAGTAATCTAAATCAAAGGTTCCAAGATAAATCGACATCTAGACCCAGAGGTAAACAAAGACACGTAGGAAATCTATATTGCTAGTGGGCAAGTGTCATTGCATGAACCAACTCTAGGGTTACCCAACTAGTTTTTTAATCCTTTGGCCTCCTAGTGACTCTATCTGGCACTAGTATCCTTTCATACTGACAAGGCATACTAATGAGTCAACTCCAAGGTTACTCGACTAGTCTTTTAATCCTTCGGCCCTTTAGTGACTTTCTGTGGTACCAATATCTTATTAATTCATTTTAAACCCATTTAATGAAATGTTATCACTTATTAAACTACTTACAATGGGTTACCCTAGTAACCACTTTGGACCCTGGCCTCCATTGCAAGCCACTTCCCAACCTAACATACATATTAGCTACCCTAGGCTCATAAAAGTACAAATCAAAGAATCATAGATTTCACCTCAGTCCTATACAAGTGACTAGAAAACATTAAAAGATAATTAATAATAACCCTTCAATTCTTTACAAGCAACTAAAAAACATCCCCAAATACTAATCGAAGACTCAAAAAGGTTAAGTCAAATATGTCATAATATCTCTCTTGTTATCCCACAAGGACACTGAAAGCAATACCAACAATACAATCAAACTCATCATAGAGCATACCAACACATTACCATAGTTGAATTTAAAAGATCAAGATCAAATCAACATAATACCACAATCATAGAACTCCCAAGCCTCTGGTAGACGTCCTAAAACTAGTCAACACTCTAGTCAACCCAAATCGAAAACATAGACAACATATAGATAACAGTGTAGTTTCATAGTTTGGTTTGATTTTGAAAACGCATAGCTGAGTTAATAGTAAGGTTTCAGTTTTGGTTTCAATGTACATGTTTTTCAATTACATAATATTTGCATTTCAACCCTTGCTATTTAACCCATTCTCATTTTAGAACAATATGCCCGAATCACAATAAAAAATTATTTTTGCAACTAGGAAAATACCAAGTTCACCCATTAATCATTCACAACCTATGATTCTAATTTATTTTAATAATAATTTAATTACATACTCTAATTAAATATTATTAAATTTCAATAATCATATTTGTTCCCCAAAAAATTAATTAAATATCATTAACTTCTTTAATAACTTATTTATAAATTATTAATAAAATAACCATTATTTTATTAATAAAATTATAATGACATTAATAACAATTTAATTGATAAATTATATTAATTAAATAAATTATCAACAAATATAACTAAACCTTTAATAATTTATTTAAAATATAACAATTAAAATATATAAAATTATATATATATATATATATATATATATATATATATATATATATATATATATATATATATATATATATATATATATATATATATATATATATATATATATATATATATATATATATATATATATATATATATATATATATATATATATATATATATATATATATATATATATAAAATTAAAACTTTAATACTTTTTTATTAAAACAAAACTCATAATAATATATTTAAAGTGCTTAAGGCCCACGCGACCATAATCAAAATGGTGGCTATCGTGCGGCCACCCTGCTACCGTAGGGGTTTGCAGCAGCACTGGTGTGCCACTACTATCGCAGTACCTTGCGAACAACGGTTATCCCACCGGCAAGAGTTTTAGGGGAGGGGAGGTAGGGGTTGGGTAAAACCCACCTCCCTTATATATATATATATATATATATATATATATATATATATATATTCATTTTCTTTTTTCATAAATTCAAAACAAAATCCCTTCCCCAAAGTTTTAATAAATATAATTTTTTTAATAAAAATCCTAACAATTCTTTGATAGGGAAAATATGACCAACCCTACAAATTTTCAATATAAAATTTCCATTATGTTCAAAACCCTTCCCAGTTTAATTTTCAATTTTAAATCTACTGAAAACAAGAATCTAATGATATTTTAATCTCTATGTATACAGAAAAGACCACATGCATTCTAGTAAATCCAAGATATAATATTGAAAGATTCATCACAAGGGAATTTAGACAAACAATTCGTAGTCATGAAGAAGATAGAAATGTTTAAATAACCTAATTGATTAGGTGATTCAAAACACAAGAATCTGCCTAGTTCTGATGCAAAAATCGCAAGCACCCAAAAGATTTGTGAGAGAAACCTCTTCTCTCAAAACCTTCTCTCTGAAAATTCCTTCTCCAAATTTTTTGGTCCCTTGAAAATGGACCCTCAATTGTTGATAAGGAGTTCTCTCCTAAATTCGGGGCACTAATTGTGCGATCACCCGAGAGGACTCCTTGCTCAAAACTTTTTAACTCCTTATTAACTTTTTCCGAAACTTCATGTACACTTTATGCAATTTTAAATATCTTTATTTAAACTCACTTGCCTTCTCTTTTTAAATTAATTTCTTATATTTTAATCTCATGCATACTTTATGCAATTTTAAAACTCTTTAATAAATTAGTATCTTTTCCATTCTTTAATTTATTTTGGAAGCGTTAATTGATAACATATTTATTAACTTAAGTAATAATAATATTTAGCATTTATTTAAAAATGATCTCCTAAATATATTATTATTAAATTAAATTAATATTATTACGCTCTAAACCCTAAACTTATAATTTTATCTTTAAATTTAATTTTGTTTATTTAATTAATTTGGCAATTGATTAAATATAATTAAATATTGAAAATATCATAATAATTTCCATTAAATCAAATCATTAATTTAATATTTTAATTTGACTTAATTAATAGAAAAATCACCAAAGACCTATAAGATGAAATATGAAAACCCATCATAAAATACCACATACAAAATCAAACTAAAGGGTTATAATCATGAATTTATGTCATACAACGAATTCAAAGGGGTAAACATCTTAGATACTTGTCCTAATTTTCTAAGACAAATGGGTTTAAAGGGTTAGGATTTGGACTTAAGAATTTATCTCCCTTCTCTTACCATTGAGATAATGCGATAGGGTATGCTCATCTCGACAATTCAAGGAAGTCGATACGCAATACCTACAATCTACATAAAATCCACGCATCTACAAACACATTAATACTAAACTAAATAGGCAATGGTAGGAAGTGGTGCATCATGTAGATCCTGATTAGCAGGTGACTATGACTCCCTTCCTTAACCACATCAGAAACGTCATACATAAAGAAAATACACACACACCATACACATGTAATATGGGGTAAGTATCTATAAGAAAACACATATGATAATCCATCTAACTAATCATCATCAAATAACTAAAATCACTATAATAATCATCATCATGCATACATGAAGTAAATAGTACCAAGTAGTCTCATCATAAAATCAACTAAATATGAAACAATATATGATAATTTGAAAGATAATGCTACTAATCATCAAGCATAAACTGGCCTAAAAGAGTTTGGCAATAAAAATCAAATACAAACTAGGGCAGACACTACAATGGTTGACAAGTCCATTCTGAAGTTCACTGGGTGTATATTGGCAATAGAGTGAAATATGTATTCTATCAAACAAGTAGTCACGACTATAAAGCTAATCTAGGAAAAAGTGGTGGGCATTGTCTAGAGCTTCATTAATTGATATAATTTGTGGTTGAGCTTTTGGTTCACATATTTTAAGTATAATCAGATTTTGTGACTCTTTTGTTGTATGGAAGAATCCCTTTGGTCTTATATTGATCATTTGATTATACAAGGGCTAGATGGTTTTCCACTATGAATATGTCAAGTATATATGGGTTGTATATTGAAAGGGTTTAAGAAGGATTTAACATACCATTACAATAAATGATTAGTAGATTTGTAAGAATGGTGCTTCCATTTACATTATAAGGCACAATCCTATAGTACAATTGATTTTGACTATTAAAATATACATGTACAAGGTTGTAATAAATAAATGACGAGTTCTTAGAGTATGAAACATTACTATCCTACAAGCTCCTCATAAAAGTGATTATTAACAATGAGAAATGTATGTGTACAACAAAATTGATAGTGTAGATGTAAAGAAGCCTATCAAGGCATGCCAAATTAGAAATCTTTGAACATTTTAGCAAATGATTGCTTACCTGGAATATTGTGGATGAATAAGCTTCATGAATGATTGATACTATGAGGCAACCTACAACATATAAAGACACGAGAATACAATGTCAATGCATATAATCTATTAGAGAAGAACTAATAAAACTTAAATGCAATGAATAAGAGAAAAACTAATAGAGCTTAAATGCAATGAATAAGAGTAGAACTAAAGAACTTAAATGCAATGAATAAGAGCAGAACTAATAGAACTTTAATGCAATTAGTAAGAGAAGAACTAATATAATTCCTTGGCAATTCATGCTATTAATGGATAAAAATGAGGCAAACGGCATTTGGGTGTGCCTTTCGCATCTACTATAGCTTTGTTTCTATAGTAATTGATTGATTTGTAATATAATCACCAAATGTGTTATGTGCCTCTCATGACATTATTATTTTGCATGATATGTACTGGGAAATAATAGCCCAGTTTGTACATATTGAACAATTTGTCTCAAAGGTGCCACCATCTTTTGAAAAATATGTTACAAGAAGTGCTGAGAAAATATCTAGATGTTTCAATTGTATATGGTGAATATTGATTAGTTTTAATAAGAATGCTAACATATGCTAACAAATAAGGTGTGTCATTGTGATTGAAGTTGTGGTATGCACTAGTCAGAAAGACACTATTAGAGAGGACAACATGGACTTTGACCATGGATATAGAATTCAAACAACAAAAACCCACTTGAACAAATAAGACAATACCTAAGAAAAATGGAAGAAAATAATCATCAAATATTAGATATTTAACAAAACACAAAAACATTATTCCTATTTCTATTTTGTTAACTTTGTTGAATTCTTTCCCCTAAATAGTTGTGCCTCTTTCCTCTCATTTCTTATTGTCATCTTCGTCTTTATTTTTTTGTTAACTATTGCAACTATTACTTTTACACAACTTATTCATAATCTAATTCACGATAACACTAAAGAAAGCCCAAGGAACATGGAGACAAATAAATGACAATCTTGGTTTAATTTTTCATTATCAAGATTTTGAATCAAAATTAAAACATGAATGATTTCTAATGTGCAATTTTTTAAGCCAATGTGCAAGTTAGCTAGATGATCCTTAGAGCAGGTTCCACATTCTAAGTGCAATGGATGATAATGCAAGTCTTTGATATTGTTGCATACCATTTGTTTTCCTAAATGAACATATATATATTATTTCTTTGTGAAATGGCCCCTTTTCTTTATTCACCTATGACTGTGACCTAGTTGGGATCTTCATTCTAGTGGGTCCACATAAGGGTTACATCATAAAAAATAAATATGTGTACAAACCCATGGTTTCAAATTACTTTGATATATTGTAGCTTATAAACTATGGTTGTCTGTATATGCATAGAGCATGTTTCTCACTAGAAATTTTAATATGCTAATGGTAGTACTCTAGATTTAAATATGTTTATGACACTACTCTGATATGTATTTTGGCATGTGAAGTTTCACCTAAATTAGGTTTCTTTGTAATTTTGGATTTGATTTGAAATTTTTGATTGCCTTTTTTAGTGAGTTATTCTATTTCTATTGTTGAATGGACACACCATTTTCCATTTTCCCACATACCTAATTGGCATTGCAAAAAGTCACTTAATTCTTTTTTACTAGGGTCTGGTAAGCATAAAAACATGGAAACTATGTTCCTTATAAAATTGTTTCTTAAGTCCTCTTTGGTTGTTGTCTGTAAAATCACCTAAATTGTGTTTTTGTAGGAATGTCTCTACCATATGTTGTTAAAATTGAAAAATGTGTCATGTTGTGATTACAACTTTGGTATGTACTATGAAAGACACTATCAGAGAGAACAACATGGGCTATGGTCATGGACAAAGATGTTGTCTTAATTGATGATTTTTCAATATTGATACAATTGTAAAGAGATGAGTGATTTTAATTAGTAGGTAGGATTTGAAAATCCCCATGGGATTCATTGGCATTTTAAAAATAATCTTTTAACAATTTATGTTTACATTTCATTTTTAAAAAAATGTTCAATAGAATCGGGATAATCACCATTCAATTCGTTATAGTTAAGAGTCTGATCTCATTAATCTATTTTCAAGATTGTGAATCGATTCTCTTTAATAAAATTCATTTCGATGCAAGTAGTTTTCAGATTCCCATTTAATTAAATTTTTTTTTAATGATTTCTGTAGAGTGAGTAATGTACCAATGCTATCAAAAATTTAATTCTAAGCATTGTAGCATTTCTAATTCAATGCCTTATTGAGTGTGTGGTTAGTTGTTTGGTTACCTAGACATCATCTCATTAATTTTAATCTATAAAATAGAATTGTTGATATTGATCCTCTTGAATTCCAAATCCATGAAGGCAATGATTTCATTCTCATATTAGCTTTAGAGAAGATTGGTGCAGAGCTTGGTTTGGATGTGGAACTAGAGGACATGACTAATGCGAATTACCAGATTGAGTTTGTCAAAGCACAAAAAATGGAAATGGACGCCAGATAAACATGGGGAATATATATTTTCTAAGGTGATATACTAGCATTTCCATGTCACTTAAAGAAATGGTATCTAATTTGTCTTCATGTATAGTGATTTAGAAGTTTCTAGGCATGTCCCTCTTGCATCTTAGGTGAATGACCTTTGTGTGCTCTATAGTGGACTCCCCTATTCTCTACTATATGTGTTTGGGTGTGTTTGATGTAAATGAGGGACTTTAAATGTTTTTATTCCTTCATTTATAATTCCCTTGCCATCATCTACTTGAGTTGTAGCATGAGCTTAGTTGCCTCATTCATGATAATTTTAAAAAAGAAATTGTTTATGATATTTTTTCTCTTTGTTGAGAGGGCATTTGGGGATTAGGTTTTATGGTTCACTAGGGTTCTCGATGCTTGGACAAAACTCCTCACCATGGTAGATACCAATGCATTGCACAAGCTCTCTAATGCACACTCCTTATGGTGAATGACCTTTATTTGGGCCAAAATTCTTTTATTTCACCATAAAATGTACCCATTGACTCTTTGATTCCACACACATCCTACTATAATACGAACCTATACACTAGCTCAGGCTATACTTTAACCAATAATTGTACTATTGGTTTATAAAATTGATGTAGTTTGTTTGTAGGATTTAATTGTCATTTTCTGAAACTTACTTAGGTTTCTTCTAGAATTGAATTACCCTCTTCTTTTCCAATTAAATCAATGTAAAATGTATATAAGTATATACATTAGCCTCAAAGATGCCCCTTACAAATATACACAATAACCTAGTAACAGACTACAAATTCTCTTTTTTTTGGAGAATAGGAAAATTTACACTTCATTCAAAACCCATATATAAACATTAGGAAAGTCAGGTAGGTCAAAAAAAATTCTTGTTGACACCACTCACTATTTTGGGAAGATATAATGTAGTTGAAATCAAATAATTCCACTTCTTTAAAACAATGATATTAAAGTAAACTTATAAAGTCCAATAATATCAATGAGTGCATATATAAACAACAGTTCTTAATCTTTTTTACAAATAACAATAAATTTTAATATTTATATTTATTTTTCAAAATAATACTACTTCTACTAAGATTCATAACTATGTCTTTTTTCAAACTTTATATTAGGAATATTTTAAAGGTAGTGGTCTAATCAATTTTGTATTTTAAAATTTAAAGAAGTTGGCCATCTCATCAATACAATAAGTTTTTATGCATATCAAGAAATACTTTTCTTATACAAATATTTTAAGTTGGTACTACAATTTCTAACCCTTGTTCTATATTTAGTTTGGCAAATTTCTATATTTAATTTGGCGAGGTTCTATATTTAAGAGTTAGCTTACATGCTCTTGGGTCTAGGTAGTTGGTTAATGTGTGGACCTATACCTGAGGTTGCATAATGTTATTTAATTCATCATGTATCTAGTCATTAATTATTTACGGGTCAGTCCTCTATTGTATAACACTTTTCCTATTATTGGAGATTTTGAACTCAACGTTGACCTATGTATCATGATGGCTATACATGTAATGTCCTTGAGTCTTAGAAGGTTGTGGTAAGGAGAGTTACTCATGATCAAGAAGGTAGAGTTTGAAATAGTGAGATTTGGTCTGTAATCTAGAACATACTTGGCCCTAACTAGGAAGGCCTTACATCTCGCCATGTTGCTTATCATTTTGTATGCAAGTTAGCTCATCAATCATTATTCAATGATATACATGAATCTTTTATTTATAAGTGTGTTATTGCAATTGTATCTTGTTATATTCTACCATGTTGTATTTGTTGGGGGCTTGGTCATCTCCTTTGGAGATACACCTGCCTTGTACTACATCACTCCCCCATTCTCTGCAATATGTGTTTGGGTGTGTTTGATGTTAATGAGGGACTTTACATGTTTTTATTCCTTCATTGATGATTCCCTTACCATCATCTATTTGAGTTGGAGCACGATCTTACTTGCTTCATTCATGATGAAACAAATTTCTTTGGTTGCAATATTTTTTTATTTTTTATTTTGTTGAGAGGGCATTTGGGAACTATATTTTGTAACATTAGGGGTCTCTATGCTTGGACACAATTCCCCACCATGGTAGATACTACTGCATTGTGTAGGCTCTCCAACACACCCATCTTATGGTGAACAACCTTTCATTTGGGAACATTCCTTTATTTCGCCATAAAATACACCCACTGACTCTTTGCTTCCACAAGCATCCTACTGTAATATGAACCTATACACTAGCTCGAGCTATACTTAAACCAATGATTGTACTATTTTTAATTTTAATTTTTTTTCTAAAATTGATGTTGTTTGTTTGTAGGATTTAATTGCCATTTTATGAAACTTACTTGGGTTTCTTCTAGAATTGTATTACCCTCTCCTTTTTCAATTAAATCAATGTAAATGGTATATAGATATATACATTAGCCTCAAAGTTGCCCCTTACAAATATACGCAATAGCCTAGCAAAAATTTACAAATTCTCTTTTTTGGGAGGAATAGGAAAATTTACACTTCATTTGAAACCCATATAAGCATTGGGTCAAAAGTCATTCTCACACTGGGAAGTTGCAACGTAATTAAAATCAAATAATTCAACTTCTTTGAAACAATGATATCAAAGTAAAATTATAAAACAATGGTATCAATGAATGCATACCCAAAACACAATTCTTAATTTTTCTTATAAACAATAAGTTTTTAATTATATATATATTTCAAAATAATTATACTTTTGCTAAGATTAAGAATGATGTCTTTTTTCAAACTTTGTTTTTTAACAAACTTTAATAATTGTTTAGATTACGGTAAAAACAGGTATTGAAGGGGTCCCAAAACCCTAATACATCAACAAAAAGGATAGAGCGATAAAGTCCACCAGGTTTTACAAGGCCCTGAAACCTACTAAAGAAACAATTATCAAAATCAGGTTTTACAGGTACCTGAAACCACTAAAAGAGTCCAAATACCCAGGTTTCACAAAGACCTGAAACTTTGTAAAAGATAAAAACTAGAAAACAGTACCAAAAACAAAAACAAAAACCAGAAAACTTGAAGAATTGTTATTTTTAAGAATTGATGATAATTTAATAAATTATGTGTTTCGAAATTTAAAGAATTTGGTAATGTCATAAGTAGAATAATTTTGTATGTATATTAAAAAAAAAAATTCCAGCAAAAACATTCTAAGCTAATGGAACAATTTCTAACCCTTAAACCAAAAAAAACTGAAGACCACAAGTTTTAAAGCTGCCCACAATTTTTTCCAGTACACCTAACCAGAGTTAAGGTCCAAAGTACCTTTTAACACTCCCAAAAAAACTCTTCCACTGCTTTGACGCACGCGCAGGACACCAATTTCCACAGAAGTTAAAAAACGCGGACAACATTGGCCGTCAGTACAAGGAATAGTTTACAGTCTACGAGGTTTCCTCTTTCTACTAAACATCAAATAATCACAACAAAAAAGAATAAAGGCTTCTGGCTCGACTGTAACTGACGGGACATATTTCTAAGTCGTTTTCCGCATGACCATGACCAAACATGATACTCCCTTCATAAAGCCCGCCATTAAAGCACTCCATTTCATTACGCAAGGCACGTCGGAGCCACCGCCATGGAAGCTCTCACGATGCTCAACACTGCTAATACGATTTCTCCAGCATTACTTAAATTTCACTCCCCTGCACCGAGTTTCAGAAAAAATACTCCCTATTTGCAATCATCTTCCTGTAATTCCAGTCGCGGAGCACTTGTAGCGAAGAATGTGACCGTCCGAGGACTGGATGCAGCGGAAATTCCGACAGATGACGGCAAATATTCTCGTCCGCTTCCTTCTCCCAAACCCTTGGAAGGCGCTGGAAATGTTATTCCGGCGCCATTGATGGAGGTAAAGGCGGAGTCTTTGCAGTACGAGGCTGGATTTGTCGGCGGCGTCTCGGAAGCGACGAGAGCAGCTTCGGATCGTGAGAAACTTCCAGGGGCGATTTCATATTTGAGGAGCATTCTGTCGTCGAGGGTTTACGAGGTGGCCGTTGAATCGCCTTTGCAGTTTGCGCCTAAGCTGTCGCTGAAGAGTGGCGCCAACATTTGGATGAAACGAGAGGACTTGCAGCCTGTAAGCATTTCTCTCACTTTTTGTTGATTGTGTTTGTCTCTGTCATTATCTTATTTTATTTTTGAAAAACTATTTTTTAAAGCGGTTCATCATTTTTTTATTTTTCTCTTCAAAAATTCAAAATATTTTGTCTGGGATTAATAAAAAATTAGGAAAATAAATATTTCTACACCTAATTTAGCAAGAGATAATGTGGAGGAATAAAGTAAGTTGTTTAATTTTGATGAAAAAGCTTTTGATTGAAAGTGAACTTGTATAGGCCATAATCAAAAGTGAACTTGTATCGGTCATTGTTCAAAATCTTGCTTGCATCACAACCTTATGATCCTATTAATAAATTTGGGAAGCACTAACCCACTATCTATATCTAAAGCCAATACCTAATTTAGCAAGACATAATATGGAGGAATAAAGTAAAATGTTAATTTTGATGAAAACTTCTGATTGAAAGTGAACTTGTATTAGCCATTGTTCAAAATCTTACTTGCACCACGAGGACCTTATGATCCTATATGTATAAATTTGGGAAATACTAACCCACGATCTATATCTAAAGCCAATACCTAATTTAGCAAGAGATAATATTGAGGAATAAAGTAAAATGTTAATTTTGATGAAAACTTTTGATTGAAAGTGAACTTGTATTGCCCATTGTTCAAAATCGTACTTGCATCACGAGGACCTTATGATCCTATACATAAATTTGGGAAACATTAACCCACTATCTACATCTAAAGCCAATACCTAATTTAGCAAGAGATAATATGGAGGAATAAAGTAAAATGTTAATTTTGATGAAAACTTTTGATTGAAAGTGAACTTGTATTGCCCATTGTTCAAAATCTTACTTGCATCACGAGGACCTTATGATCCTATACATAAATTTGGGAAACATTAACCCACTATCTATATCTAAAGCCAATACCTAATTTAGCAAGAGATAATATGGAGGAATAAAGTAAAATGTTAATTTTGATGAAAACTTTTGATTGAAAGTGAACTTGTATTGCCCATTGTTCAAAATCTTACTTGCATCACGAGGAGCTTATGATCCTATACATAAATTTGGGAAACATTAACCCACTATCTATATCTAAAGCCAATACCTAATTTAGCAAGAGATAATATTGAGGAATAAGGTAAGTCGTTAAATTTGCTGATTTTTTTTTTGATTGAAAGTGAACTTGTATTGTCATTATTCAAAATCTCACTTGCATCACAAGGACCTTATGATCCTATACATAAATTTGGGAAACACTAACCCACTACCTATATCTAAAGCCAATCGTAAAGAACTAACAATGAAAAATAGAATTTTTTTGTTGCTCCTTTATTTTTCAGATTCCTTTTTCTCATGTTACTCTCAGAATTTTCAACCTACTCATCCACTTATGAAAATAATTGACAATCATTTTTAAATGATGTTAATATTAAGAGATTAGACAAATTTTCTTATATGTTAATTAAATTAAAACTCACAAGATGCTTGTTTTATGATTTTTAATCTATCAAATAAATAAATAAATCATAGTCAATTCCTACTTGTTAGAGCTAGTTCAATAATAAAATAATATAGTTTTGTTAATAAAATAGCAAAATATTGATTTTTTTATTAATTTTTATATTAACACAACATAGTAATTGGACATGTATTTATTTTTAAATTAATAAGATGCTTCTTCTAATATATTTATAATGCTTAGCTTTGCAATTAAGGGTTAGCCATTGGAATGGATATTTCTAATCTTAATTGATAGTAGTGATCAAGTTTTATGTATTGAAGTTTGTACGTTAGTTTGTGGTTGATCAATAATATATTTATAGGTCATCTTATGGTTGATCACTTGTATTAGAGTTTGTAAGTCACTTTACTGTTGATCAAGATTTATGCATTGAGGTTTGTAGGTCATTTTATCGTTGATCAATAATATATTTAATGGTGGGAATGTTTTAGGTATATTGAGATAAAAGGTTTATTATGGTAAAAAATATTTAAAGTTAATGGTTGATAATGATATGAGATAATTTGAGTAATAGTGTATGCATAATTGTTATCATTAATGATAAGTATGCAAACATTATAATTGGACTAAGGAAATTAGGTTTACAAAAAGTGAATGATTAATTTATAATTAGCAATAGAAAATGAAAGGATGAGTCATCAAGAATGAAGCATTAGATTGAATAACTATAAAGTACCTTAACGATGGAACACCTCTAATTCAACTTTAAACTTCTACTACACACATCAACCAAAATAAAAATAGATTTAAAAAACAAGGGCGGGTTGGAACTAGTGTGATGGATTTGAATCATGCAAAATTTAGATTTGTAACAAGAAAAGGGAGGAAGAAATAATGATTAGTCATTCGGATTTTCAAATTAAAAAAGACAAATTTGTGGGGAACACAAGAAAAACGAAAGGAAAACAAAGCAAAAAATGTAGGTAAAAGGATGTCTACGCATTGATAAGTACAAAATCAACATGATTTGAGATCTAGAAAGAAAATTTCCCTTATAGAGAATAATGAAGATCTTGTTTGGAATGATAGGATTTGATTAACTCTAACAAAAGATGATTAATTTCATTTTGGTCTTGGATGTTTCTTTAGGTAAACATAGATCATGGGTTCAACTCTTGTTTTATTTACAAATAGGTTCAAGTTCATTGTACACCACTTTTGATGTTATAAAGGGGATCACTTAGTAAAGGCTAAGCTTTGGGTCATAAGGGCAAACTTATAATTCCTCTAATTGAAAAAAATGTTTAGGAACATAAAAGAAGTCACCCATGATTTTGTAGGAAGAGATAAAGTGAAGCAAAAAGTGAAACATGTTTCATTTTATTAGTTCACATCTTCATGCAATAAAAATGGAAAGCTTTAATTGCAAATATATTTAAAGAGGAATTACTAGCCTTACTGTATCATGTATGGGTTGCAATTAAGTATGTCCCACCATATGATTTATGGAATTTGTTTCCAAAGACTGAAAACCACATGTAAGTTTATTAGGATGACAAACTCTAAGATTGACATCCCAAAGAGTCTAAGGATAGATATGGAGAATAAAATTAATTATTTATCCATATAGTTCCTAGAGGGCCTAAATGATTGCTTTCTCTATCATAAAGAAGGGCATTGTAGAAGGAATTTCTATATGCTAAAAACAAGACTATCCTCATCAAACATAGCAATTCCAACAAAAGGTTTGAAAACCCTAATAATAAATTGTATCATGCTTCTTATGCTACTTAGGTTGGTTTTATTCAAAACCCAATAACTAGTGCACACAGACCCCCAATGATCATATTATGCCAAGCCCAATCCTTGTGGATGAGCAACGTAGACAATTGTTAACTAATAAAGTTAAAGATTTGAAGGAGGCCTAAAAGGAAGTCCTCTAACCAATAAATAGTCTCAATACATGGGGATTTCCCAATCCAACCACTTTGCTACCATAGTTGGTCCTCCAAAACCTAGAGTGTTGAACACAATGATTAGTTGCGGTAAAGTGTGGAAGGGATTCTAATCATAAGAAGAGATCATCATATCCATGAAGTAAGATGGAAATGAGTCACACTTGGGAGTATTGAGAGAAGAAGTGGTTAAACATCTAAGTATGACCTCTCTAGAGTCCCTTCAAAGGGAGGTGCAACACATATAAGAGGCTAACCCTTATCATTGATAGAAGCCTGGTAGGGGAGTAAAACTATGCCACACTTTTGGCCAAGATATCAACACAATTGAATATAAGTGATTCTAACAAAAACTTAGTTTTGGTCAAAGACATGGTCTAACAAAAAACATTATAGCCAAATTAGGTATTTGTATTATGATTGAAAGTGTTTATTGAATGCATAATTTTAGACAACTTTGAGTCCAATTACCAAAATATAAAATTATTTCAAAGCAACTATGTTTCAACAACTCCTTTTATTGATTTGTTTAAAAAATATAAAAATGCCTTTTGTAGACCTGTAAGTTATCTTTTCTAAAATTATATTTTGTTAATATTTTAATTATTTATATATTTAATTTTTATCGAGAATAGTCACAAACACAAAAATATATAGTTTGTTATCTTGTCATAGAAAAATAGTTAAGTTTTTCATATTTTTTTGGGAAAATTATGATGTTGTAGAGGGATGAATCTATATCAAGAGGATATCGTTTATTTCTAGATCACATGATTAGTTAAGACAAAATTGACATCAAATGGAAAGAGATATTTCAATTTGTGTAAATTTTTTATTTTACATTTAAATATACATTTATAAAAATAGTGAAAAGATATATCATTGCACTTTTCAAGTTATTTATGCGCATATAAAATTGAATAAAAACATAAATGAATACTATATAAAGGTTGACAAGTGGTGTTACCTCAATTTTAATATTTTGTCAATAACTAAATTTTAGTTTTTATTTTATCAATAACTATATTTCTATGTTTTTATTATTAAAAAAAAATACAAACATAAATTATATTAAACAATAAAATATTTCATTAGTTTACACCATTTAAAAATTCTCAAAATATATGCCACTTTTTAGTGATTCATTTAGTGTGGATCGTTTCCTTTTTAAAAGTGTGACATGACTTTGTGCTTTTACCTAGGGGTTGAGATTGGGGATTGTGATGGGGATTCCAAGTTCAATTTTGAAGTCATTAAAAAATGAGAGATAGAGGTTTTGGAGGCCATCATGGATGCCTATGACTTTGATGACTGTCGCTCCAGTTAGTTTCTTACTGTTGTCTTGATTGATGCCACTTCGCCTTCCACTTCCTACTTGACTAAAACCAATGACTTTGGTCTCACCTTTTTTAATGATGTGCCTCCCTTGGAAGGTAGAGAATTAGGTGTCAAGAAGGATAATACCTTGGCGTTGGAGACACCTTAGAAGTTGGAATAGTCTATTGTACCTTATTAGCAAAAGTAAGGGGGTGTAGTGGTAGAGGAGGTGCTCAAAGCTCTAAGTGGCCTCAACAGCAATAAGAAGATTAAACTCAAGAAAAGATTAAAGGATAAGAAAATCATTAAGCTTACATTGGGTGTGGAAAAAGCTCTTGAATTTAAGATTAAGGGAAAGAGAGGTAGGCTAGTAGGCTTTACCAACAATAAGCATGATAGGAACACTAAGGATGCCTTACCTAAATGTTATATGATCTTCAAGGCAACCTATGGATGCTACTACATGAATACTTTGGAATTGAACTTTGCCTCGTGGAATGTTAGGGAATTGGAAACCTTGGACATCAAATACATCATTATGACATTTTTTAGTTTGAAAAAAAAAATTTAACATCATGTTATTGCAAGAAGTGAAAGCAATTCAGTATAACCTAGAAATTAATCTGAGATGCATCTAGAGAGAGGTTGACTTCTTTATGGTTATCAAATATAGTAGAGGAAGACGAGGTACTACTATTTTAGTTGGAAGCAAGTAGAAGAAAAAAATGACTAGATGGGGTGTTTTTGATTAAGTAAAATAGGCTTTTTACAAGGGTTCCTGAAACCCACTATTAACAATAAAAAACTACTAAAAGTTCAGGTCTAGCCACCAAGCAATAGATAAAACAATAGGCCAAACTCGACCATCAAACAAAAACAAAAAAAACCAGGCCAAAAACTAGGGAATAGACAAAACACTAGGAGCAATGATCAGGGCACTAATTCTTTTGCTAGCTCTGCTTTCTTGAGCTCCAGCTCTTCCATGGCCTTAGCCTCATCGGTCTTCGAATGGCTATCGTCCAAGGAGACCTCCACTTCCCTCTTCCTCTTTTTCGCTCTCCTTCTTTTGCTTAGGCTCTCTCCTTGCAAAGAAACATCCTCATCAACTACCTTGGTTTCCTCTTTGTCCTTTTCCTCCTTCCCCTTTTTGCTTTCCTCCATCATCGTGTGTAGCTGAATTATGTTATTGTTCATACCTTTTATTATGTTAAGGCTCTAGTTAGCCGAGCTATGGAGAGAGCTCTCCATACCTTCCACTCTTTTCTCAATCTCAGAAACCCTTGCATCTAGCTTGCCAATTTTGACATTCCCATCCCCCCCTTTCAGCCTTTCCTGCCCCTGCATCCTGAACTTAATCTCTTCAATTTCATGGAAGATCTATTTAATGGACCAGAAATTGTCCACCAAACTGTTGTGAGCATTTTTAAGGAAGTTCATCCCCATTTCCTGTGCATTGTCGCTAAGAATCACCAAAGTTGGGTCTATGAGCTCGTCCAATTGTATTTTGCCATCCCTTCCCTCTAGAACCTTTGGGTGGATATGTCCTCTAACTAGACCCATTTTCAGAGTTCTGGCATGAAAGTTCCTCCAAGCAATTTTCCTTCCCTTTGCATCAAGTGTAACAATAGTATTAGCCAGACCCTCTTCCTCTTTTCTCTCTTCCCGAGCTTCAATTATGCTCTCCTTACCCTTACCGAGAGCCTTCTCAGCATCCTTCTCACCTCCTCTTTTCCTTTTGACCAAGTTGTCCTCCTTCCTGCTTACCTGAGCCTTACTTTTTCACTCCTCTCTCACATTGCCCTCCTTCTCCGAGTCCATCCCATCTTCCTCATCATTATAATCCTCCTTTGAATTTCCCTCCTTCTTTATCCTTCTCTCCATTCCTTTCGCTGGCTTCTTTTTCTTCTTCCTACCCATATCCTTCATGATTTTAGCCACCTCCTCTTCATCTTTTGAGTGCAAACCAACACTATCCTTCGTATCCGATGGGAGGTAGGAGCTCTTTGTCTCCTCAGAAGAATCCGCCTTCTGGGCATCAACCCTTCCATGAGTTTGAGCTTTAAAATGCTCATATATGAGTAATAAAAAACCCTCTTGGAAGGTGGGATTAGTGTTCACTTTCTTCTTATAATCCATAATACTCTTATTTGCAGAGAAAAACAAGTAGAACGGGATGGAATTTTTTTGTTCCATACCTAAAATGGTTTAGGATAATGAAATGGTGGTTTTGAATCCTGTCAAACCTAGTGTTGAGTGTAATGTAGGATATAATTGCCCTTAGAAAAAACTTCCATAGTTTCTTAATAGATGCGGGCTCATAGTAGGCATTAATCTTCACTAGATCCTTCATCTCCTTTGTGTCCTTTTCAAAGTCTTTCAGTGTATTCAAGGATATTTTTCTAGATGGGGTGTTGTTTCCCATGTAGTAAGGTGGTTTGGCTCACAATGAAGGATACAGATGTACAAGTAGCGGTTTGTTTAGTTTATGCCCCAAATGACTATAAAGAGGATATAATTGTGGAAGTCGTATTGCTATTTTAGTTGGAAGCAGGTAGAAGAAAGAAATGACTAGATGGGGTGTTGTTTCCCATGCAGTAAGGTGGTTTCGCTCACAATGAAGGATAAAGATGTACAAGTAGGGGTATGTTTAGTTTATACCCCAAATGAGAGGATATATAATTGTGGAAGTGGATGTTCTAGTTGGAAGATTTGCCTTGGATCATGGGTGGTGACTTTTTTATTGATTGAGAACTCTTAGGATGAGAATGGGGGTAGTACATTTGAATGGAAATGGAAAGATAAGTTTTATTAGTACAAGATGCTAATACACAACTTATTTGATCTATTGGCCAAACGTAAATTGGACAAATAGGGCATGTAGTATACTTGGTGTAGTTTTAAATAAGGGGGAAGAAGGATCTATATAAAACTTGATAGATTTTATGCTATTAAAAATGCATTTAAACTCAACAAAGATGATGGAGGGGTATTTGTTAGTGTTACTCCATACACCTTGTTAGACCATCTTCCCATCACGATTTCAATCATAACCAATGATCGCCTTGGGAACTCTAATAAAAAGGGATACCTTTATACTTAATGTAAGATTATTGTAAGATGAGGTAGTTAGGAATGCATTTTATATTATTAACTTGTTCAACTCATGGTTAGAAAATGAAAACAATGTTGTAGATAGATGGGTTTAAAATACTAGTAGTTGGAAAACACTTTAATAGTTGGTTGGAACAAAAAACGCTAAAGATGCAAGGAGACAAGAATATGATCTTCACAATAGGTTGTTGGATATTGAGGATATTATCCAGAAAGACCCTCAAAATCACAATGCTAGAGAGGTTTTTACCCTAGCTAGAGATTGTCTATGGAAACTTCAAAACATTAAGATTCAATGGGCTAAAATCAAGGCATAAGAAAATTGATTGATTCATAGAGATAAAGGTTCAAAATTTTTCTTTCAGCTATTAAAAAATGAGAGGCTAAAGAGAGGATTGATAGTATTGGGAGGGAGGATTCCACCTTACAAGGCAGAGATTTTGCAAGTCTTTTCTCAGTTTTACACTAATTATTTTCTTTAGAAGAGTAATGCCTAGAGATGGAAAGAGTAAGAAGGAGTATCAAAAACATCATTCCTAGGAAAGTAAATGATGAAGATGTTGAACTATTAAGTAGGGAGATTACAATAGAGGAAATGATCGAAGCCATTGAAGCCCTAAACATGGATAAGACCCTTGGACTAGATCATCTACCTACGTAGTCTTACAAATGTAACATTAGTTGGATTGGGAAGGAGATTTTCCAAGTATACACCAAATCCATTTTCCAAGGGACACTAGGTATGGAGATTGATGCTAGCCTTAATAGGGTAATCTCCAAATATGGTGATAAAACTCTAATCAAGAATTTGAGACAAATGTCTCTCCAAATGTCTGTTATACAATTTTAGCTAAGGTGCTAGCAAAGAGGCCAGATAAAATTCTTCCTAAAATTACTAACCCTAGTTAAGATTGGATTTGTTAAAGGGAGATATATATTGAAAAACTTGCTCACATGCTAGGAAGCTATTAGCTGGGCCAATGATTCTAGGTAGGATGTGAGTATGCTTCTAATAGACTATGAATAGGCATATAACATAATTGAATGGGAATTTATATTGGTGATGATGGAGTGCTTGGGTTTTCCTAGATACTTCTAATATATGGTAAGGGTACTAATGACGTATACTAATGTGAGGATGGAGGAGAATATATGCAAATAAAGCTATATTATCCTTATTAGATCAATGGGATATGGATTTCCTCTTGTTTATGCCTTCTTTGTTTTAGCATTAGATGACCTATATGATGCATGGGCATCCTTGGGGGGATGTAAATCTCACATCACCCAAAAATATTTCCTTTTTGTTTTGTTCTTGCTTTCTAGTTCAATGTTTTTGGTAGTGATCCTTTGAGTTCAATCATTTTCTATTATGAACCTTAATTTGGTCATCATTGTTTATCTATGTTCAGGTTCCCACCTTCTTTAGATACTTTGCACTAGAGAAATTATGGATATCTTTTTCAATTATGTGTGTTCTTCGTAGTTCTAAAGGTCAGTCAAGTTTTCTATTCTTGTAAAGTTATCTTTCAAATTACAAACGTCAATGGTTCATAACTCAGTGTTCTTAGGTCCTTGGCTAACATCTATCTCTTATCACTATTCATGTTTTATCAAGTTGAGGGAGATGTTAATGATTTGGTATGTGACCTATATTCTTGTATTACGTTTTTCTAATTCTTGGAGATTGTAATTGATTTATGTCGACTTAGATCTTTTGAAGGCTCTTATTGAAGCATCTAATATTTGTTAGAAGGGCAACAATTGAGAATTGTAGGAATGACCTCTCAAAAGTTAGATTGAGGGTGAGGATCTGAATTTCTATTGTAATTAAGAATGTAAGCCTAAGAATGTAAGATGCATGTTACAAGCCAAATTGATGTAAATATTTCATCTACCATAGCACATGTTAATAATCTATTCTTGTATTTGAAGTTATGAATTCCATCATTTTCACTCGTCCTGCATGGTTTGGACGATCTCTATTATTGAAACTCTTTCTATGACTGCACTGCATGGTATGAGAGGAAGGTTAATGTTATTTCTTTCGCACATCCAAGCTCTTGATCTTGTGAATCCCTAAATGTGTTGGTTGAGGGGTGACAGTGCGTAGTCTTGCCCCACAAATATAGAAGACTTATGCAAGAGGATCACAAAGAGGTTGCTTGTTTGCTGGTGATCTTGTTTGGGTTGTTTAGGCATTCCAAGGGTAATAAGATTATCAAAGATGAGATAATTTCACCTAAGGATTAGAAAGATGTTGCCTAGAAGAACAAATCCTATGAGGTTACAACAAATGATGGAGGACTTCAAGAATGAAATGAGGAATGAGATTCATAATTCTTTGACAAAATTAAGAAGGAATTTACTAAGACAAAAGATGAAAATAAGGAAGCTTCCAAAGATCTTCAGATTGTAGATGTTGAGATCCTTGCAAACGAGGAAAGATTGTTGAGAGCTATGCCACAAGTGGGTAAGAGTCATAGGATGGATGTTTCCAATTTCTTTGGTTTTCTTTGCATCTCAAGGATTTGATAGGCTGGTTAGAAGAACTAGAAGAGTATTTTTGAGATCAAAGATATCAAAGATTAGGTTAGCACATAATAAGTTAAAGTTTCATGTTGCCTTTTGGTGGAAGGAGTTATAAAAGGATAGAGAAGAGAATGACAAAATGGAAGTCACAAGATGGATCCATTGATGGTTGCTAGGAACATTGTACTTATGAACTTGTGAAAATTATGGCAGAACCTTAGATGAGAGTCTCTTATGCCTAGGAGGGTCATGTTGAGCAAGAAGGAAGTTGAAGTTGTACAATGAACAACTTTATTTAGGACTATATGTAAATTAGGATGTAAATGTTGCAAGGTTATAACAAATAGTGGTAGTATTAAAAATTTTGTATCATAAGAGATGGTGCAAAAACTTGGGTGAAGAGGCTCAAGCATCCTTGTCTTTATGGGATACATTGGATTCGAGATGACCATATGGTGGTATTAGGTGACATCAAGGGTATAATTGAGTAACAAAAGAAGGATTTGGATTCTAATTAGATGATGACTTGTAATAGAGGTACATTCGACGCGTAGAAGAAGAGAAGTTGTAATAAATGTTATCTATTATCCTACAATAATGTGATACATCATGCAAAGTATAACAAGATGATGGATTTGACCGAGAATAGAGGAGAATCACATAGAATGAAATTTGTGGATAAAGAGGATATTTGGATTAAGATGAGCATGATATTTGTATCTTGAATCCTATAAGATGTTCATAAGTTCCTCTTATGGAACATCTTCTTCTCACCAAGGTGTCTGATGCAGGAAGATCCTTGTGTTGTTGGAAATGTTGCACCACCCAAAAATATTTCCTTTTAGTTTTCTTCTTATTTTATAGTTTTAGTGTTTTTGGTAGTAATAATTCAAAGTGGATCATATGTTGTCACAAACCTTGGGGTATAGTCTAGACATCATTGTTTATCTATGTCTAGGTTTTTACCTCATTTGGATACTTTGCAACAAAGATATTCTAGACTCTTGTTTGGTTTTGTGTGTCCTTCATAGTTTTAATAGTCACTTGATTTTTTTGATCTTGCAAACTAATATCTCGAATGTCAAATCTTAATGACACATATGTCGATGTTCTTGGGCCCTTGACCAACATCTATCTTAGATTGTTATTCATGTTTTATCAAGTTGAAGGAGACTCTTATGATTTGGGTCTGACCTAAGTAATTTTGTATTATGCTTTCTTATTCTTGGGGAATGTAATTGATCTGGGATAACTTAGACATTGGGAGGGCTCTATATATTGAGGTAGTTTATCTTTGTAAGGGGGGAAATAATTGAGAATTTTAGGAATGACCTCTTAAAAGTTACATCTAGGGTTGGGATATGAACTTATTTTGTAACTAGGCATGCAAGCCTAATGTTGTAAGCTCCATGTTGCAAGAAAACTTGATGTAAAGTTTTAATTTTTTGTAGCATGTTGTTTATTTATTCTTGTGTTTAAAGTTGGGAATCTTGTTGTGTTGAATCATGCTGCATGGTTTGGACCATCTCTATTGGGAAAAGACTTTCTATGATTGTGTTTCTATACTACCTACTAAGAGATAGCACTTTCTCCCCAAAAGTTGGGGGCATCACACTCCCCAATATAGAGGACCTAATAAATGTTTAATTTGTTGATGATACAACAACTCAAGAGGCTTTGATGAAAAAAATGGATATTTTCTACAAGCTTCTAGGAGTAAAATATCCTTCCCTAAGTTCATAATGTTGGCTTTGAAGGAAAACACCCCAATCTAGTTGAATATGTATGAGTTTTCTAACTGCTAGTTAGCTACTTGGGAATTCCCTTTACCATGTGTTCAATCGGAATAACATATGGGATTGGAACAAATGTAAAATTGATATGAAGTTGAGTAAGTGGAATAAAATTTACATGTCCTTAGTTGGGAGATACCAAGTATGTCAAAAGATTTTATCAACATACAACACCTACACATTTGTTTGGCTTTTCCCAGTATCAGGTCAACCATTTATAGAAATAAATAAGAGATTACTTATTGTTGGATGGTAAATGATGCAAGAAAAGACATGTAGTGAGGTGCAATGGTGCCCTATGAGTAAATGTGTTAGAGGTAGGGTTTGGGATTTGAAACGAAAAGGAATTACTCTTGCTACTAAGTCGATTGTTAAGGCACTTCGAGACTCTAAGCCTTGAAAAGTTTTGGTTAGAACTAATATTTACAAGGCATTCCCATGCAAGGGTCCAACATAGAAATTTGTAAACCTTTGTGATCTCATGTTGTCGATTAATTCCCAATCAAAGTGTCTAGCTCAAATGCTTTTAGGGTCACTTGGAAAGGAAGGGAACAAGCGAGCCATCTCATATCCCATAATGGTGTTGTCTTAGAAGGTAGCAAAGTGTGTGGTGAGAGATCAAGTTGGTGGAGTTTAAATCATAGGGAATATTTGCCAATTACTTTTCCTCTCCAATCAATGTACTTCTAATGAGAATGGGCTCTTGTCTTTTAAATGGCTAGATGGAACTCTACTCTCTAATGTCAAAGATAAATATCTTTATTCCCTCCTTGTTGATGATGAAGACATTTTTGATCATGGCAAATCTTGCTGGAGGTAATCACAGGATAACTTTGACTCTTCCTTCAAGAAAAAATTTGTGAATCTCTATGGAGCATGTTAAGGAACCAAAGAAAAAGTGTTTTGTATGGAGATTGATCTTCCACAGACTTCCTCTTAAAACCCAATGGAGACTACAATTCATGTATAATTCATGAAGACTTGGGAACACTTTTTGTTTAATTGTATGTTTTCTAGGGAGATATGGACCTTGCTTGATTTCTATATTAATGAAAATATTGATTTTTTTGGGTTGGTATTTGAAAATATCTCCATCCTTAGGAAATATTACAATGTTTTTTTTATCTTGTCATTTAGTTGAAATTCTTTATATTATTTAAAAATCTAGAAATAACAATGTGTTTATTAGCAAGGGTAGAGCTCTTATTATGTCTACGGGAAGACTCATTTTTCATAACAATTATTTGCAAGTGCCTATTACCATGAAGCTAGCTTAGGATAATTTTGAGGACTTGTTGCAAGATGGTACAATAAGTGTATTCAAGTGGGAGATATCCCACAGATGCACATGGGTTAGGCATGTCGAGGAGAGGAAAAAAATTGAGATTGCATTGGAGAACTTTATGGCAAAGACGAACCAACAAACAAAGGGACATGATAACATAATGAAGGTAGAAGTGGCATGAATACCTATAGTTGTCTTACCACCTACCCTAATACAATTCCCAATTGTTATGAGAGTCATGCATCCATACACCTAATAGATAGAAAATGATAAAATGCTTGGGTGGATGAACAATTAGGATGGGTGACATGGGTAGAAAGAAAAGGAAATGAATGATCTTATGCTTCAATTTTGTTTTTGTATATTCTCCATGACTATTGTACCTAGAATTAGTAGTAAACAAGCTCCACAAACATACCTCCCTATATACCTACCTACCTACCTACATACATACATACGTACATACATACGTACATACATATATACATACATACATACGTAAATACATACATACATACATACACACACTTACACACACACATACACACATGGTGCATATACAAAAGGGGCAAGTGAACAAAGATGGGGGATTAACAAATGTCAAAAACATTTTCGGTCTCCAAAAGTGTATTCACAATACAACTCGAACACACTATGGCTCGAGGTTTTATAGGCCTAAATAAAGCCATAACGTGTATGTACTATAGTGGTAATGCATTATAGCACATGTGTGCTATAGTGTGTATGTTCTATATTTAATATACAATAGCCCCAAAAATACATTATTTACACAACTTATTTGCATTTACAAGCTTACTAGGGCAATTTATACTTGCATTCCACAGTTTTTTTAAGAATACTTGATTAAGATTGTGTTCCATCCATTTAATACAAGTCTGCAAATGTTATGTGGTATGTAGTTTCACTGAAACTAGAAAACATGTCTCAATGGGAAGGAGATGGAGTTTGTTGATTCAACATTTCTTCCTTTGCATCAAAAGGAACTAGCTGAAAACTAATAGTTTTTCTTCATTCACATTGCAAAGTGAAAGCATGCCAAGAATGAATTTAGTCTTCACATCATTATTATGATGAGTAGTTGATGTGCATTCACATGTTTACTAGGGCTGCTACCAGAGTTGTGCCTCTAAAAGTCTTCACCTCTTCCTCTTCTCTAACTAGAAATCCACCACTGAAAATTACCCAGAGAACTTAAAGTAGTATTTTGTTTGCATTTGGATTTAATATTTTTGGCACTAGTTTATTATCCTTTTGTGAGGGCTTGAAGTCGGACATTGCAAAGTGAAAGCATGTCAAGAATAAATTTAGTATTTACATCATCATTATGATGAGCAGCTAATTTGCATTCACAAGTTTACCAAGGGCTAATACTCGAGCTGTACCTCTAAAATTCTCCACCTCTCCTCTTCTCTAATTGCAAATCCACCATATGAAATCACTAGACTTATACAATAACTTAAAGTAGCATTTTGTCTGCATTTGGCTTTGTGGATTTGGCACTAGTTTACTATCCTTTTGTGAGGGTATGAAGTTAGACATTGCAAACTGAAAGCATGTCAAGAATGAATTTAGTCTTCACATCATCATTAGGATGAGCAACTAATGTGCATTCACAAGTTTACTAAGGCTGATAACAAAGTCATAAGTCTAAAGTCTTCACCTCTCCCTCATCTCTAATTGTAAATCCACCATAAGAAATCAATGGAATCATACAACAACTTAAAGTAGTGTTTTGTTTGTATTTGGGTTTGTGGCTTCAACACTAGTTTACTATCATTTTGTGAGGGTCTAAAGCTAGATATTGCAATGTAAAAGCATGTCAAGAACAAATTCAACCTTCACATCATCATTACAATGAGGAGTTGACGTGCTTTCACATGTTTACCTAACTCGTATCTCTAAAAGTCTTAACCTCTCCCACTTATCTAACTATAAATCCACTACAGTAAATTAATGTTTTGTATGCAAAATCTTAAAGTAGTGTTTTATCTACAAAAGCTTAATGTTAGTGTTTTATTTGCATTTGGGTTTGTCGCTTTCGAACACTACTTTACTACCCATGAAGATAATGAGTTATATGGGGATAAGTAGAGCTTATTATTTTATTTGTGTCTACTAAAACCATAGATAAAAAGTGAGATGAGTTTTTGAGATGGTCTTTCTAACTGAAGTATTAAAAATATCTTCCTTTCAAGGATACATATTCCTATTTCGAGCTAGTTAGTGGGGTAGATACACCCATTGAACTTGCAATAACTTTGTATTCATTATAGTATTTGTTTCTCTTCAATTAGGGAGGAACATAGATAGTTTTATGCAGAGGAATTTTTGAGCTAGTGTTTTTAATTAAAGTGTAAATTACCTTACTTGCAAGGACACATATTACTATTTTGAGTTGGTCTTGTTGATTTTAGTATAAAAATTACCTTACTTGCAAGGACACATATTTCTATATTGAGCTAGTCTTACTAATGATAGTATAAAAATACCTTACTTGCAAGGACACATATCTATTTCGAGTTGGTCTTGCTAATTGCAGATAAAATTTACCTTACTTGTAAGGAGACATATTTCTATTTTGAGTTGGTCTTGCTAAATGTATTATGTAAATTACCTTACTTGCAGGGACACATATTTCTATTTCCAATTGGTCTTGCTAATTGCACTATAAAAATTACCTTACTTGCATGAACACATATTTTTATTTTGAGCTATTTGGTGCAGGAGATACACCCTTTAGATCTGCAATAACTTAGTATTCATGAAGATTTTCATTCTCTTCAATTAGGGAAGAACTAAGATAATTTGATGCAGACAAACTTGTGTCAAATCCTAGGATGCCCTTAATCTTTAACATCTCACATAAACTTGCAATGAGATCTTTGGATGTTATGATAATACACCCTTATACATCACACTAGGCACAAGGTATACTCTTGATAAACATGGGATTGCAACTACATCTATTCAATATGCTAATACTTGGTAAGGGGTCCTAAGGTGTTCTAAAGGGCTAGAATGGGTGCGAAGGTCTCCTAATGCGTCATAGTGGGTTGTAATAGGACCTAAGGGGTGCTAGGACTACCTACTTCAAACTAGGCCTCTAGTTATACTAGAGTTTGCATGTGTCACTATCCCTTTTTTTGTGAAGGGGGGTGTTGAGGCAGAGACCTTAGTATCTATTAGGTTCTTGAGTCGAACCCTCATATTGACTACATTGAGAATTTGGTTACGAATTCTATTAATAATGAAACTATTGATTAATTATAAGATGCAATACTCCATGGTGTAAGGTTTGTTCTCGATGAACATGGTATTGTAGCTACATCTATTCAATATACTAATGTGTAGTAAGGGGTCCTCAAGTATTCTAAAGGGTCTGAACAAGTCCTAAAGCATCCTAATGTGTCATAGTAGTTGTAATAGGATATAAGGGATCTTAGAACCATCTATATCACATTGGGCCTCTACCTAGACCAAGACTGGACATGTCACTATCCCTTTCGTTGTAAAGAAGGGTGTTGAGGTGGAGGGCTTAGAATCTATTAGCTCTTTGACTTAAACCCTTTTACTAACTACATGGAGAATTTAGTTGTGAATCTTGTTAAGAATGAAACTATTAAGGAATCACATGATATAGTACTCTATGGAGCAAGGTATACTATCGATGAACATGTGATTGCAACTACATCTATTTTATATACCAATGCATGGTAAGGGCTCCTAAGTTGTTCTAAAGGGGAAAATTGGGTCCTAAGGTGTACTATATATGTCATAGTGGGTTGTAATAGGACCTAACGGGACCTACGATCACCTACATCGCACTAGGCCTCTAGTTAGACTAGAGTCTTTACATATCACTATCCATTTTTTTGTGAAGGAGGGTGTTGTGGTAGAGACCTTAGAATCTATTAGCTCATTGACTCGAACCCTTATATTGACTACATTGAGATCTAGTTATGAATTTTGTTAAGAATAAAGTTATTAAGGAATTGTATGATGTAGTATGCTATAGTGCAAGGTATATTCTTGATGAACATGAGATTGCAACTACATCTATTCAATATAATTATTTGTGTTAAGGGATTCTAAGGTGTGCTAAAGGGTCAAAATGGGTCATAAGGTGTCTTATTGGGTATTAAGTTGTCCCTCTCTCTCTGTCCCAACTTCTAACTTTTCCTCTTCCTATATTTTAAGCCTTTTTGTAATGCATTATATAGGGCACACACGCTATAACACATGTGCCCTATAGTGCATGAGTACTATATAATATATTGTATTTTGAGGTTGCACCAAATGAAACCTCTAAATAACATTTGTATTCACATAGCTCACATGCACTATTGCATGTACACTAGTATGTGTATGCACTTTAAATACTTTAGAATCCATGCCTAAGGCTTGAATTTGCTTGGGAAATTCAACCCAAAGGCTGGGAGGACTCAAACACGACTGAGACATGGTTTCAAATAAGGATACAAAAAATCATAACTTTTCTTATGTGGCCTTTGTTAGGTTTATTCATAGTTGAATAACGATAAAATCAAATGACATGTTATTGTAGATATCTTTATCAGCTATTTGACCATATAATTTATTTTTAATTATTCCTTTAATCTCTCATTTCTTTTGAATGTATGTCTAATTTCATAAGGGAACAATGTGTAGTATTTTGAGCTTACATTTTGGCTCGTTCATCAAATTTTGCATCAAGTTATCTTTTTAGATACCATATTCCATTCTAAACACTTTAAAAAAAGTTTTGATATTCGATTATTTTCAATGATTTCTAGGGGGCACATAAGAAATTCACAATTTTTAGGATGTATCCACTTGTAAAATTTATAGATAATTAAATATGCATAATAAAACACACTAGAAAAATCCATGAGACAAGGCTTGCAATGAGGTGCTAATTAACTTCTCATTGGAGTGATTATTTAAAAAAAATAGTTAGCATTTTAGGTGGATAACATTAGACACTATGTTATGTCATGAGAGATGGATTCATGTGAATCACTACTCATGAAATATGAGTCAATGAGTTAAATCTTGATAGCAATATCACAATTAAATCTACATAGTTAAATCTTGATAGCAATATCACAATTTGACTTGTTGTGGAAAAATATCTCCTACTTATCAATTGATAAGCTTAAGGAGCTTTCTAATGAATAATTCATAAGGCACAACACTTGTTGAATATTTTGCAAATGAGGTTGCAAGAAAAGTGGATTTAACCATGGAGGAAACTTCGTAGTTAAGTACACTCAAGGTGGAGTAGTACTCGGATGGGTGACCTCCCAAGAAGTCCCAATGCTTCACCTCTCTGAACATCACCTAGATCCAATGAGTGTTGAGTGCATCATTTATTGTCATGAGAGATGGATTCGTGTGAATCACTAATCATGAAATATGAGTCAATGATTTTGACTCAAAAACTACTACAGAGTTAAATCCTTATTACAATATCACAATTTGACTTGTGGAAAAATATCTCATACTTATCAATTGGTGATCTTAAGGGGCTTTCTAATGAATGGTTCATAAGGTACAACACTCGGTGAAGGTTTTGTGAATAGGGTTGCAAGTAGAGTGGGTTTAACCAGAGGAAACTTTGTAGTTAAGCATGCTCGAGCTGGAGTAGTACTGGGATGGATGCCATCCTAGGAAGTCTCGACGCTTCATCTTTGTGAGCATCACTCAGATCCAATGAGTTCTAAGTGTTCCATTTATTGTCACAGGAGATGGATTCACATGAATCACTACTCATGAAATATGAGTCAATGAGTTTGACTCAAAAAAAAACTATAGAGTTAAATCTTGATAGCAATATCACAATTTGACTTTTTGTGGAAAATTATCTCGTACTTATCAATTGATGAGCTTAAGGGGCTTTCTAATGAATGGTTCATAAGGCACAACACTTGGTGAAGGTTTTGCAAATGGGATTGCAAAAAGATTGGGTTTAAGCATGGAGGAAACTTTGTAGTTAAGCATGCTTGAGTTGGAGTGGTATTGGGATGAGTGACCTCCTAAGAAGTCCTGGTGCTTTAGCTTTGTGAGCATCACCTAGATCCAATGAGTGCTAAGTGTTCTATTCATCATCACGAGAGATGGATTCATGTGAATTACTACTCATGGAATATGAGTCAACGAGTTCGACTTAAAAAAACTACACAATTAAATCCTAATAGCAATATCACACTATGTTATGTTTTTTTTCTTTTTTCTAAAAAACAAGACCACTTTTGGTGCACCCCATTTTTAAGGGTCTTAAGCTCCACCATTAAAAAAAAAAGTAGTCTAGAAACTAGATTCAGAGGACTACAACTTTTGTCATTGTTAGATCTTTGAAAGTTTAAGTAAAAGTACCTTCAATTTCTTGTCGAAGTTCATAACTCACCGATTTAAGGAAAAAGGTGACATCTTAAACCCTCTTTGTAGCACCCCATCTTTGTGCACCTACCTCATGAGCTTCTTTTCTGTATTAAATGTATAATAGATTACTTAATTTATTTTGTAATTTGGAGACATTAAAAAAAGAGGTCGATATTATATTTTGAATCCTTTATATCTAATACTATATAGTTTTTATTAGAGTCCATTAGAACTTAATAATATAGTTTGTGATCAAAGAACCCTTTATTGACAAATATAAGTTTGAAATGAAATGATGTATAAGGGAATCGAATGGGAACATTATTATTTGAAGATACATGCATACATAGATGCATACATACATAAATACGGTTATGACATGCTACTCGAGATGATAATTTTTTTGTAATTCAGAGACACTAAAAAGACAGGTAATTGTTGTTTCTTTTTTATCGATAAAAGGCCTAAGCTAGAAATTTAATTAATCAAGTTAAAAATTGAAATAAGAAACTGTATTCAGTGCAAACATCGGTAGGAAATAATAGAGTGAAGAAAACCTTTGGTCTTATCTAGGATTTGCAATTTGGTTCGATTAAGTTACATATTTGATTACAACTTCCATCTTAGCTCGGATTAATACTTGTTAGAGTAATAAAGTATTTTCTTATTAATTAAATCATATTGATTTAATTATTAAGTCACTTATTATCTTTAGTTTACTTGAGCTAAAATTTGGGCATATAATAATTAATTCTTTTATTAATTATTATCATGCAACCTAGGTTAGTTACCTACTAGGGTTTTGATCTCCTTTTTAAGGACGATCTCTCTTGGCAACATTCATTCACTTTTGATTATAGCAATCTCTCTTTTTACTCATCAAGAATGTCTCATCTGTGGATTTGGGAATTCCAACCTCCATAAGATTTTGCTTCTATCTTTCTGTGGCAAGTGTTTGCATGCTGGTGATTCTTGGGAGTTGTGGAGTTGATCTTTCATCAACTTCAACATGGTATCAGAGCTTTAGATCTTCATGCCCCTATTCTATTTATGAGAGGTTTGGCTTGGCTTTCAGATCTGTGTTTTTTTTTTTTTTTCAGAGGGTTTCAATTTTTAGAGCTTTTTTGTATTGGATTTGGGGGGCACTTTGAGCCCAAACACACCTCACCGTTGAGCTCAGAGCACCCAAAAACCCTTATTTGCATATAAAATTTGTCCAATCTGGACACAGTTGTAATTTGAGGCAAACAAATATTAATCCTAGATTGGGCACGTTTCCCGAGGCAACAATTTTGTGATTGTTCAGCATAGAAATCAAGACATTTTGATTGAAAATTGAGATTTTTTGGCACGGAAATTGAGATTTTTGGATGTAGAAATCAAAATTTTTTCTTGCAGAAAAATATTGATATTTTTTGGCACGAAATCGTGATTTTTGGACATGAAAATTAAGGCCTTTTGGTATAGAAATCAAGATTTTTTGGCACATAACTTGATATTTTTTGGCACAAAAATCAAGGTTTTCTTGTATAAAAATTGAGATTTTCAACACAGAAATCGAGACATTGTATGGTACATAACTTACATGCTTCTTGAGGAAAATTTGGTACAGACCTGACATGTTTTTTGAGTCAATTTTGGTATGGAACCTATACCCTTCCCAAGATAATTTCTTGTACAAACCAGCACACTTCCCAAGGTAATTTTTGGTACTGGTGGGCACACCTCTTGAGGCATTTGGTATGAGTCCCAAGGCGGTGATTTTTTATTTTGATCTTTTGGCTCTTTTTCGATCTACTTGTGGTGTTTTGGCCATAAGTTGCTCATCCGAACTCTGTTTTTTACAAATAAGATATCATCGGAAAGCTGATTCTGATCCTCTCATGATGGTGTAGTTTATTTGGACTTTTGATGCTATTTGGTTGCTATTTTATGTTGTCAAATTCAGAAGTTCTATTTTGGCACGAGTCCTAAGGCGGTGATTTTTTATTTTGCTCTTCCGGCTCTTTTTCGACCTACTTGTGGTGTTTTTGTCGTAACTTGCTCATCCAAACTCTATTTTTTACAAACAAGATATCATCGAAAAGCTGATTTTGAGCCTCTCGTGATGGTGTAGTTTATCTAGACTTTTGATGTTGTTTGGTTGCTATTTTATGTTGTCAAAGTTAGAGGTTTTATTTTGCACTCCGAGAGACTTATCTTGAGCATCCGATCTCCAATTTGGGACTTCTTTATATTGTTGGAAAGTTTTGTTGAGTGCTCTTTCTAGTGACGCTAGTTATTTTTACAGATTATGCTCTAGGCACATTCTATACAATTTTTTGCATTTTTATATTTTGGTGGATATCTTGGTTGTTTTAGGTCCCAGGATCCATTTTTTTTGCTTCAAATGATTCATCATGGGTTGAACTATCTTTTGTATCAACCTTATGTCTCTTCTAGTCTATTTAGACATCATTTGTATGCATTTTGGAAATCACATTGAGAGAAAGAGCCATATTGCATCTGTATTTTTGTTTCAATTATTTTGTCTTATTTTTCCTTCTTATTTGAGGAGTGTCATCTGAGGACACTCATGCAAATTATTGCATTTTTGGGATTCACCATATTTTGTGCCTTATTGTACATGCAATACTTTGATTAAAGTGTCATGGGGGGGTTGACGTTTTGCCTTTGTTTGCCATCTTCCTTTGTCTAGTGATTTTTTCTTTTACGACTTTAGCCACATGATGTGTCTAAGATTGATCGCCTTAGTACACACATATGTACTCTTTTGTGCATCGATCATGGTTCCTTGACATGCAATTCTTTTGGCCCACTTTTCTAGTTTCCTATCACCTCACCCTTGTCTGCATTTGGGTTGGGGGAGAGGGGTTCTTCTGTTGTTTCTTATGCTTCCTTGGTTTGATGGAGTGAGGTATGTATTTAGTTTTTTTTCCTACATACTAGATAGATGCAGTGGCTGGGTACCTATGCATTTTGGTGAGATGGATCATTCACCATATAGACACTCTTCTTTTCGTTCCTACTTTGGTTGCAACCTTCCATGTTTGATCGATCAACTCTTAAGGCTTTCGTGTTTCATGCCATATGTATCTTAGAGTTCAATTGTTTGCCTTTGTGTGCCTCTTGATTCGATGTAGATTATAGTCTTCTCTACCTGGTCAGATTCTATTTCAGTGGAGGTTCTTCAAAGCAATAGTTACTTTTGATAGAGCTTTACAACTTCTACATGCTTTAGTGGTGTTCTTCATGATCATCTTTTGTTCTTATCTTCTGGGACATTCCCTAGTTTGGAGGCTTCTTCAGTCCTTCACTAGTTATTTTCAGCATTATTTCCATCTCTTTTTGGAGTAAGGTTTTTTCCATGCGGTTTTATCTATTTCTCCTCTTTTTAGAGATTTGGTTGTGCTTGGGTACCTCATTAGGCCTTGTTGTTGGAACCCAAATTTACTTTTAGTAGTAGTTTATAGGTTTTTAGCTACTCCCTAAGTTTATTTGGGGAGAGGCTGTGTTAGAGTAATATAATATTTTCTTATTAATTAAGTCATTGATTTAATTATTAAGTCACTTATTATCTCTAGTTTACTTAAGCTAAACTTTGGGCTTATAATAATTAATTCTTTTATTAATTATTATCATGCAATCTAGGTTAGTTACCTGTTAGGGTTTTGATCTCCTTTATAAGGATGATCTCTCTTTGTAACATTCATTCACTTTTGATTATAGCAATCTCTCTTTTTGCTCATCAATAATGTCTCATCTGTGGATTTGGGAATTCCAACCTCCATAGCTTTTTGCTTCTCTCTTTTTGTGATAGGTGTTTGCATGCAGGTGATTTTTGGAAGCTGTGGGGTTGATCTTTCATCAACTTCAATATGGCTGTTAGAGAATTCGAGATCCCTTTAACACATCAAGATTTATATGTCTATTTACAATTAAAAAAAACAAATATGAATGTTGTTGACAAATTGATAGAATCATACAACTTCTATGCTCATATTAGTCAAAATTTGTCCTTTTAGTACTAATTGATAGTCCCTTCCATCTGCTTCCTACCATCAAGAAGACTGCAAAGAAAGACAAAACCAAACCAAGCACATCTATTACCTTGATGCAAGTAGGTTAGCTGTTGTAAAACTTGTGTAAGTCAAATATCTATCCTCTCTTGAAGTTGGATAGAGAAACCACATTCATTATGTTTGGAGCAATTTGATATTTATAGGATCTTAAACAAGGATTCTGAAATATTGACATAGCCAGCCATAAATATATCCCAAAGTACAATTTTCTTGATAAGAATTCATAACTCCGAAATTGCTTTGTACAAAAGACAGATGCATTGCTCGTTATATATCTATTTATGCAATCATCTCTTGAAACCATATTCACATTGTTAAATTAATATGCTTTTATGCTGGTGAGAATGTGTCTAAAGTAGTGAATGTATAAATACTTATATAATTGAGTGCATTATGTGCCCATAATTCATTAGCTTATTAATTACTTTTAAGAAGATGGTGATTTCCATTCTCAACACAAATAATATATAATTTAAATGATTTGTTTCTAAATAAATATTAGAACTTAATAATATATTTTGTGTTCAAAGAACCCTATATTGTCAAATATAAGTTTAAAATGAAATGATATATAAGGGAATAAAATAATAACATTATTTATTGAACAATTAGGCATTGTCGTTGACATTGAGCACAAAAGTTACAGAAAAATAAAATTAAACAATTCTTAGACATTTCATGCCAATCAGTTGTCATGATTGTAAAACCTCCAAAAGAGATGTCGCTCTCTCGAAATCACCTCCATAAACATTTGGATTTCATCAACACTGAAATAAATAAGTATCAAGCAAACATAGTTAATGCAATTGATAATGAGAGTATGTTGTTTTATTAAGTTGGTTCATCTCTAAGGTGTTATTCACACTTGTTAAATTTACTTAGGAAAAACATAGGATAGTTATCACTTTATGTTTTAACATAATTTTAAGACACACATCTTAAACCTAATGCAATCGTGTGTCTCACCTTCATTTATATAACACATTATAAATCCATTGCCATTGTATATTTGCATATAACATATGACAATTTTCTAATATTTGATCCCTCTTATGCTTTCATTAGAACTTATATATCTTGGGTGGCTAAATCTTTAGTTAAATCTTGTACAATATAGAACATTTTAATTACCAACACTTACATTAATAAACTTAAAATTTCTATACAAATTTATTGAAGCTTAATCTTTCTTTTTTCGAACCATGACATTTTGCAACCATGCTTTCCATATGATAAGCTAGTTTTATTTCATTTTGAAAAAGTAATTTCCCATCCCCCTAAAATTAAAAGTGCACTTTAACTTCTAAATGCATAATTGCTAGTTTAAGTGCAAGTGCCTCATTTCCTTGTCATTGCCCCTCCTCTAAATTATTTCATTTTGAAGAAATAATTTCTCATTCAATAAAATATTGAAATCACATTGTCACTTTCTAAATATATAAGTGTTAGTATGAATATAAGTATATACAATGATGATCATCATGAACCCACATATTATTATTTACTAAAAGTTGTCTCATTTACTTAATATTATTTTTATCTAAATTATATTATTTTAAAAATTAATAAGTTATTTATTTTCAAAGACTTAAATAAAATGTCACTTTTTAAATATAAAAATGCCTGTCTAAACACATAAGATGATGAACACATCAAACGTTAGTAGCGTCTTAATCAATTCTTACAGTACTATATCTTAATTTTTTAATGCGAATTTAGTGAAGCGCAATCTTAATTTTTCAAACCACAAGATTTCACAAGAATATTTTCCAAAAAATAAATTGTGTACTTTCCTTTTGTCCAGGTAATTTTCCATCCCCCAAAATAAAAGCTGTAGTTTTACTTCGTCAATCAAGGTTAAAAACTGTGTAGGGTCCCGAATTCAAGCTAGTATAACCAGGCTCACGGGCCCAAGGCAGCCTTTAACACGTCTCTTTGAATTCTTCCTCCTCTAAGAGGACTACAGAAAAACATGGAATCAATTTTCTGACTATAAGTGGAATAATTTACTGTAGTTGCAGTGTCGTTTTCCGCTTATCATCTTAAAATATTAAGAAGACATCTTAAAATATTAAGAAGACAAGAAGCAGCGTGTCTTGACTGTAAGTGATGGGAGATATTCTTAGCCATTTTCGACACGACCATGACCAACTAGTGTTGATGTTCCCTCTTAAAGCTGCCTTTATAGTCCTTCACTTCCATTGCATGACTTGTCAGAGCGGGCGCCATGGAAGCTCTCACAATGCTCAACACTTCCAACACGTTTTCTCCTGCATTACTTAAATTTCAGTCCCCCAGCTCTGCCCTGAGCTGCAGTAAAAGCACTCGCTTTTTGGAGTCGTCCTTCGGTAATTCCAAACGGGGAGCTCTTGTTGTGAAGAATGTGGCCATCCGGGGTTTGGAGGCAACGCAAATTTCAAAAGACGACGGAGAATCTTCAAGTACGGTTCTTTCTCCCAGACCCTTGGAAGGCGCTGGAAATGGTCTTCCGGCGCCATTGATGGAAGTTAAGGTGGAGTCTTTGCAGTACGAGGCTGGATTTGTCGGCGGCGTCTCGGAAAAAACGAGGACAGTTCCGGATTGTGAAGAAGTTCCGGCGGCGATTTCATATTTGACGAGCATTCTGTCGTCGAGGGTTTATGAGGTGGCCATTGAATCTCCTTTGCAGTTTGCACCTAAGCTGTCGCAGAAGAATGGTGTCAACATTTGGCTGAAACGAGAGGATTTACAACCTGTACGCATTTCTAGTTTTACCAGTTATTTTTCATGTCATTGTCGTTGTCATTACTGATATGAACTAATGGAGGGTCACTTTTTCAGGCCTTTCTTAAATTCCAAAGACTTCTAGTTTTACGGAAATAGCTTAATCATAAATTATACATTGCAAGAATAAGAAACACCATAAAAAAAAATATTTTTAAAAATCTTTTGTTATTAAAAAGTTTTATCGTTGAGTAAAAACAGATTCTTTTATAAATAAGATGTTTATTTAAATTATTTCGTTCTTAATTTAAAGTTATTCTGAATCAATCTATTTTTCAATCATTGGATTTGAATTGAATAAGTATGATGGACTCAAGTTTGTAGTTCATGTTATTATTCTGAATCAATCTATTTTTCAATCATTAGTTGGATTTTTATTTGAATTGAGTAATTTTGATGGACTCAAGTTTGAAGTTCATGTTATGTTTGGTAATATTTTTTAAGATTGCAATTTTAAAAATATATTAAAATAAAAAATAAAAATCATAAATATATAATTTTTTAATTCTAAAAAGTCTAAAATATATTTTAAATATATTAAAAATAAAAATAAAAATTATAATATATACATATTTAATGTAAAAATATTTAAAATGAAAATTAAGCTTAATGATATACAATGAATATTTTCCCATTACCACGTTTATATATTGCATCATATTCAATATAGGCTTAGTAAATTTCAAGGTAATCAACACAAGCACACCAAGAGTCATCTTTAATATCACGCCCTTAATGTTTTTTGCCCTTGTATTGCTAGATTGCCTCCATATAGTCCAATTAGTACTTATTACTAATCTAGACTATGCCCCCACCAACCTTCACAAGATATCACAAAACAATTTGTGTTGGAGGCAAAATGGGTCACAACCACCTATTTCAAAATCCAAATAATAATAATTTCAAATTTAGAACTTAAAAAGTTTATTAAAGTAGAACATATTAAAATTTTAAATTGTTTACCTCACTTTTAAGAGCTTCAATCTCAAGAATTGTCTAAACATGCCGTTTGACATATGGTGGTTGGTGATGAAAATTTGGATCTCTTGAGCATTAACATACATTTGTGTATTCATTCAATTTTGGTCCCAATATTTTGCAGCGCTAGATTGAGTGAGTGGACAACACAAGATGTCAAAAAAAAAATGTGAATAGTGCTTCTCAACCAATAACCAACAACCCACAATTTTTGACATTGTTTGTTAAAACTTGAACAACATTTCGAGTACCAACTTGCTCAATGGCTTGGAAAAGAATGCTGACAATTAATGGACCATCCTTCACTTGCCTTTGTAATCCATTGCTCTCAAAACATTGCACCTCTCATAGACACTACAATAACATTGTTCAAAGCATAGTTAAAACTATTGTTATGGGCATCGAGGAGGGTGAAAAAATGATATAAAAAACTATCAGAGATAAGTTGGAAACTTCTTGGGAAAATATCACAAACTTAAAATCTACTTTTCCAGTCAAAAATCTGCTATTCGAGTCCTGATGGAACCTTCTTTCTCCTCTTTGCTCTCTCTCTCTCTCTCCTCTCTGAATCTGCTTTTCCAATAAAAATGTAGTTTTCCCTTTTCTGGGCCACTGAGTGATAAGTTTGCTATTTATCATGATAAAATAGAGAAATATTGCTGATATTTTACCAAGTTCTCTGCAATATTTTGAAACTTCTTTGCAACGAGTTATCTAAGTTGATGTTATGTCTCGGGAGCCAAAAATATCGCGATAGGTAGACTTATCATACATACATATGAGATATTTTGAACTATGGATCAAAGGGCGATGTCTTGCATCTTTTTGTTAATGAGGGTTTGGAATGCCACCAACATAGAATAAAATATACCGAGTATATACAATTCTCCCTTGAACAAGGAAATATAAGGTGCTATTAGAATTGATCAGATGAGATAACCCCAAGGTTCTTATTGTCATGTATTAACTTGGATAGACTTAGTGGATATGACATGATTTGCTGGTTTCACAAGGGAACTTGCACAAATGTTATTGGATGGCACATGCACTTCTCTCTCTCACTCTACTAAATTGTTTCAAAATAAATTTAAAAAAGAGATAGGGTTTAGAGAGAGCAAACTAAGAATCCTAAGGACAATGACCGAGATGGGCAATGTTTTAGACAAATAGATTCCACCAAAGTGAACTTCGCACAGCACCACATAAATAGTGCAATCCTCTACAGAAACAAAAGATCATATTGTAGACACATATTCAACTACCCAACATTTGTGCAACTCAAACATGAATTCATAATCAAACAAAAGCTGCAAATGGGTTCAGACTATCCATCCAGTGCTCCTAAGTTTGTATTGCTGCAACAACTTTCACTTCTACTGCTAACTACTTGAAGTGCATACTTTACAAAGAGGAAATGTTATGTCTTTTTTAGAGAAAGCTTACAAGATCAACGGTGGAGATTAACTCAACACCAAGGGCTCAAAGTTGTCTTCTAAAAGCATCTGGATATTAAATATCATATTTTCTACCGATTTCCACTAGAAGAGAAAATAAATTCATTGACTCTCACTACATGATGAAATTTACAGGATTCCCAAGGAGAATAAGACAAAAGAGTAGGGATAGGAAATACAATTTGACTTTTCAATATTACATTGCTTTGACTTTTAGGAATTTCATATTCCTTTTACAATAAAGTATATTTTACATATTTCTCTTTGAAATATTCCATTCTTTGACTGATATTCTCCAAGTTATCTTGAATTCTAGAAATTCTGAAGTTGCTCCTTGAGTCTGTATGACATCCTTTAGCAAGTAGGAAGTTGAGGTGTCCTGCTTGTGCTTTGTTTGAATGACCTTGTAGCTTCCATCAATCCTTAAGTAGCTCCGACTGACCAGCTACCTTGATTCCTTCTGAGGCATCCTCCACATTCATATGTGCACACCTACATGAGAACATCACACAACCGTCATTGATCAAAACGTTCATAGCATCATCGTCATAATCAAAAACATTAGAAATTCATTTGCATCATAGTCATCATTGTTAGAATGTCGGATCCTCCTCATCAATCATGAAACATGGACTTTGGGATCACGTGTGGATTGACATTAGATTATTATTTTAGAGCTTGAACTCACTATGATGGTACAATGAACTGGGTGAGGATAAGAGCAGATTGGGAATTTCTTCTTGAAATGGATTCATGGGTTGGATGAGGATATGGAATTCCAGGATTACGATTTTCATAAATTAGGAATGAAGAGGTCTGAAGTTGGAATACATAGACTTCGAAATTCTAATTTCTGATTTTGGGCCTCTGAATCAAGAATCTGGATCCTGACTTTCAGAATTTGCACGCAGATTTTTGTATTCTTGAAATTGGATCAGAAATCTGGAATCCTGATCTTAAACTCTTCAACTGGAATTGTAAGTCTACATTTGCGAAGTGGAAAACGGAACTTCTGATTTTACACTTTAGGATTGGGATTCTTGGGTTTGAATGGAATCAGATTTTGCATACTTTGCATCAGAATTAGAACTCTGGACCTTCATATTATCGGAATTGGAAGTATTAGTTTACAATTCATAACTTGGATTTCATACCTCGGATTCACATTTTGGTTTTGAGGATTGAGTTTCCAATTTGGGTTTTTTTGATTTCGGAGCTTGATGAATCTGATTTTGGATGTTGGAATTTGAAATTCAGCACTCGTGGATTTGGAATTGGAAATTCTGATTTCAAGAATTTTGGAAATTTTATTTTCTGCAATTAGGATTAATAATTCTGGAAATGAAAACCACAACCTGAAAACAGAAATTAGCATCAGAAATTAGAAATTAGATCTTGGACTCTCTCTCTCGGATTTTGGAAATGAAACTTGGAACTTCCTGAATTGAGAATTTGTCTTGAAATGGCATTTGGATTTTAGGATTCCTGATTCTGATTTTGGAATACTCGAAATGGAAATTAGATTCCTGGATTAGGGCTTGTCGGGGATTGAGCTTTTGATCAGTTCTCCCAAAACTTGTCAGGAATTGAGGTATGTCAGGTGTTAAGTTTAGCCCAGAAATTTAAGACTTACAGCAATAAGGAAGAACAAAATAAATGCAAGATAGAAACAAGAGACCCACAAAATTATCCTGGGAAAACCCTTCTGGAGGGAAAAACCCAGCCACACAGCCAAAAATTTCACTTTTATTGATTATAAAATGTTAAGTGTACAATGCTTATTGCTTGATGTGATATATATAACAAATGGAGAGACTCTTAACATGTCAACGGAAGGTCTCTTTAATTTCCCTAAACATGACTCTTTGTATTTCCATATGCATGCCTCAACGCATGTCATAAGATGTATGTCTTGATATTTAAAATTACAATTATTATCATAAATGCCCTCTTCTGCTGAAGGTGACCATAATGATAATAATGCCCGTATTTATAAAGATAAAGATCTCTATCACAGCTACAATCTTCAACACTCCCTCTTGGTGAGAGAGAGAGATCTTTAGCTAAACAGTCACACTAGGCTGCAACCAAAAAAATGTCAATGATAAATTCTGATCATGTAGATCCAAAACATAGTTCATAGAATCACTTAACATGAAAAAACTGCAAAAATTACATTCAACTTTCATGACAGACTCACTCAATGTGATGTTGTCATGGAATCTCTCAACATGAGAAACCTACAAGAATCACAATTAGCTTTCATCACAAACTCACTCGACGTGATGCTGTTATGAAATCTCTCAACATGAGAAACCTGCAAGAATCACAATCAGCTCTCATCACAAACTCTCTCAATGTGATGTCATGGAATCTCTCAACATGACAAGTTAGTAAGGTTTACAACCAACATTTTATCATGGACTCTCACAACGTGATACAGTCATGGACTCTCTCAGCATGACTTCCAACTCCCATCATAGGATCTCTCAAAGTGATGACATTATGGACTCTCTCTACATGATGGTCATCATGAATCTCTCATAAGTGAAAGAGTTATCAGGTTGACCTTTAAATTATTATTAATTTCACATGAATAAGAACTCAATTAATATAGAGAAAATCACAGCTGAGACTTGTTTCCAACAAGAGTCTCAATTTCTACAATATCACAAGCATTAAAAGCATGTATAAGAAAGGCAGGGATACCATAAAGGCTTTGTCTCAACCAAGAACAATTGCCTCTGAAGCTGAAGATCTCTCTCTGAATCACATATCTGAATGCATATGTATCTTTAATTCAATTCGGTAAGTAACATCCCCATCTTATGATTCTTGTTGCATCCTACAACTAGGAGAAATCAATAAAATCAATCTATCATAAAGAAATATATATTCATCAACCCCCCCAAAAAAACATACATTATTTTCCATGATATGACAACAACCAATTATTCAAGGATAAAAGAAAGCTTATCTCATGGTTTTTTTTTCATCTTCATAAAAATGGCAAGATACAATGCCATTGCTCAATATTCCAACTTTGCATGCTGCACCCATAAGCTCATCAAGTAGGGTCCTTTGCACTTCCACCATTTTGAAAGAGCAAGGGTGCAAAGTTCAATCTGATTATAAGTACCGTTGAGAAGGTTGTTATGCTCCTTAGCAATATTTACTTAATCGTTTGAATTGTCTCTCTTAGGATAGACAAACAAATTTTGAAATACTCCTTGTGAATCTGTACAAATGTTTGCAATTTGTCCTAAAATGCCCTAAAATTATTCTAATTTGGCGCTTTGCATAAGATTCGATGACCAAAGCCTGTCATTACAAACGATATATAGTTGAGCCCAAATTTGAGTAGATTTATTGGAACATGGATTTTTCCACATTGCCGCTATCTACGACAATTAATTAGCAAAGGAGAAAAAGATCCACTAGCTAACTAAATATCCTATCATCCACCCAACACATCTCCCATGCTTCTGCCTTCTACCTCTATTGATATCGAGACACTAGATGGAATGCTAAAAATTAATATCTTCCAATTGCTCTGCCGAGTAATGCAATGAATCAAACAATTGCGGGTTACGTTCCTTAATTGTCATTTCGGCGTTTAGAAAATAAATGCACTCAAGAAACAGACTTGCCTGGCATTACAAGATGAATACTCATACATAGGTGGTAACCACGGTGGAGTTGAGTGGACCAAATAAGGTAGCGGATAGGCACGACTCAATTCAGATTGGAAAAAAAACTTATATTTTGGAAAACGAACATCAACAAAGCTTCCTAGCAGTCTTAGATATTCTCCTAATCCCAAAACTTTTGTTCAAGCTATTTCGTTCCAACTCTCTGCCTGACAAGAACTAGGTTGTGAGAATAATCCTTCATGCTAATTGCCAATGAAAAAATAGGAAAGTGAGTGTTGAAGGAAAAGAACAATCAACACATATACATATAAAATGAATTGAGGACAGTTACACTTGAAGCCTCATCGTCATGAATAGTCACATAGACAAAAGATTATAGAGCCATCAAATGATAAAGACAAGCACAAAATCAATTCAATATGAAGAATTGACGACCAATGCTTGAAACCGATGAAGGAAGGGCATCGAGGACTCATAGCAGGAAGCATTTAAATAGAATAATACAAATCGACATTATGCACTTCAACATCACAAAGACGTGTGATGACGGTTATTGAAGGAAGAGAGACCGTGCCAGATTTATTTCTAAACAGGATGGACCTTGATATCATAAACAAATGCAATAGGGGTGGCCATGGAAGACAAAAGAAAGGCCCTTAAAGATGGAGAAATCCTTACCTCTACAGTATCACAAAAGGAAAGGAGCATTGATGACAAAATCACAAGCCTTCTTACGATCCCAAGGCAAGACACACCTAGAAAAATATGTAATTGCATAGTATTGCAAAAGTCCAAATTTTAATAACAATAAGCTAATAATAATATTCAGCGTGTACATGTATCGTCTTAAAATGGATGCATTTTTCGTTTTAAGACCCTTTAGCTTCCTCTCCATAATGCCTCCTTCAAACCATGAATGTGCTCGTACTTGATCCCCTTTTCTCCTCTTTTCTTCCTCTTTTGACCTAGTTTCTCCTGGTATTTGCCTGAGCTTCTTGTGGCTCCCCTAACCTGACCTCTTGGACCAGGTTGAACTAGGTTGACCTGGACTGGACTAGGTTGACCTAGTCCTCCCAAGTTGATCTAGACTAGAACTAGGTCAACCTAGGTTGGCCTAGTCCCTGGTGGTTTCAGGGCTTGGGGCCTGAAAGACCTTGGGGGTTTAATTAGTTTTCTTTCGCTCTCCTATTGGCTTGTATTGTTTTTTGCCCGAAAACTCATATATAAGGAGACTTGGAGGCTTCATTTTCATATATCATATCTCAATTTTCATTCATACTCTCAAGCTCTTGCTCTCAATTGAAGATTTCTGCCGTTTGCATTCAAAGAGTAAGTATTCAAGATTTTCAAGCATTCAAGTGAGAAGATTTCTATCTAGCATTGAAGGATCAGTTGTGAGCATTTCCTCTTCAAGATCTAGCTTATTGTTAGTCATCAAGGGAGGAGATCTACTTTGAAGTATTCATCATCTTCTTCGTTGATGTACGTTTACATCCATGGCACCATGATGGGATTATGGTAGATCGATTGCAAAGTGTGGAAATATCCTACATTCCTAGTTCAAGATCGATAATACATTACATACAATTCCTTATTGGCAAGGGTTTCAAGCAAGATGAATCCTAACATTTATCTTGTCTTCCAATCATTTACATTTACATTTCTCAATTGCGGTTAATTCCTTAACCTAGGGCTTGACCAAGGCAAGCCCTCATCAAACCCCAACCGCAAAACCTTTCTTTTTTGTGTTTATTTGTAGGATATCAATTGGAGCTTACAGATCTGGAGCCTACTTTTTGGGAGCTTTTTGGAGAAGCCAATTGCAGGTCATTGGACAACGTCAACCTAGTTGTAGGGTGCCCTCCAAGTCCACCTAGACCTTCAGTGTCCTTTTCCACGGAGATATTTGGGTTTTGTTCGTTTTGTCATTTCATTTTGAGATCCATGAATGGATATTTAGAAACAGTTCAGATCTGCAAGTTTTGGAGCTAATATACATCTTTCTCTACGCATTTCAAGGTGAGTCTTTTATGTTTTATTTCCTTTCATATCTTTACATCTTAATTGGGCTGATTGTACACACATAGCATCTAGATTTACATTGTTCAAGTAGTTAGTTCAATTTCACATTCACATTATCCTATTAAGGGCCAAAGAGTACATTTCTGCATATTGCATTCCTCTTTATAATTTGAATTTAGTATTAGCACCCTTCTTCTATTAAGTTCTAGCTAATCTAATTTGGATCATAAGTGGATTCATATTCGGAAAGTCCCTGCTTTCCCTTTCATACACATTATTTGAATGGCATAGTGGCCCAGAAAATTGGGAGACCTATAGTCCTATTAAAGTGCCTTCCCTTTCCCCCTAAACAATACGTTCATGCTGTGCAAACGTAAATGCCAAGACTAGGCCTCTATAGCCGTATATTGACATCAGAGATGCTCCAAATGACATATAACAATGATCATAGACAATCAATTTAAAATTTGCAAATAATTTAAACAGATGCAAAACAAAAAACACATGCAACTTGAACTTTGAATCTCTAGATATAGGCTCCTGTAAATAAAAAAAACTTAAGACTTGCTTTCCATTTCTAGAGATTCATGCTAGTGATGCCAATTGATTCCTACATATATATATATACACACACTCCCCAAGAATCCATCTGCTAATACTCTTAGTTACTGGTTTGAGTTTGATTTGAAATACAGGTTCAAAGGACTGTTTTGCTAGTATGACAAAATTTTGGAAAGGGTTTTGGGTGGGTTTGTACAAAAACATGTAAAAATTATATATATATACATGAAGGCTAGAAGCTTAAGTTAAAATTAGATTGTCACATAGTATCATAAAATCATATGATTTAATCCTTTAAACAACAAAAACACCATAAACTTTAAACTTGTAGTTGTAATCATAGCATCATTACAAAACATTGTCCAATTGATTGGCATATCTGAGGCCTTGCTAGACAAGTTGAATACAAACAAGAGAGCTCCTTTGTTGAAAGCCCTGCTTATAACAATAGGCATACAACAAGTGCTTGGAAAGAAGTGTATCATGTTATAAAAGAAGCAGAGTTATACCTACAACATTGTTCTATCCGTCAATGATGGATTTATTCTGTTCATGTCTACCATTGGAGAAGCTCATTGTCTCCACATTCATGATCTAGTCTAGTCTATTTTGTGCAATTAACATACTCTATGTCAAAGATGCAACCTAGGATGCCTACATATAACATCTTGTAGGAAAATCAAGGAGTTGTTGATGCACCAAATATTTTTGAACCCTAGGTGAATTTTGGATGAATTGGACCCGAATTGGGTACTGGTTCAAACCAATAAGTGGTTCGGAGGGCAAAGTGATGAAACCTTGGTAACTAAGCTAATACTTGTATAAAGAAGAATTACCACGATAATGCACAACATGAGCCTCCAAGAGTTACCAAATTTGGACCCATATCGAAGACATATTGGATCAGGAGCATGAGGTTCCTAGCTGTAAACCATACAATGATTGCTTTAACCAACAAACCATGTTTTCCTTTTCTTTCATCACAAAACTACTAGACTTATATAACCTTTTGTCTTTAAAATTCCCCTACAAAACAATTGTTGTAAGATTTGTTTGCTTCTTTTTTAAATTATAAGCAACAACAATAGAAAGCAGGGATTTGATAGATTATAGTTTTGGAAAAGGCAAAACATTTCACCAAACTCATCCCCCTTAATCTACCCGTAAGCTTTCACCACTTCTTTTTTTGTACCTCTCCAACTTTTAATTTGCTCCAACTTTCTTTTTGAACAACCACTTGAGCTTATCCACTAAAGCCCATGTCTTATGATTTTCCAAGGCCATTATCTCCTTTTACATGGCCTTTATCCTAGACTTATGCTCCTTTAAAGGAAGATCCTCTTTCATAGATATGGATTCATTCTTAATACAAGATAAAACTAATACAAAGGTAAAATTGTGTGGACTATACCTATACTCTAGTTCTCATTGCCTAGTGGACCTTTCTAGGCTATAGTAAGAAGCTCTTGAGATTCTTTCTCTTAACTCCTTGAATTCAAACATTCATGCGAATTTAGTAAGCTCTCACCTTCTTAGTCTAAACTCTTTGATTTTGAACCTTCTCAAGGGTGTAGTAAGAAGTTTTTGCTATTTTCTTTGTAAATTATTAAACCTAAACCTTCTTTCCACACATCTTCTTGTCTAATATTTTGTTCTTTAACATTGCATCTTTTGGCTTCATAATCTTAGTCATCGAATGCATTGCCTTATCCCGCAGTTGTGTAAGATCAATAATAACTTTGAGCTCCCAAAAAATCACGAATCTAGATTAAATCATTTTTTGTGATTGAGGATTACAAGGTTTATAGGCCTTAATATTATTTCCATCAAAGAAATACATTTTCTATCCTTGAAATCCAATTTAGACCATTTTTGTGTAGCTATATGAAAAAAAGTCTCAGTGCCAAAAACTCTAGTGGGCAAAACAAAAGGCTTTTTACTTGTCCACATATGGTGTCTTAACTACTAGAGCAAAACAAGTAGAGATACTAATTAAAAAACATGCAATACTTACAACCTTTGTAATGTCCCCAATTTAGCAGGTTCTAGTAGCTTGGCGATGTCAATTCATCATTGCGACCCTTGTGAGTTGACACTGTGATTCGAGGGTCTCAATGAAGTGACTCTCTATTTATAGTAAGTTGAATATGCATAGTTTCTATTTTTAGCAGTGCAGTTGTGGCTATTACGAAGTAATTGGTAAAATACTTGCATATTATTAATAGAGATCAAGAGGTCATTATATACAAATCAATGGAATGATGCTTCCTTAGGAAACAATTGTAAAGAATAGAAACATTCTATACTAGCTATCAGTTATCTACAACTAACTTAAATATTAAAAAATTCTAATATTTACAATAGTTTACAAATAGATTACCATTAACTAATAATAGACGTTTATCTATTATCGTAGTACCCTTCCTTAATGGTTAATCTATCCACAACACCAAGCTGTCATTTGAGTTTGACAAACTTATTAGGACCGAGAGGCTTGGTGAGAATGTTTGCAGTCTGATCTATGGTAGGAACATACTGCAAATCTATTGTCTCATCTTCAACTAGCTGTTGTATGTAGTGATAGTGAACATCTACATGCTTGGTTCATTCATGGAAGACTGGATTTTGGGTTAACTTGATAATGTCTTCTTTATCAACAAACAAAGTAGTCGGTCCTGTTGGTGACATCTGCATATCCCCAAGCATCCGATGAAGCCAAACAACTTCACATCCTACCTTAACAGTTCCTCTGTATTTGGGCTTTGTAGAGGAGAGAGAAACTGCCTGCTACTTCTTATTGGTCCATGTGACTGCATTGGATCCCAAACTGAACATATATCTAGAAGCTGACTTTTTATCGTCAATAGAGCCTGCCCAATCTGAATCTGTGAATCCACTGAGTCTAGGAGTAGAACTTTGAGAGTACTGAAGTCCATAATCTGAAGTTCCCTTCACATAATGAAGCACACGCTTAGTGGCCATTCAATGATCAGCCTTAGGAGCTGTCATAAAGTGTGAGATATAGCTGATTGCGAAGCTGATATCAGGCCTAGTAGTAGAGAGGTAGATGAGGCTGCCTACTAGTTGCCTGTATATAGTATCATCAACAGAAGGAGAATCAGACTTTGCAAATACCTTGAGACCTTTCTCCATAGGTGTAGATGTAGGCTTGCAATCTTGCATACAGAATTTGTCTAACAAAGCCCTGACATATTTGGACTAAGAGATGAATATACCAGAAGACTATTGCCAAACCTCAACACCTAGGCAATAAGGCATGAGCCCAAGGTTAGTCATATCAAAAGACTAGCATAAATTTTGTTTGATTCTTTAAATCAAAGATGCCAAACTGCTAGTGATGATCAAATCATCCACATAAATAACCAGAAGGATGATGTCATTGTCAGTAGTCTTGATGTACAAATTTGAGTTTGAAGAACTCCTCTTGAAGCCTTGATCACTAAGGTACTTATCAATTTTTATGTACCATGCCCGAGGGGTCTGCTTCAAGCCATAGAGAGCTTTTACCAATCTAAGAACCTGATGGTCTTTACTAGCAACCTTGAAACTAGGAGGCTGTGTTATGTAGACCTCTTCATGGAGATCACTAATCAGGAAAGCACTCTTGACGTACATCTAATGGACCTTCTAGCCAAACTGTGCTACCATGGCTAGGACTTTTCTGATGGTGCTCATCTTTGTAGTAGGAGCAAAGGTCTCCTCATAATCAATGGCTAGACGTTGAGAAAAGCCCTTTGCAACTAAACGAGCTTTGTACTTATCCAAAGTACCATTAGATTTCTATTTGATTTTATAAACCCATTTGCAACCAATGGGTTTCTTCCCTGGCAAAAGATCAAAAAGGACCTAGGTGTTATTCTTTAGTAGGCTATGGTGTTTAGATGTCATGGCCTGTTCCCACTCTGGAATTCCTTAAGCCTCGAAGTATGTTTGAGGTTCAAACACACTGTGAATGTTGGCCATGAGAGCAAAGTTAACAGACTTTGTAGGTTTGCTCTTTTTCCGAGCAGTTTTCCCATTAATGAGCTCATCATCACGAAGATCAGCAAGTGTCTTAGCCCATTACTTAGGTCGGAGAGGAGAACGATCGACATTAGTATCAAAAGATGCTTGGTGATCAAGTTCCTCATCAGAAGAAATTGGATCAAACAAAGGTGAAGCATTACAAATCAAGGTGATCTCGCTAGAGAAGCTGGAGGTGTCTCTATAGGGATCATGGGTATAATTGGAGCTATAGGAGCTACTAGAATCATTCCATCAGGGTGACCTAATGGAAGCCTAACTCGCAAATCATGAGCCTTCATAGGTTTATGTGTTGAACTAGGAACAAGAGAAATATGCATGAAAGGTCCTTGTTGCTCATGAAAGACTACATCACGACTGTAGATGAGATGAGATGTCTCAACATTGATCAGGCAATAGGTTTTGTGAAGACTACTGTATCGAGCAAACATGAATTTCTGACTCTTGGCATCCAACTTGGTGCGTAATGCATCAGAGATCCAAACAAAAGCAAGGGAGCCAAAAACCTTCAGGTGATTGATTCTGGGCTTGCAACTTGACCAAGCCTCTTCCGGAGTTTTACCTTTGACCGCCTCTGTGGGTGACCGGTTCAAAAGATAAACTGTAGTGTTGACTGCTTTTGCCGAGGACTTCTTCGAAACATGTCTGTGTCTGAGCATGGATAGAGCCATCTCGGTGATTGTTCTGTTTCGTTGTTCAACTACATTGTTTTGTTGTGGTGTATGGGGTGTGGTTATTGACATTTGATGCCATGAGTATCCAAGAAGCTAGAGAACTCATTAGAACAAAATTCCCCCCATTGTGTGACCTAAGAGTAATAATTGATTTCCCAAACTCTTTTTCAACTAAAGGTTTAAACTTCTGATATATAGGAAATGCATCTGATTTCTTTTTAAGAAAATACACCTATATTTTTCTGTAGAAATCATCAATGAACAACAGAAAATACTTGAACCCAAGAATAGAAGGAGTGGCCAGAGGGCTACAGATGTTGACATGAATGTCAGCTGACTTGATTAATGTCGGTGATTTTGTACTTTGTAGTCGACGACGTCGGTAACCAGTTTGTAGCGGACAGATTTTGTAGCCGACGAGTAGATTAGTATTGTTATGTAGCCGACGGACCCCTTCGGGAAGATTCGGCGGAAAGTATTTATACCCCGTCTGGGTACATTGGAAATCATCTTATGGCATCCTATCTTATGAAGCATTATGTAATCTTTTGGCATATGTGAATAAAGGAATACTGTTGCTGCTGTTCTTGTTCATTATCTGTGTGCATTACTTAATTAACCTATGCGGTAAACATTTGACGCCGTTGCCCTATGAACCTGGAAGGAGGGAGGAATGAAGCTTAATGCCAAATCAGCTTAACAAGGATCGAAATAAGATAAAGGGGAAAGATGGCATATGCAGTGCGCAAGAAAATTTAATTCTGGCACAGCAGGCAGAGCGTCGAAGGGGATTCCAAAAGATTGCCGATGGAAACAAGAGCGCGGAGGAATTGTTGGAGGAGACTCGACAGCGAGTGGAGTTGGTGGAAGAAGCACGGGAGGAGTTTTTGAATTTGTGTTTGTTGAGGGAAGAGAATCCAGACGGAAGAGCATTGACTTGCACGGCTTGGAGTGCCGAGGGAGCACGAGTGTGGAGTGAACTCTTCGTTCGAGATACACTTTCGCAGGGGACAACTTCAGAAGATCCTTCTTCACCAAAGTTCATAGCTGTTGAGACCGCTGGTGTGGGAGAACAGTTTGCCGGTGTGGGAGTACAGTTTGTCGGTGTGGGAGTGCAGACCGCCGGTGTGGGAGAACAATCCGCCGGTGTGGGAGTGCAAATCGCTGATGTGGGAGTACAGACTGCTAGTGTGGGAGAACAGTCTGCTGGTGAGGGAGAACAGACCGCCGGTGTGGGAGAACAATCCGCCGGTGTGGGAGTGCAAATCGCTGATGTGGGAGTACAGACTGCTAGTGTGGGAGAACAGTCTGCTGGTGAGGGAGAACAGTCCGCCGGTGTGGGAGTACAGTCTGCTGGTGTGGGAAAACAGTCTGTCGGTGTGGGATTGCGAATCGCCGGTGTGGGAGTGAACAATGCCAGTGTTGCAATACCGAACAACACCTGTGTGCAAAACCCAATTGTGATGGCAGGACCAAAAGAAAAGCTGTCGAAGTTTGATGGCAATGGTGCGGCCGACTCCATCCGACATTGCTAGACATGCGAGACAATTTGGAGAGCAAATGGCATAACCGATACAAACGAATGGGTTTGGCAGTTTTCAGCCACCCTACGGGGTGTGGCAATTGACTGGTTTGCCGATGTAGATCCCCAAAACCTAACCACTTGGGATGACCTTAAGAAGGAGTTTATGGCAAAATTTCAACTACTCCGTGACGACAACGAAATTGTAGCAGAAATATACAATACAAGACAAGGAAAAAATGAAACAGTCCGAGTCTATGCCAGGAAGTTGAAAGACTTGATCAACAAAATGGAGAATAAGCCAGCTGATGGATTACAGAAAAGGTGGTTCATTGAAGGTCTATGCTCAAAGTTGCGAAAGAAAATGAAAATTGTGCCGCTATCGTCATACATGGAAGCTTATAATAGAGCATTGAACCTCGAAAGTGAGCAAAAGACAAAGAAGAAGAAGAAGACTAGCTCATCTAATTCCGATGACGACGAGCCTTCCAGAGAAGATAGCAGCGACGATGAAGGCAGCAACAAGAAGGTCCGCGCCCTACAGAAGGACATGATCCGCATGATGAAGGAGTTTAAAAATATGCAGAAGGAGACAAAGGGTAGTGAGTTGTGGTGCACAGAGTGTAAGACTGACGGTCATACTAAAGGATCTTGTCCAAAGAACCAATTTTGCGACATTTGTCAGATCATGGGCCATTTGACCAAGGAATGTCCCTTTAACATGAAGACTAGAGGATCCCCGCAGGTGCTTCTTACACAAGAGGCTTCCTCGTCGGGCAGTAGCGGGAACACCAATAGTGTAGGTGCCACATCCGGAGGCTATAGGAATAATCGACGTGGGCAAAACAACAATAACAATGCAACCAATAACAATAACAATACCAGCAGAAGCCGAATCCAGTATGATGTAAACGGATGGCCGATTGTATAATGTCGCGCATGTAACTTGTGGGGGCACTTTGCCTGGGAATGTCCAACTGCAAATACACCCCAACTATTATGCAGATGGTGCGGACCTGACGATCATGACGATGCCAAATGTCCAAAATCAGGAGTAAACTTGATCACTGTTGGGACGAATGAAGAAGAGGTGTTGGCGATTACACGAAGGCAAGCAAAAGAGTACCTGGACCCGGCAGAGGAAAAGAGGAAATTTGGAGAAGCGCGGGTGGAGATTGCAAAGGCGTTGCAGGCGGGAGCATCTCAGTTGAGGGACACCATCGACACTTCGGCAAGAAACTTCGCGGAACAAAACATCGTATAGCAGATTTTACAAACGGAGGTACGGGTCAAGATAAATGATTTACTTCTTACGATGCCCCAGCTCCGATCCGCTCTCACAAATATTGCACCAGCTCCGAGGATACCCGAAGAACAAGGTAGAGGGAAAGAAATTGCTGCAGGCGGAGAAGACCAAATGTTGCTAGCCCTCGCATCTGGCCGGCATCCTGCGGTTGTTGAGATGGGGATCCTCGGACATGTCCTCACAGACACAATAGTTGACGAAGGGTTCGGTAATGTCTTACCTGAGGAGACTTGGAAGAAGCTGGGGCAGCCGACATTGTGGCCCCCTACATTTCAGTTGCTCATAGTGGACTAGTATGGCATCAAACCTCTGGGCGTTCTCATGGCACAGTCGGTGACGATTGGCACACAGCCATTCCTGTTGGACTTTGTCGTGATCCTGTTGAAGAGAAAAGGATTCGACGCCATCCTTGGCTGTGGATGGCTTATTCAAGCCAGAGTAAGGCACGATTGGAAGAAGAACACCTTGTCACTCGAAAATAAAGGCCGGTGATTTGTTATTGATCTGCACACCCAAATGGTCGGGGAAGAGGCCCTGTCATCAGATTCCGAGGGAGAGGAGGAGGAAGGAAGACAACGTATGGAATCAGATCGGGAGGGAATCCTGCAATTGGACAGAGGATCAACAGATGACGACTTGGATTCGGTCAACGGTCTCTACCACTAGCAAATAGAGGACTACGAACTATTCCAGAGTTGCAACGTACTGACAATTGAGGAAGGTCCGAGCGGGGATGAATTTCCAAAGGAGTTCACTGAGGTAAACGAGGGGGATGCACCGTTGGATGTTACACCCGCCCATGCATTCAGTGAGGGGGAGACAATCAAGTATAATGAAGCTACACTACAAGCAATGAATTTGGGAGATGAGACCGATGAGTCAACTTCAGAAAAAGCAGAGTTGCAGCAGAATGAATCATGGGATATCGAGGTTACTGTGAAAACAGTGACAAAGCAAGAACTCTCGCAGAAAATGGAGATCAATGAAATGGTGGAGAAAAAAATTGAGAATGAAGAAAGCGAGGGCAAGCGTAAGAGGAGTAAGAAAAGAAAGCGAGCGAACAAAGTAAAAGGAGGAGAAGTGAAGAAAATCACAAAGGAAGATAGAGAAGGGAAGAAAATACCACCGGAAGTAAAGAAGAAAACCACAGTGGAAGGACATACGAAATAAATCACAGAGGAAGAGGGAGTAGTAAAGAAAATCATACAGGGAGAAGGACAGCCTGAAGACAATGAAGGTTGATGGAAAAGTAGAGAAGAAACCAGATGATGATCGAAGAGTGAGCGGAGTTTGCTTGGACAGGGGTCCTGCGGATTGTTCTGCGGACACCTTTTTCGTGGGCTGTGTCTCTGCGGGAAGTCTTTTGTTCCCCGCAGCCTGCCTTTACCTCCCGCAGACTTTTGTTGTGCGAATGGCTTTCTATTCTCTGCGGATTGCATCTTGGTGTTCGCGGGCTCATCTTGTTCATTGGTGGCTTCACTTTTTCAACCACGGCATAGTGCGGCCTTTTCCTGTCTTCCGCGGTTTCTTCTACAGGGTGCATTGTGATTGTGGGTTGTCTTCATTCTTCTTGGTGACATCTTCTTCCACCCCCGGTGGTGTTCTTTCTTCCGCAGTTTCCTTTATTTCTTGCACACTTACTTCTCTATCCGCGAATGGCTCCCTAGTTCATCGGGTGGCGTTGCTATGCATCTTTTGACTCTGTCGTCATTGTGGAATGGCAAAGTGTGGAGGGAAAATTGAGTTGTATTTTTTTATTTGAAAAAAAAAAGAAAAATAAATAAATTGAAAAAAAAGAGAGAAGAAAAGAACAAAAGGTAAGCGGAAGAGTTTCCGCGGGGTAACCCATGGACGACTTCTCGCAAATGGCCCCGCAGACCCCTTTCCGCGGGGTGATGTCCCGCGGATAGCTTCCCGTGGGACCCCTTTCCGCAGGGTGTTGTCCCGCGGACAGCTTCTTGCGGACCACTTTCCGCGGGGTGATGTCCTGTGGATAGCTTCCCGCGGGTGGTCCTACGGACCCCTTTCTGTGGGTTGATGTCCCACGGACCCAAGGCTTCCTCGCGGAGGTCTTCTCGCGGACTTCTATTCTTTTCCGCATTCTAATTCCCACAGGCCTAATACACTTCCCGACTATTGTTCCGCGGCCGGCGTTCACCATTTCAGGAGGTGGTTTTCTGTTTTCCGCGGACTTCTTTCCTCGCAAGGTGCTCCTTTTTGCTGTCTTCATTTCATGTTGAGTTCGGCGGTTGATGAATGAGCTAGGAATTAGAGAGGGAGAAGAAGATTGCAATACACCGGTAGATGCAGAAGGGTGTCAGTAGGTTTCTATTATTAAAACCAAAAAAAAAAACGATGACAGATTGAAGTAGTTTGGAATGAGTAACCGATGATGCCAAAGGGAAGGGGAAGCATCAACAGTTGCCAGAAAGAATGTGGGATTAGAAGAAATTGCAAAAATAGTGTGTTCCATGCAGTTCTGTGTGGGTTTCGGAGTGCTGCCCTAAGACCTAGCGGGGGCGCTGCCCCTCGACCCCGCCGAGGGCGTTGCCCTCTGGACCCCCAATCGTTGTGGATATCATTTGTGGGAAGTATGACCAGTTGATGAAGACTTGGAGTTGCTGCAGGGATGGAGTCTCGTGTACCAGAGGCACTTGGAGTAGGTGTTGGACGTGAGGCTGTCTTGGTAGATGCATAGAGAGCTCGGGAGGAGCTGGTCATCCAGTTGGAGGCAGTACAACAACACTTAGCTCGGGGTACCCAGGAGTTGGAAACAAAGAAAGCAGCACAGGTGGCTATCAAAGTCAACTTGAGGAGACAGTATTGTCTTAGCAAAGGCTACAGATGCAACGGGGGTTGGAGCCCAGTTGGTGCAGGCACAGAACGAATGAGAAAGTGATATGACAGATCTATCTTGTTGTAGTTAGTCACTTAATGTATTTTGGTTGTTAATTTGTCTCATATATTTTGTTAGTCGTCAAGAGACGACTTTTCTTTTGGGGGGGATGATCTTAGCCGACTTGATTAACGTCGGTGATTTTGTACTTTGTAGCCGATGACGTCGGTAACCAGTTTGTAGCAGACAGATTTTGTAGCTGACGGGTAGATTAGTATTGTTATGTAGCCGACGGACCCCTTCAAGAAGGTTCGGCGGAAAGTATTTATACCCCGTCTGGGTACATTGTAAATCATCTTATGGCATCCTATCTTATGAAGCATTATGTAATCTTTTGGCATATGCGAATAAAGGAATACTTTTGCTGCTGTTCTTGTTCATTATTTGTGTGCATTACTTAATTAATCTATGCGGTAAACAATGAACAAACTGAACTAAGAAGCTCGCCATGAATCACCACTTGTGAAAAGTGTACGATGTTGCTTCCCTGCTTAACATGCATCACAAACTCTAAGTTGTTGAGTTTGAATCTTTGACAATCCAAGAATAAGCTCATTCGGAGAAAGTTGTGAGAGATAATGCACATTTAAGTGCCCATATCGCTGATGCCAAAGTGTGCTAACAGAAGACCATCGAGCAGCCATAGCTAAGTCTCAAGAATCACTAGAATCAGTAAGTCGGATAAGACCATGATCCTTAAGACCCACTGCAACAGTAGATTGAGTCACCCGCTCAGTAATGATACATTGATGTAAACTGAAGGTGACATCCAAGTATGGAGAATGTCACAATAACTAATTGACTGAGAGTAGATTTAGTTCCATCCCTGGAACATAGTACAAATCGATGAAAATGAGATTCCTTCCAACAGACTGAATCTAAATGTTGCCTTTGTCGACAACAATGTACTCTTCTTTGCCACCAAAAATAATAGAATCAGAATAGGGCTGGTAGTCAACGAACTAGTCTTTGCGGTGAGTGAAATGACGAGAGGCACTTGAATCAATGTATCAGGTAGACGATTTGACATGATCTATAGTTCCTTCAACCATGAATGCATAAAAGGCAGATTCCATCTCCTTAGTGTGCTTTGCACTATTTGCTTTGGGCTGTGAACCTGATTGCTTAGATTGTGCAGTTAAGCATTTCCGACATTCAACCTTCATGTGCCCAAACTTGTGGCAATAGTTGCATTAAATGTTCTTCTTCCGAGAGCCATCTAATGCTGGAACATAAGACTTCTACAGAGGCGATTGCGGAAACTTGCCTTTATCCTTCTGAAAGGATTTTTCAGCAAAGGCTTTTTCTGTGGAGGTGGAGGTGGAGCTGGTACTGAACTGTTGGAGCTGGTACCAAACTGTTGTTTTCATTGATCTTGCTAAAGTAGAAGTGTGTAGATATCAGTGAGTTTCAGATCAACACCAGTAGAAGTGATGTTGAGAGTCTTGATATATTGCTCGTAGGACTTGGGAAAACTTTTTAGGGCTATGACCACAATATCCTCCATCTTGTTACCAATCAACTAATCACGGATTTCTTGAATCTGATTTAGGTGAATTTGGAGCGATGTGTGCTTATCCACGAAAATAGAAAACATAGTGTTTTTTAGGAAGAAGGCTCTGCTTTTGTTAGAAGTCTCATGTAGATTCTTGAGATGTACCCATATCTTGGCAACTGTCTTGCCGGATGGAATATGAGGAAGCTGTTCAATAGCTACAGATAATTTTAGAAGCACTACTGCTTCCTTATTACTCAGATGCCATGTGATCTGATTAGGACTAGGTGTAGTCGGACGTTGTGTAACTCCAAGAACAATCTGATCGGTTTCCCGATATTCAAACATTGCTAATATTCGCTACTTCCAAGTACTGTAGTTCCGACCATTGAATTTTGCATTGTCCTCGAGCATAATGTTTGTCAAAGATGCCATGGCACGTGTTTCAATGAAAAATGTGAAAATTAGAGAAGGCACGTTCTTTGAGGCAAAAAACGGAAGACCCAAAAATTTTGAAGGATGACCCAGAAGAGAGCTCGAAAAACCCAGAAAGAATATGTTACTAGTTTCTAAATCCGTTGGCTTGAAAATTGAGGCACCCAAAAAAAATCTGACAACCTAGTTGAGCTCTTGAAAAACCCACCAAGAATCTGGAATCAAAAAAAAATTTCGAGTTCAAGAATTAGGGTTTTGAAGAAAACTGTAGGCGGTAGCCAAATGAACTCCAAATAATGGCGGATTTGGGCAAAAAATCGTTGGAAATACAATCTCGAGCTGCATTAGTCCAGATGTTTGTTTCAAGTTCCAACAATGGCAAATATGGGCGAAAAAGAAGGGTTATTGTAGACGTTTGGTTGCTCTTAACTCAAAAATTGCCCAATCACAAGCTACTCTAGATGTGCGTTTTTAGACACGATTTGCAGAAAAAAAAATGAGCATTCCAAGGATTTGTGTTGCAATTTGCAGGTGAAACGAGCCCTGTATTTTGCAGTAAAAACACACGCAATAATCACTGAAAATTGTGTCCAGAAGACATGCGAGAATAGAGCAGAAAAAACGTTCTTGGGAATAACGCAAATGTACAGAAACCTTGGTCGCAATTTATAGTCAGATCTAAGGAAGAAATTAGCCCTGCAATGATTTTAGACGCGACCAGAGACCAAGACCCACAATTTGCATTGAGGAATTTCTCAAAAGGGTAGAAACCCTAGGCGGGTTTTTGAGAAAAAAACCTTAGAAATGATTTTGAAAAATCTAAACAAATAATTTCAAAAGAAATTATAATTTTTTCAATATTTTTTGAAGTATAGGCTCTGGTACCATATTACGAAGTAATTGATAAAATACTTGCATATTATTGATAGAGACCAAGAGGTCATTATATACAAATGAATGGAATGATGTTTCCTTGGGAAACGATTGTAAAGAATAGAAACATTCTATTCTAGCTATTAGATATCTACAACTAACTTAAATATTAGAAACATTCTAATATTTGCAATAATTTACAAATAAATTACCATTAACTAATAATAGATGTTTATCTATTATTGTAATAGTGGCACCTTGTGACTAGGCTTCATCAGTATTTGATTGGGTTTATTTAATAAGTTGCACATTGGTTATCAATTAAGCATATGTTAATGCATAATTTTCTTACTTCATTGTTCTAATTTGATGGTGTGAAGATGAAGCCTCGTTAGTGAAATGAGTCTCCAAGAAGCTATTGGGCACCTAGTGTGTTGTTGAAGAATTGGGCTTTGTAATTGTAATAAAATGCCTCCATGAAATAAATTGACTCATTCCATGGTTGTATTTGTTTTGATAAAAAATGAAGCTCCAAGGGTTTGTAGCATGAGTCTAGAGGAAGTCTGAATTTTCCTCAAATCGTTTGCACTTTGAGCTAGGTTTGCATACCAGTGAATTGTGTCCATCTGCTGAGGGTTTGATCTGCAATTTGTCTGAGGCTTTCGATGGTGCTGTTGTATACCATTCAAGTAATTATTTGGTCTGCATTTAGAATCTGAAAGTGAAGGGTTTGTAGAGATATAATTACTGCTGCTGCTGCTATTTAGAGAAGGGAACGGTACACAGGCTGCATGTCCACTTATTACTGCACTATACCCATTGACATTGCCACTGGTAGGCATGTATATGAGATGCGAATAGTTCTACAGAGGCAGCGTTCAAGTTACAGCTAGAGCAATCTGAATTTATGGCATTGGCATAAGCTTTCCAACGCAGCATTTGATCTTTTGGTGGCAGCGAATATCTGCTTAAGGCTGCAACTTATTCCCAATGCCAAACTGCATATGGGTTCCTTGTTAATTAGTCTTTGCTTATATGTCTATGCTTTGTAATAACTGCAAAACTAGATTATTGCAATTGAGATCATTGTGTTGGTGTTTCATATTAGTTTCATTTTGGGTCATTTGTCTGAGCATTTCTAAATATCAGAAAAACCAAAAAACAACATATATATTCAAAAAAACCAAAAATTGCAAAAAATAGCATAATCTGAATTACGGTTTCATACAACCTCAACCCATAAACATTGGGCAAGGCGATTGCTACTCAACATACTTGTAGCCTAAGTCACAAGGTTCAAATTCCAATTCAAGTTCATTGATCATAAAAGACGAATGAAATTTAGCACGGGTAAAAAAAAAAAAAACAACATTAAATATAAGTTACATATGTTTATTTAATTTTAAATAGTAGTAATATATCCACAAATCAGTCAAAATGGTTTAACATAACTAAATAACTCAATATCGTTTTATAATAAAATAATATTATACTAAATAACAATATTATATTACGTATCATAAAATTTGGATGGAGTTTGGAAAGTGTAAAAACTTGCTGAAATTCGAATCTCATGGATGGAATTCGATATATCCTGTGACTTGGCTTGTGGCCTTTTTGATCAAAGCCTTTTTCATCCTTTTTGCAGTGTCATTCTACTATGGCATATAAGGAGTTGTCTTCTATCTCATAAAACTTGTATGTGTATAGAAATTGTCAAATTTTCCAAAGCAATTGCATGTCTGATAGACTTCAATACTTTTATTTTCTGATCCATTTGATTTTCAACAAGAACCTTAAAATCCTCAAAACTTGATAAAATCTTCAAACTTGTGTCATTAATAAATGAAGATTGATAACAAGATTTACCAATTGAATCATAATACACCGGACCATACTAATCACCATGAATAATGTCCAATGATCTCTTTGTTTGAGTGTCACAAGAATTAATATTATCTTTCTTTGATTTTCCACACACAAGACATACAAAAGTGAAAATCCATATAATAACTAGATAAACTTTCACATTTTTTAATCTTCTAGTAGTTGAGGCTATTAGATCATTGATAAGCTCCTTGCCCATGCATTGCTCTTTTTGGGTGATTATTGCTTGTATTTATATTCCAGTGTTTTTGCCAAAGGATCTTGTTTGTAAGGCTAGAATCTTCTATTGCTGGTAACATAGCTAGTAAATGCCATTTTCCTTTAGCAATTAAATAAGCTACTACAAGTTGTCCTTTACATGTAAACGCTCAAGTTCACAGTTAACAGAAGCTACAAGTCTTTTTTTGATAAAAGGAAGAACAAAATTGAAGATACCTATTTCATTAAGAAATTTTGAAATGAGTTTTGAAATGAGACTGAGTGGGTAGAACGAGGGAATGCAGGAAAGGGAAGGAAGGCAAGCATGCGATCTCAGTTGAAGAGGAAAGGTAAGCAGGCAGTGAATACCCTATGCTCTGCAGGTGAGGATGAAGTAGAGGATGGGGATCTTGACAGGAGCGATAGCAATGCTGTTTCTGATGGGCCTACTAAGGAAGGTAGGGCTCTGGTTTCACCCTCTAGAAGGAACCCTCTTTGGTGTGCTCAATGTGTGACATAGGGCTCTAGCTGTGATGTGGGCAGTGCCAAGGGTTGCACATATGCCATTGGTGACTGCTTGAGAGGAACTGCTGAGAGTTTTGTCCCTTGCTTGGGGCTATGAAATTCTCTGTTTGGGGTCTTCTCTCCCTACAAGTTGGCCTTTGCTAAGTATGTTAGTGGAGCCCATGTTGATGAACTTGTTGATCCATGTGCAAATTCTTGGTGTAAGGAGGATGATCTACAACTGGAGTTCTCTCTACAAAGTGTCCCAGATTCGGCCCATGGATCTTAGGGTTATATGAGGAAAATGTTCTGTGAGTGAGTGAGGAAGAAGATTTTTACTCTCCTTTTTCTACTTTTGGTTTTGCCCCTTTTGAAGGGGTTGAAGGTACTGGAGATTTGTTGGATGAGCTCTTTTTACATATCTTAAATGAAGCTTGTTTGAAGTTCAGATACAAATTTGTGAAGTCTGAAGAGGTGGTCTTGAATGGTGGTAAGTTTTTGGGGTTGAGAAAAGGGTTTCTCATTTGCTCTCTACATGATCCAGGTTCCATTACAGTTCTTGTCTCTGCAGATCTACCGAAACCTTGTTCTCTCTACTTCAGTTGGACAAGGGTTTGTGTCTATGTACGGAGTGTTATTTTCTCTCCAAGTATATTAAGGCCTTTAGACCATGATGTGAAGAGCTGTGAGGAGTATGCTTCTGGGGCGACCTTCCCTCCTCTTGGGAATGGGATCTGGCTGTTTTTTCTCCCAATGTTTTGAAGTATGCCTCTAGGAATGCTGTTTCGGATGTTGTGTTACTTGAAGTTTTTGTATGGGACTATTTTGGCTGAGGTGATGGCTGCCTCTTCTCCTCCTGCTATGAATCCTATGGATGTTCATTAAGTAATAAATGGATCTCAGGGTTATGTGAGGAAATGTTCTGTGAGTGAGTGAGGAAGAAGATTTTTACTCTCCTTTTTCTACTTTTGGTTTTGCCCCTTTTGAAAGGGTTGAAGGTACTGGAGATTTGTTGGATGAGCTCTTTTTACATATCTTAAATGAAGTTTGTTTGAAGTTCAGATACAAGTTTGTGAAGTCTGAAGAGGTGGTCTTGAATGGTGGTAAGTTTTTGGGGTTGAGAAAGGGTTTCTCATTTGCTCTCTACGTGATCCAGGTTCCATTACAGTTCTTGTCTCTGCAGATCTACCAAAACCATGTTCTCTCTACTTCAGTTGGACAAGGGTTTGTGTCTATGTACGGAGTGTTATTTTCTCTCCAAGTATATTAAGGCCTTTCGACCATGATGTGAAGAGCTGTGAGGAGTATGCTTCTAGGGCGACCTTCCCTCCTCTTGGGAATGGGATCTGGCTGTTTTTTCTCCCAATGTTTTGAAGGATGCCTCTAGGAATGCTGTTTTGGATGTTGTGTTACTTGAAGTTTTTGTATGGGACTATTTTGGCTGAGGTGATGGCTGCCTCTTCTCCTCCTGCTATGAATCCTATGGATGTTCATTAAGTAATAAAATCCCAATGAGCAGGTGATGGAAGTTCAAATCCAAGTTAATGTTCTTGAATGTATCCATGAAGCTGTTGCTGCTCATTTTTCAAAGTCTCTTTTTGGGAGATTTTGTGGTAGCTTCCCTCAGATCAATTCTATTAGAAAATGGGTACTTTAGAAGTGGACTCTTTCAGGAGATGTTGAGGTTACTTCAATAGCTAATGATTTTTTCCTTTTCTCCTTTTCTAATTTGGAGGATTATACTAGAATTATTCCAGGAGGCCACTGGTTCATGGGACAAAATGGTTGGTGTCTTCAGAAGTTGATTCCTAACTTCTACTCTATAAAGGATGTCCCCTCCATCTTTCCAGTGTGGGTTTGTCTACCTTGCCTGTCCTTGGAATTCTGGAGTGAAAAGATCCTGATGTATATAGCTCACTCATTAGGACATTTAGTGTCATAATAAAATTACTGACTACAAGAAATGCCTGGCTTATGCTAAAATTTGTGTATGTTAACAATAGTCAAGTGCTCCTTAAACAGATTTCTCTAGCCTATAAATTTGGTGTATGGGTACAGCAGATCAGTTATAAAGACTCTCCAATTCATTTCCATCATCATGGAAAAGTAGGTCATAGTTCTGCTACTTGCAAGAGAAGTGAGAGAATTCACAAAGAGCCTACAGCAAGGGTTTCATTTCTCCAGCCCATTGGAAAGATTTAGGAGATTGAAAATATTAATGCCAGTAAAGATGGATGGAAGACGGATGCCTCACTCAATACTATGAGGTTTTAAGATGGTGTGGCATGTAGCCCTTATTGTCTTAAGAAGAAAAGGTGTTAAGAAGGGACCTGTAAGAACTAAACCACGGAGCACCTCAACATGGATGCCTAATGGAATTCGGTCAGGCAGAAGGAAGGAAATGCCATTATGTTCTCCCCTAGTCTGAAGAGAATTAGGTTAGAGGATCTTGATCCAGATATCTTGGAAAAGAAAATTGTTTTGGAGTACTTGTTTCTAAACCACCTCGATGATATGGCTGGTTGGTTGTTTTGTAATTCCTGCTCTGTTATGTGCTGGTGGGTGGAGCTCTGGGTTTTTTGATCGGTTTAGTGTGCTGTCTCTTCGCTGGGTTGCTTCTTGCTGTCTTGTGTGATTAACATTTTGTTTTAAAAAGTTCTGGGCCCTTTCAAATCCCTGCTTAGTGTATTCTAGTTATAGGCTTGCTCTATAAGCCTTTTTTGATGGTTTCTGTTTCAGATCTGTAATGGGTTGGGGCCCTTCCCCACTTAAAATGAATCAAAAGCATATTTCATTAAGAGTTGAGAGCTTGAAGTTGATATGCCACCAAAATCAAACTTTATCTATGTATTGCAAAAAACAGTCAGCATCATAGAAAATTTGTAATTTGCATGTATGCTTGAATTGGTATTCATTTCTCATTCACATCTAGTTTGCATACCTACAGGATGCTGCTACTTGTTTCCTTTTAATTCCTATTTTTATTCGTCAAAATTAAGTAACTTGTGTATGCCTTACATTGTTAATGCCATTTGGAAATATTTTGAAAAATATATGCGGGTCTGCAACTACAGAAATATAGACTCGGGGAATCAATGATGTGCAGATGTATATTTATTGTCTTGGAATGTGGGGAACAGGTTTTTTCATTTAAGTTGCGTGGAGCTTACAACATGATGGCCAAGTTACCTCAGGAGCAGCTAGAGAGAGGAGTTATTTGCTCATCAGCTGGTAATCATGCTCAAGGAGTTGCATTGGCTGCACAGAGACTCAACTGTGATGCAGTGATTGTGATGCCTTTGACAACTCCTGAAATCAAGGTTTGGCCATTAGATCTTTCTGTTGGGTTTATTTCAGCTATATAATATTTATGGTGCAAAATGCAAGATATTGATTTGTTTGGAAATGTTGATGAATCAGAATGTCTATAGGGGATAAAGATATCTACTCTATTTTTTTTGTTAAATTTTCAATTTAGCAACAGCAGTGATTTTTTTCCAATTTTCATATTAATAACAGAAGTGAAAATGTACTTATTTGATTACTACTGGATCATCATGTCTATGTTGTATTTTCTGATTAATGGAAGTTAATAAAAGTTGAAAATCAAACTTGTTGAAAATCAAACTTTCTGACTCAACAATTGGTTTGTGTGTGCAATGTTTATCTTTATGAAATTTAAACTAACAAATCATTGTAATGCTCAGTGGAAATCAGTTGAGCGTCTTGGTGCAACAGTTGTTCTTTTTGGAGATTCGTATGACGATGCTCAGCATTATGCCAAGAAACGCTGCGAGGAGGAGGGACGCACATTTATACCACCTTTTGATCATCCAGATGTCATTGCAGGCCAGGGAACTGTTGGAATGGAAATTATACGTCAACATCAGGGTCCATTACATGCTGTATTTGTGCCGGTTGGGGGAGGTGGCTTAATTGCTGGCATTGCGTCTTATATAAAGCAAGTCCGCCCTGAGGTTGAGTCTTCCTTTAACCTCTATTTGTTGTGGCTTCTGTAAAAATCTGTATGCAGAATGAAACATAATAGCTTAATATTTTGCTCCTTTAACATTCAGTGTCCAAGTTTATACTTGTGATAATTCTTTGTTCATTTTTTAAATCTGTTTGCACATGTTTTTCACACTCTGAGACTTATTTTACATCACATGCAATTTATTCAGGTAAGATATGCTAATATTTTTAGGCCTTCTCTGAAATTAATAGTTTAATCAATTTTTTTTTCAAAGTGGAGTTCAAACTTGTGTGCTTTCGATTTTGAGATGGACCGCTGACTAACCATCATACTATTTTCTAATTTTTTAAGTCAAGGCGCATTTAATATTGTCAAGTCCCAATTCATTTACTGATTAAGATCTTGAAAATCTCAAGTATTTTAAGCTAGAGAGTAATTGTAGATGATGGTTGGGTTCCACATGTCAAGGGAGATTTTTCCTGGTAATTCTAACTTCTTTGGTTAGCACTTTCATATAACACCAAGAAATTTTGCCCATCACTATAGATTAGAATCAGTAGATACTCTGTTGAGGTCTAGTGGCATCTTACGTGCTGCTTATAATTGCTAAATTTGTTTTTGTCTTCATTAAGAGGTAATCTAAACTGCGATAAGAGATGGAACTAAAAGATTTCTAGACTTAGATGTCATACATTGGGTTAGACTTTATTGATCTTTTATTTAAAGTAATCAGATTTCCACAATCCATTAGAAATGCATGTCAGTTTTCTGGATTTTGATCGTCTAAGAATTTTTAACATCTTTTAGGCTTTCAAATCTTATCTACTGCTGACAATTGTTATATCTGTTTTGATTCTTTTGACTTAAACAACAAATAGAAGAAATGGATGAAAAATCCTTAAGACACAATTCCCTGAGATTGGTCTGGATTTAATTTCTACCTTTTTGTTCCCAAGTCTTTATTGAATCACTCTGGTACTGCAGGATTTTCAAGGTCATTCATTTTCTAGTTTCTCAGAATTGTAGTCTATTGGGTTTCTTGGCCTTTTTGATAATTCTTCATTCTTAATTATTTTCTGGGGTCAATATCTTTTTTATCACTCTACTTGTTTTTTTTCTTTGATGCGTTTTGTATGACTACTTGAAGATGGTGCTATACAAGTCTTTGAATATCAATTGCTGATATTCCCTCTTTGATATTATAATCAAAGAAAGGAGAGATGAATGGGGATATGTTTTGTAATTCATTGCTACATTGTTTCCTTCTGATTTATTTTACATTTTTATTTACCAAATTCCAATTTTTGGTACACCTCATCATTGTCACATGGACTTAATATTGCTAAAGTAAATGTTTAGTAGATCTTATAACCATACTCTGCTGTGCGAATTTGTTTTACAGAATAATTAAGTGAAAGCTATGACATTCTTTCACAGGTACGTATAATTGGTGTGGAACCAGCAGATGCAAATGCCATGGCACTTTCTTTGCATCATGGAAAGAGAGTGACGTTGGAACATGTAGGAGGATTTGCAGATGGGGTAGCAGTAAAGGTTGTAGGAGAAGAAACATTCCGCTTGTGCAGGGAGTTGCTGGATGGAGTGGTTCTTGTGAGTCGTGATGCTATCTGTGCATCGATAAAGGTGAAAGAATTTAACAAATAAGGATTTCTTTTTAGGTCTTTTCATTTGTCTTATTACCTTTTTAAAGGACCATTAGATACCTTCCTTTTACATACCTTGGTTTCTTTCATTTGTGAAGTTTTCTTTGTAGTTTGATATCTAATAGAAGAGTAAATATCAAAGTTACTTGTAGCATTCTTATATCGTTTAATCTACTCTTTTATGGATTGGTGTTTCTTGATTTTTCCTTGGTCCTCATTAATACCTTATTATCAGTTCCTTCAAGGAGAATATTAAATATGATTTCCTCATCATATGATTTCTTATTTAAATTTTTGGTCTGCACCAGGACATGTTTGAAGAAAAAAGAAGCATTCTAGAGCCTGCTGGGGCTTTGGCATTAGCTGGAGCAAAAGCATATTGCAAATATTATGGACTAAAGGAAGAAACAGTGGTAGCTATAACAAGTGGAGCAAATATGAACTTTGGACGTCTGGGGCTGGTTACTGAGCTTGCTGATGTTGGCGCTCAAAGGGAGGCTGTTCTTGCAACATTTCTTCCAGAAGAACCTGGTAGTTTTAAGAAATTTTGTAATTTGGTATGGAATCAAATTTTTGCCTTGAAACATCATATCACAGCATGCCAGTCTCAAATTTCATGAGAAATAAGATAATTCAGTCTACTGGAACACTTGTTATTTTTGTCAGGTTGGGTCAACAAATATTACTGAATTCAAGTATCGATGTGATCCAAACAAAGATGAAGCACTTGTCTTGTATAGGCAAGCCCTTCCCCCTTTCCTGCATTGTTTATACGTTTTCCTTTCATTTCTGTGCATTCCTATATAACCACCCAAATGCAAGGACATAACTACTTCTGAGTGAAAATGAAACACAATGCACATGGCTATACGTACTACATAAAGTATACTATTGAAGTCTGGTTTGTTTTCGTCTTTTGTAAGAATGATAATGCCAAGTTTGGTGATCTAAATAAGTAATGCTAATAGTAGCACTTACATCAGGATCCAATGGTTTAATTATTTGCCCATATAGGAAATTTACTTATATTATGATGATTCTTTCCTGCAGTGTTGGCATTCATACAGAAGTGGAACTCAAAGCCATGAAGGGTCACATGACATCTTCTAGTTTCAAAACGATTGACCTCACAGACAATGACTTGGCTAAGGATCATCTCCGTCATCTTGTTAGTAACTAAATCACTATCTCACAATGCCATTTTCTGACTTTTCATAAATTGTTAGCCATAGTCACAAGTAGTGTATTAGAAAAATGTTGTGCCTATATTACGCACTAAAAAGCTTAAATACATTGGTTGATATATATATATCTTTAATTGCATATCTTATGATGATGCTTAATCAAATCTAAGAAGCAAAATTTTTAGTAAATATTTTATAAATCATTATCCTTCTCTACACATGATTTTTAGTAAAATTTTTATATATTTTATATATGTCATGTGTAGAGAAGGATAATGATTTATAAAATATTTACTTAAAATTTTGCTTCTTAGATTTGATAAAGCTTCATCATAAGATATGCAATATTTGCAGAAATCCTATTTGATATACTGAACCTGAGTGACCAGTAGGCAGTCTGCTGAAAGCCTGAGACTAAGTAGGCAAATGAAGTTCTAGTTATGTTGATTATGCCAACTGGATGTATTTGACCATCTCAATGAATCCTTTAGATGCGATTGTTTGTGTGAGAACTCAGAAGACATAAGTACCATGTATGTTATTTATTTATTTAAGAGATAAATTGGCCACTAAAAAAGGTTTTCTTGAAGTAAGTATCACAGTTTTCTTATAATAAATGCTCATTTTTATAAGCATGACCAAATGTTGGATGATGATTATGGAGATTATGTTTTCTTGAAATTTAAAATGCATTGACACTCAACAGTCCATGTATTGTTTTATGAATTAATTTTGCAAACTAAACTATAGTTTGCTAAAATCTTTCTTGACATTTTATGTACCTGTGCAGTACTGAGAATCCAAACAGAACATAATCTCTATTTGTGAAGTTTTTCTGAGAAAAATAAGCAGGCCATAGTACTATATATCTGATATCCAGTATACATTTATATTAAAAACATTCTCCTCACTGTGAAGGTTAGCAAATTGGTTATTGTATCTGGGGTCCACCAAAAAAATCATAATACATTTGGAAGTAGAATAAGATATTTGCATTCTTTTAAGAGAGGGCAAACATTTTTGACCCAGCGCTATGAACCGGCGAGGTCACAAATGGGGGAACTCATACCCAATATAATAGTCAACAATGCCACCCCAACGGGGTTTGAAGTTTGAACCTAGGGGGTGGGGGACACCGCCATTGTTAATCCATCACACTATGCCAATGCATTCTTTTTTTCTTTTATATCTCCACTATTATTCTTAGCTACCCAGTTCGCTGGAAATGCCTCCCAGACCAGCAGAAGCTCGAAATGGTACAATTCGACTTTTGGTCTGGGTGGGGTACGAAAATTAAAAATTCTCTATAGAGTGACTAACCTTATATACCCATGGCTAGGATATTGGCTACTTAATTGAGGTAAATGGTGGTGATGCAATCCACTGACATTTTTAGAAATACTAATACACCCATGGCTTCGATATCAGCTACTTAAATGAGCTAAATGCTGGTGCTAACGTCTTAGTGACATTTTTAGAAACTATTCTAGCTTTGACTGTGTTATAACTGACAAAGGATAAGAGATTTGGAATTTCATTTAGGACTTTTTTAGCTAAGTTACTGGTTCGGGTTCGGGGACAGACTTGGGTTTGAGTTTGGGTTCGTGGGTGTGTTTGTTAGTATATATATATATTTATATATGTATGTATATATATGCATTATATATACAAAAAAAAAAAAAGAGAAACCCATGGGTCCTCCTAGGTTCGTTACGAGTCCTCTTGGGTTCACCACGGGTCCTATTGGGTTCACCATGGGTCCGCCTAAGTTTGCTTGGGTTCGATAGCGGTTTGGGTAGGATCCTTATTTTGGACTGTGGGTTTGCCTGGGTCCACGTCGGGCAGGGTCCTTATTATGGATTGTGGGTCCACCCGAGTCCGTGTTGGCACAAACCTAGGTGGGCTGACAATCCAAAATAAGGACCTTGTCTCGACCCGTAACGTATCTGAGCGCAAATCTAGACTAGTGCGAACCTGAATCCGGATCCGAGCAACAGGGTCTGAACCTGGTAACCCAACATTTTAGGCTTCGTAAATGTGTATATATATATATATATATAATTTTTCCATGTTTTTGTACGACAAAACCCAAACAAATCCATCCCGCTTTTCAAAATTTTACCAGATTGGCAAATTGCTCCTTTGTACCCAAACTTGGAACCAAACTCGAACCATTAACTTAGCTATTATTTAAATAAACGTCAAATGGAGCATTTAGTCTCTATTCCTATTATTAGAAAAACTTTGGAATGAACACTTACTGAGGTTTATCATAAAATAAATTTACATGAAATCATTGTTTCTTTGAGTGTTATAGATGGCAAAATGTGGCAAAAAAGTTCTAGATTTTGGGAATGACAAGGGGATGGCTACCAAAAAATCATAGTTTGCTAACTCCGTGAGTTACCAAGTCAATTTTTTTGCTGGGCGATTTTTCACAAGTTTAACTCTCATGGTTTTTTAGAAACAAAAAAACATGGGCAAAAATGTTGATGTAGGTAAAACACTGGTTAAAATGTGGTTTTCATATGTTGTTTTTTCCATAAATCCATGCATTTTCTTTTTTGAGATGGCAATTTTTTCATTTATACATTTTGTAATTGAATTGTACAAAAAAATGTGCCTTCAAGAGGTTTTCATTTTTAGTACTTTGTAAGTTGCCTTGTTTTTATCGAGTATTTGTGGAGTTGAACATTATGGGCTTGCCTTGTGTTCTCTGAGTTAGAGTTCGTGGATATGCAGAAAATTATAAATTCTGATTTATTTTTACCATAACCTAGCCGTTAAAGACATCAACATTATTGCTTCTGATGTCACTGTAAGCATCACAACCCAAAGTAAAGTGTCTTTTGGATTCAATTGCTTTAGAAGTGCAAAGAACACATCATTTTCTTCCCAATTTTCTTCTGGCCCTTTCCGCATCCTTGTTTCACATCGAAGCTGATGAGAGTTAGTTCTTAATTGAGCAATAAGAATATTGGATCTCCGCAAGATACAAAACTAGTTCAAATTTTTGCCAAGAAGTGGCAGATATCTCTGCTTCTCATGAGAAGTTTCTCGAAATGAGAAATAACATAGTTTTCTTGTCGAGAATTCATGTCGCAAAGCCCTAAACTTCTCGGCAAGAAGTCTCTTCCACTTCTCTGCTACACTTCTCACCACTTTCTCGCGATAACTAGTAGACTTCTCACGGGTGGCCTCAATAAAACTTTGACACCTAATGAGTTGCTTCTTTTGTTTTCGTTTTGCATTTTTGAGCATTTGAGGAGAGGAGAAGGGCTTTAGAGGAGAGAAATAGTGTTTGGCAGCCTTGCAGATTGATTGCAAGTGGATTTGAAGTGGGTTTGAAGTGGATTCGAATCTCTTTTCAAGCAAATCTGGATTCACAAGTAAGTTTTCTAATTTTTTTTTCTTTTTAGTTAAAAATCATTTTGTCTTGCCTTAGTTGCATCCCCTATTTTGAAACTCTAGAATAACTTTAGCGATGTTCTCTTAGCATGTTTTAGATTGCAATGACTAAGATCTAACACCATGTTTTTGCAATTTTCCCCCAAAATATCTTAGTTTTACCAATAATTTCGTAACCTAACACTTTCTTGGTTTTTACTTTCAAGTTTCAGCTTGTGTTTAAACTTATTTAAAGTTTTAATCTAATTTAGTTTGTTCCTAAATATGTATTTTAGATTTTTAAATTAGTGGCTTCAATTTGTATTTTGTATGTATGGATTGATTTTATATTAAATGGCAAATATAGGTTCCTCTACAACTGGGTCAGCTGCAGCATTTGCCAGTGGCCCTATAGGCCCATGCCCATTTGGATTTGTTGGCATGTGCCCTAGAGGGGCTAGAGATGGGGCATGAAAATATGCCTTTGAAGGAACTGAGTATAATAGTGTGATATCCATAAAATGCGAAAAATAAATTCACGAAGGCATATCTCCTTTGAAGTACCACCTTATAGGTATAAAAAGTGTGACAGAAGAATTTGTGATGTGATCATGGAGGATATAAAATGAGATATGATTTCCTTGCTTGATGCCGAGATGATTGCCTTGCTTGGTGCACAAAAAGAGAAAAAGTTGAGAAGGGAAAGGGCGAAATTGGCCATGAGGGCAGCCATTTCCGAATTGCAAGGTATGCCTCCTTTTTAAGAATCATTTATTATTTTCTAATCGCCATTAATCGTCTATATTGTGCTATAACAATGATCATAACGAAATGACGTGGGTTGTGACCAGGTATTCTAGTCATCCTTGGTGAAGAAGAAGTTGTAGTTGAGGGCATGGTGGGCTCCCATCACGACCCACAAATTTGCACACCTACCATCCACTCAAGTTCTGTTTCCATTGGTTCTAGTAGACCACAAAAATCTTCTCTTGATGGATTTTTTGTGCATAGAAACACACTTGGAGCACAACCATCACTGAAGGGTACTAGATAAAATAGTGATGTGCATTGGCAAGTTGACATTCAATGTGTCAATTTTAAGTTTTTTAACAACATCCCCTTTAATGTTGCAATAAGTACCTATGTTACGAATTTTTTGACTTGTTGTACGGTGGTGGAAAAGGGCTACAAGGCACCTACTCCTGCAGACTTAAGTGAGAGGTTAGTTTACTTGTTTCAAACTTTAGTGCTTTTAAAATGTTACAATTAACTTATTTTTGTTGGATGCATTTTTTATAGTCAAAGTTGTGTACTTATTCTTATTTTCTAGATTGTTCAAAGATGTTTCTATGGCTAAAGACGTGGTTGAAGAACAAAAATTACAATGCAAACAATATGACTGCACCATACTTTCAAATGGATGGACGGATGGAAGAAAGCATACTATCATCATTTTTTTGGTTTCATGCAAGGATCAAGTAGTCTTTCTCAAATCTTGGATGCCTCAGACAAGGTAAAGACCATTGAAACTTTGGCTCTAATGCTAGAGCATCTTGTGATGGAGGTTGGTGCAAATAGTAACCGACAATGCGATGACATATATGGTAGTGGGTAGGATCTTACAGGATAAGCTTAACACACTTTTTTGGTTTCCTTGTGTAGGGCAAGTTAATGACCTCCTTTTGGGGGATATAGGGAAGTTGGATTGGGTAAGATAGGTTGTAGAGGATGTAAGGAAGGTAACAAAATATATCTACAATCACCCTTGGGTCCGTTGCTTTATGAGAGCAATCACCCATGGGAAAGGGGTTGATTAGATCCGTGGTCACAAGGTTTGCAACAATTTTCTTAACGTTACAAAATCCTATTGGTTCTTTGAGTCCTTTGAGGCAATTGTTTGTGAGTCAACCATAGGTAGAATCGAGTTATTCAAAGAAGCTTGATGGACAAAGTGTTGCATTCATTGTCTTTGACAGCCACTTTTTTGATCTAGCTACAAAACTTGTGGAGATAACTTAGAAACTTCACATGTTGAATATTTAGTTCTTTTGTATTCAATAATCAAGTCTTTCATTATTAATTTATAAACCTACTCTCTCATTAATGATAATCGTTTTCTACGTTTCAATTGTAGGTGGTGGAACCCTTGGTTAAAGTTCTCCGCTTGGTAGACGGGGAACAAACCCCATTGGGGTCTTGTTATGAGGCCATGGATAGGGCCAAAGAGGCTGTAAGAAATCACTGTAGGGTAAACAACCTAAAATTTGAGCCCATATGGGCAATTATTGATAGGAGGTGGAGCAATCAGCTCCACTGACCCATTCATGCAGCGGGGTATTTCCTCAACCCTCGTTTTCACTTCTCTCTATCGCATGTGGATTCCAATGGAGAGGTCATCGAGGGCTTTAGTGAATGCATGCAAAGGATAGTACCTGCTGTTGAGGTGAGAGACGTCATTGTGGCCAAGATGGAAGAAGTTTATCAAAATGCAATGGGCAAGCTATTCTCCTCAGACTTGGCAAGGAGAGGCAGAAAAACTCAAACCCTAGGTACAATATTTGGAATTTGGAGTCTTTCACATGCATGATAAGTAGATAAAAACAAAGTTACAGAAACATGTTCTCACCTTGCTTTCTACCTCTTTAATATTTGTTGTGTAGATGCTTGGTGGAAAAATTGGGGTGGAAACGTCCCAAATCTGCAAAAACTTTTCCTTCGCGTCTTACGTCAGCCACGTAGCTCATCTAGTTGTGAACATAATTGGAGCTTATTTGAAGCCATTCGCACAAAGAAGAGGAACAAGTTGACACAAACGACGCCTAAATTACTTTGTCTTTGTGCAATATAACCTTAAGTTGCACACAAGAAAGGTAGAGTCAACACCAGTTGAACCACTTGATCTAGATTACATAGATCCTTATAGCGATTGGATAGCACAGGAACAACCTTCATTGTTCACAGAGGATGGCATATATGATTTGGAGAGGCAGGCTATGGAGGAGGGTGTTTTTGCACCAGGATTGGATGACTTTTAGATGGAGGGTAGTGAGAGTGAGGACACTAACAGTGAGGATTCAGGTGATGAGGAGTCATTGCCAGTGCCAACACTAGCCACATCATAGAGGATCGCTAGGGTTAGACCCCCTCCCACTCCCATAGTTTTTACTAGAGCTACTGGGAGGGGAAAGGGAAGAGGAAGATGTATATTAGTTTCATATTGAACTTGACATTTGTATTTGCTTTCTTTTTACAAAGACAATTTGCTATTCTTAGTTTGCTTCAGAGTTTAGAGTCTCTAACTATGTTCCCAGCCATCAACATTCCACATGAGAATGTGATTTTGTTACATATTGCATTTATATATATCTAGATTAGCTTGTTTAGTTTGTTTACTCATTTACCAACTCATTAGATGCATCTCCCTATTGAATTTTGCAAAAAAAAATTTCAATTCTAATTAAATTTAAGTCATTTTTCAAATTTCCCGTATTTTCCTGAGAAATTACTGATTTGTCTCCAATATTTGGTGAGAAAACTTTTTTTTGCCTCGCTGATAAGTGGCGGAGAATGAGATTTTGAACTATGATATATTCCATTTACTCATCCATCTGCTGTTTTGTCTTGTCCAAGTCTTCTTTGTTTTTCTCAAAATGTCACGAAAGCCAATGTTTCACCATATTTTCAAATCTTTTCAAATTACATATTAGTGGATAGAGTTTAAGGTGTTGAGGAAAGTGGGATACACTAGTCAAGGTCTTGCAAAGATGGTCAATGAAATTAAAAATCTTTTAGGGCAAAGGAGAGGCTTAAACACTTTGGCATCAAGCACTTCTTGAAACCTTTTCAAGCCACCATGAGTTATTGTAATTCAAGAGTGAGCTACTAACTAATCAAGTTACTGTTAGAACATTCATCCTTGTGAATTATTTGGCAAGTCAAACCAGAACAATTCTATACAAGATGTCAAAATTTTTGAGTACGCGTAACTCAAGTTTTTTTTGTGGAGAAAATTGCTTGTTAACTCTTCCCAAGTTTTACCAAGTTTTGGCTGGTGAAAAGAATCCAAGTTGTGTAATTTGCGGAGTTATCGAGTTTGAGTCAAAAAATGGTCTATTGAGTTTTAAGTTTTGAAGTTTTACAACCATTGAAACTGTAATTTAGATAGATTAACCTACTCAAGTAGTCGAGAATCTTACTGCACTGAGAAATTATTATGTTTATCATCAATCATTTGGAAGAAAGGGGCCCATTGCTTCCCAATAATTACTTACATTTTCTAGTTCACTGGACAGCATCTTATGACAGTTGCCTCCACTTTCAACTTCACTAATGCTTGAACCATGATATGCAACAAAAAGCTTGTCTTCCCAAGGGAGAGTGACTATCCTCACAAAGCACCTTATGAGAGTCACCTCCACTTGCAATTTACTGTCTTGAAATTTGAAACCATGATATGCAACGAAAAGGTTATAATTTTCTTGTATTCATTCCTCTTATCTTTGAATAGTGGATTTTTTAGGAAATGCTACAAAGGTTCCTGAAATCCAATACTACTGTAGCAAATTTTCTGAAGTGATTAGAAGCCAAAAATACTGGGGTTTAATAAGTTCCATTTCATGACAGATTCTCATCAATTCTTGGAGGACATTTATCACGTGGCATGTCAAATTCATGGGCACATTGTTTTATTTTATGCTTCATTTAACATGCTAAGTCTATCTACTAGATTAATACTGTCAAATAACAAACTATTCATGGAAATGAGTTTTTTTACTTTTATTAATCCTAAATAATAGAAAGAAACTACTTCCTTTTCACATGAACATGAACAACTAAAAGGTTTGTTAACTAATGAAAAGAATAAAATATTATTAGTTGACTAAATTAATAACTACTTTTATATGTAAACCAATTTAACTATGAATCCCATTTCACTAATGTCAAAAGAAAGAATTCATTAACTAAATTAAATAATAATGCACGAACTATAGCACCTGATAAGCTCAATGTTTTTTTTTCTTGTTTTCTCTTTTGCATGAGTGCCTGATAGCTTCCAGAGGAGGAAGAGTATCATCAGAAGCTTTAACTCCAAACCATTGATCTTACGATCTCAATCTTTACGGTCTTCTGCACAGCTTCGTTATAGAAGTAGCCTGGCCCTACACAAGAGGTGCAAAAATGGGATCTAATCTTTCTTGCCATCTGAGTCTTAATGTTAGAACCCACAAATGTCTGAGCCAGTTATATCCTATGGAATTCTATGCCTAGGAGAATGATCTTCCTAGCTAGACAATGACCTACTGGTTTGACAAACAGCTGTACACCTTGGCACAGCACCACCTTGGTCAAGGTTTTATAAAAGTGAGCACTATAGTTCGTGTTGTCAATGTCACCATGAAACTCTTGTGAATCACACATAAGATCTTGTGAGATGAATTTGTGCTATGAAGAATAACCTCCTCTTCTTGGTCACGGGGAAAGTGGACATGAATGCCACCGCCAAATTCAAAAAGGAGTGGATAAACTCTCCATCTTCCATGTCTACCAAAGCTCCCACCTAGGAGCGATGAGTTCCCTCTTGCATGTTACCATGGCTAGGTGGTGAGTTTCATCCACTACCACTTCATTAATGAAAAAGAGATTTGTGCTTCAAGTCACATGGTCATGAATTGATAATAAATCATGTCTAATTAAGAATTTCAATGTTGATTCTGACTATATATATCTATATGAAGAAACATTTTCATGAATTGCGTAGCCTATGCATAATATATTTATGTAATAATTTATACATTTAATCTTGTTAATTTGAAATGCAAGAGCACACACAACACATATAATGTGTGTGTGTGTGTGTGTGGGTAACATATCCTTCATATCTGAGCATAGGTATTCACAAGTGCATATATATTTATATGTATATATGCACTTGTGAATACCTATGCTGAGATATGAAGGATACCGCTTCATTAATGAAAAAGAGATTTGTGCTTCACAAGTCACATGATTAAGGATTGATAATAAATCATGTTTTAATTAAGACTTTCAATCTTGATTCTGACTATATACTTGATTCTAATAATTTATACATTTAATCTCATTAATTTGAAATGCAAGAGTGCACACACATTATATCATTATTGTTCAAGCATGTAGCTTTGGTCAAACAATGATTGTGATCAAAGATATATATATATCTATCTTTGTAACGCCCGCCAAGGGATCCAAAAGAATTAACCTAAAGTTTTACTAAGTTTGCCAAACATTTTTTTTTTTTGAAACAAGAAAGATAATACATACACATCAAATACATAGTAGCGGAAGCAATAATATACAATTAACTAAAAACATACATAATAGGTTACATTTCTTAAGGATCCTATGATGTTGAATCACATATAAATTTAATTAATACTAAGTCTAACAACTACCACATCCACATGAAAGAATAATTAAAAAGTCCAAAGTCCATAATATACATTTGTTTCAAATGCCTCTTGGCAAATGAATGCTCAATCATCCATTGTTCATGTCATAGGGTATGGAAGGCTAAAAGAATATACATATGTAGAAATAGAATTACATCCTCCTCCTCAGATCCATGATACAAGTACAAATAAATAAAGGAAACCATCCACCATACATGATATATCCATCCATCATAAAAGATATATAGAAAGAATGAAAGGAAATGCAGACAAGGAAGCTCCAGCCACAGTGACTACGAACGGATCTCAATGGTAAGAGTGAAAAAGCACTACCACTCGATCGTGTGGAACCTAAATAGCCCACTCCCACCACCTTGAGGAGATAGTCTCAAGTCCCAAACAGGGTATCAAACCAAATATAAAAAATACTCTCTAAGTTCAGGAAATCCTAAAAGCATTCTAACTCAAAGGTTCTAATAAAGAGTGACATCTAATTCCCAGAGGCACACAAGACACGTAGGAAACCTACTATGTAAGTGGGCAAGTGTCATCGCACGAATCACGCTGGAGTTACCCTGACAGTCTCTTAGGACCCCCGGGTCCCTAGTGATCTCTATGCGGCCACTAGTATCCAATCGTACTGACAAGGCATACTACAGAATGCAAGGTCGCAACCAAGCGTTCTCTCTACTCCCATCCTAGTTTGTACTAGCACTCGAGGTATTGGCGAGAACATACAAAGACTCTTATCAGGTTTATTTTAATCCCCATTTAGTGTAATGTTTTCACTTATTAAACAACTTACAATGAGTTACCTTGGGAACCACTTAGGGCCCCGACCCCCATTGCAAGCCACTTCTCGACACTACATGTAGATAACCTACCCTAGGCTTGTAATGGGCACGTACCAGTTATAACTTTGCGAAACACTTTGCAAGCAAGCTCTGATACCACTGTAATGGGCACCCTGTAAATGCCCAAGAACTAAACCAATTGCTGAAAGAGATTGTAATGTCTTTGCATAGATTTGAACCACATAACAAAAAGGAATTTATGCAAATTTAAGATTGAACCGCTGCTGAAATAATATTAGTTCTCAAAATGATAAAATCAAATACATAGCAATGGATTCCAAAGGCCAAACCCCAAAGGGAATGACGTCTAGAATGTCACACGAGAGGAGGAACGTCCTCTAATGCCAAGAACAAAATTGTATATCCAAGTTCCTCTCAAATGCAATTCACCATCATCCGATGCTCAACAATAACTCTCCCACCTCTATTTATACTTTTTCTACACCCTTCTAGAAGGAAATCGAATATTAATTAATTGCAAGTACTAGAAGCTTCCCCCTTCCAATAATTAATGCACTCTCTAGAAACTCCTCCCTTGCAATAGAAGCTTCTTCCTTGTAATACAATAATTAATTAAATTAATTAAATATAAAGTCACCTTTTAATTTTAAATTTATTTAATCACTTTATAAGAAATTAATTTAACTGCTAAAGTGGGGACATTATAGTCCGCCCTCCTTGAAATTGCTTGTCCTCAAGCAATCTCAGTCCTGTTTGCTATAGCACTTGCTCACTTTCCCAAGTAGCATCGTCCTCTGGCAGAGATCTCCATTTGACTAAATATTCTTTAATCAACCTATTTCGCAGAGTCCTTTCCCTAGTATCCAGAATGGCCTCAGGAATCAATACGAGTTTTCCCTCCTCATCTAATGGTGGCAATTTTGCTGAAGGCACAACTCTCTGACCGATGGCTTTCTTAAGCCTTGACACATGAAACATATTATGCACCCAACTACCCTCTGGAAGCTTAATCTCATAAGCAACCTCACCCACCTTGCGAATCACTCTGTAGGGGCCATAAAACCTAGGCTTCAACTTCTCTACTCCACTTTTCTTGAGTGATGACTGTCTGTATGGTTGTAGCCTCAGGTAAACCATATCCCCAACCTCGAAGCTGCGCTCTATCCGATGCTGGTCAGCGTACAATTTTTGCTGATTTTGGGCTTGCTATATATTTTCCTTGAGCACCCTTAAAATATCCTGACTATTCTGCAAAAGTGTTTTGCTTTGGGCACTCTACTATCCCCCAAAACCAGATCCATGAAACTAGGTGCTTCATAACCGTATAGTGCCATGAATGGAGTCATTTTGATGGACATATGATAAGTGGTGTTATAACAGTACTCTCCCATATGTAGCCATTTGACCCAAGCCCTCTGTTGTGCAGTCACATAGTTCTTCAGATATCCTTCCACCCATTTATTCACAATATCTGTCTGCCCATCTGTCTGTGGATGATAACTAGTGCTAGGTGTAAGATTTGTACCACACAACCTAAACAATTCTTGCCAAAAAGGACTCATAAATTTACTATCTCGATCACTGACAATAAAACTAGGTAGCCCATGTAACTTGAATATCTCTCTGAAGAAAAGATCGGCCACCTGTGTTTTTGTGTAAGTGGATGGAATAGCAAAGAAGTGAGCATACTTCATTAGCCGGTCAACAATCACATAGATGCAATCTTTCCCCTGTACTTGTGGTAACCCGGTGATGAAGTCCATAGAAATACTTTCCCATTTCCTATCCGGAATGGGCAAAGGTTGTAACAACCCTATAGGATAAGTGTGTTCTCCCTTATTCTGTTGACAAACTACATGCTCTCTGACATGCTTTTGAACATCATCCTTGAGCCCTTTCCATGTGAACTGTTCACGGATTTGCTTGTAGGTCTTAAAGATCCCTGGATGTTCAGCTGTAGGTGCATCGTGGAATGCCTTCAGTATTACTTCCCTAAATTGTGATGAAGGAATCAAATATATCCTACCCTGGAACTTAATCAATCCGTCCATTACCACGTAACGATCATCATGTATGGTGCCTGCAATTACTCCAGAAGCCCAACTGTCCGTCGTATACTCTTCTGTGATCTTATTTCTCCAAACTCCTATAATCTCAGCTAGAGCACAAATATGAGGTCTCCTGGATAAAGCATCTACCACCACATTCTTCTTACCTTTGATAAACTCAATGTCAAAGTCATAGGCCTATAACTTTTTAATCCACTTCTGTTGTCTATCATTCAAATCACGTTGGCTCATGAAGTATTTGATGTTGTTGTAATCAGTTTTGATAACAAACTTTCCCTCAACTAGGTAGGATCGAAACTTAGCCAATGCATGCATTATAGCCAACATCTCTCGATCATAGATGGAATAGCTCCTCTCCACTCCATGGAGCTTCTTGCTCTCAAAAACAATGGGATGCTTCTCCTGCATCAAGACCAGCCCAATCCCATCTCCTGACGCATCACAATGAAGCTCAAATGGCTTTATGAAAGCTGGTAGAGCTAGTACTGTACATGATGACATCACCTTCTTGAAATGATCGAAGCTTCTCTGAGCTGCCTCTGTCCATGTGAAGGCCCCTTTCCTGGTAAGGTCTGTCAAGGGTGCAATGATCTGTGAAAATCTTTTAACAAACCTCCTGTAAAATCCGCAGAGACCAAGGAATCCCTTAAGTTGTGTAAGATTCATAGGAGTAGGCCAATCAACAACAGCCCTAATCTTTTCAGGATCTACCCAAACTCCATTTGCGCTGATGATATGCCTAAGGTATAGTAGCTTAGTCATCCCAAACTCGCACTTAGATTCCTTGGCATACAGTGACTCTTTCTCCAAAGTGGACAACACCATCTCAAGATGTTGTAAATGCTCCTCCTAAGTCTTACTAAAGACTAAAATGTCATCAAAGAAAATCAAGACAAATCTCCTAAGTTGCTCTCTGAATACCTAATTCATGCAACTCTATAACGTAGCAGGGGCATTGGTTAGCCCAAATGGCATAACCAAAAACTCGAAGTGGCCATAGTGACACCGAAAAGCTTTCTTCTCAATGTCCTCCTCCCTTATCCTGATCTGATAATACCCTGACTATAGATCAATCTTTGTAAAAAAGCATGCACCATGTAACTCATCAATTAACTCATCTATATGTGGGATGGGATATTTGTTCTTGATGGTCTTCTTATTTAATGCCCTATAATTGATGCAAATGCGCATCGTCCCATCCTTCTTCTTTACCAACACTACTGCTGAAGCAAAGGGGCTCTTACTAGGCCTAATATGCCCTATTTCCAACAACTCCTTAATTGCCTTCTCTATCTCATCTTTATGTTTCGTAGGATGATGATAGGGAGTAATCATGACTGGTTTGGCTTCCTCCTCGAGCTCAATAACATGCTCTATTCCCCTGTCAGGAGGAACCCCATGCAGAATTTCACCAAATACCTTAGTGTGCCTGTCAAGTATCTTCTGGATATCTGGTGGATGACTCTTCACCTGTGGCTCTTGTGAAGTTGGCATAGTGAAACATTATGCTGCCCACTCTATGTTATTATGTCGAAGAAGTCTCTGCATTCTCCTCAGGGAAACTACTCTGCAACTCCCATTTGAAAGTCCTCTAAGTACAACAGTTCTTCCCTCATGCTGAAACTTCATCTCCAATTTCGCTAGGTTAAGTGTGAACTCTACTAGCAAGGCCATCCATATCATGTCGAGGATGACATCATAGTTCCCCATGTCTACCACATAGAACTCATCTTCCAACTCATAGCCATCTCCAAACCTGATGTGAAGATTAGATATCTTCCAAGTGCATAATAGTTTGTCACCATTAGCTACCATGACTCTAAATCCGGCGAGCTCCTCGGTCTGTAGACCTCTCTTGTCTACCAATTGTGCATCTATAAAATTATGTGTAGCCCTAGTGTCAATGAGTGAGATCACTTTTTGCCCTTGGATAGTACCCCTGACCTTAAATGTGATTGTCTTCTGAGCCCTCGTTAATCGTGCTAACGACTTCTCATCCTCAGGAATGCTGCTCTCCTCTGTAGTGCTATCCTCATTTGAATACAAGTGCTGATCCTCCCTCTCTGACTGTGACTCTTTTGTTGGGAAATACTCCATTTGATTTGCCTTAGCCTTGAGAGGACACTTATGAGATAAATCCCAAGGCTCTCTGCAATGAAAACATAACTTCTTTCTTAAATCATTCAAGGTGTCATTATCCAACTTATCTCTTTTTGGCTGAGCATCCTTGTGAAAAGTTTTTTGTCCTTGTCCTTGTCCTTTTTCATATAAGAATCCCTGTGCTGAAATCTGCTCCTTAATGAAGAGGGTGCTAAATCACAAGCCTTTTTAGTGGCCTCCTGCAACATAGTTGGGGCATGCCCCTTGACCCAACCTTGCAAGGGTTCTGAGAGTTCATCCATAAACAACACTACCAACCTCCTTTTTGCAATATCTGTGACCAATACAGCCAACCTCTGAAACTCACTAATATACGTCTCAACTGATCCCCACTGCTTGAGTTGTGCCAACTCACTGTAATTTGGGATCCCTGGTATCAAATCTCTCTATGAGCTTCTCAGTGAACTCGTAAGATGTGATTTGATTATGCCCCAAGGTTACCATGCCATGGTGCCACCACTCATGTGCCAGTTCATCCAAGTGAATAGCCGCATACTTTATAGCCTCCTCTTCAGGCATAGGATTCAGCTGCAAGTATGTATCCATCTTTTGCACCCAAGCTCGTGCGGTCATCTTCCCTGAAGCATCATAATAGGGTAAAGAAAGTTTCCCAACTTTCTTTCTCAGCTCAAGGTTTTGACTTCTTCCTCCTGATTTCTCATCCTCAAGTCCAAGTAATCTTGGTGAGAAATGTCCGCCTGAAACTCCGGTCCACTGGCCTTCCGATCCCTCTTGAACTGATCCTGTAACTCCATAATCTGTGGTTCATTAATCAGCTGAATTGGATCTCTGGGTGGGAAGGTAGGTAGAAGAGGGCTCGAGCTAGCTATTTGAGCTGGGCGTGTAACATGTCTAAAGTTATCTGTGTCATTCCCATTGTTGTTGTGTCCATTATTATCATTAATGTTGCCTCGACCTCCATTATCATTGCCCCTATTATTGTTGTTTCCATTGTTGGCATCACCCGGATTAATATTGATGCCCATCTGTCTAGCCATTAGCTGCAACATCATATCCATTCGCCTATTCTGCTCCTGAAATGTATCTAGTAATCTGAACATTACATTTTCCTGATCTGGACCGGTATTCCTATCACCTTGGACACCCATATTGCTGTCTTGTTCAAAGAATATCTCCTCTATATTTGTATGACTGGATTGTATGTCCCTCTCCACGGATGAACTACCGTGTTCGTTCTGCAAGTTTGAACTCCTATTTTGTCTTGCTCTGGTATTGTGAAAAATTATAAAGCCCTTGTCTCATGCTCAAACATAGATGCTGAAGATCTCCATAGGATGGCAGGACTTATAGCTCTGGTACCACTGTAACGGGCACCTACCGGTTATAACTTCTTGAAACACTTTGCAAGTAAGCTCTGATACCACTGTAATGGGCACCTATTGATTATAACTTCGTGAAAAACTTTGCAAGCAAGCCCTGATACCACTATAATGGGCACGTACCAGTTATAACTTCGCAAAACACTTTGCAAGCAAGCTCTGATACCATTGTAATGGGCACCCTGGAAATGCCCAAGAACTAAACCAATTGCTGAAAGAGATTGTAATGTTTTTGCATAGATTTGAACCACATAACAAAAAGGAATTTATGCAAATTGAAGATTGAACTGCTGCTGAAATAATATTAGTTCTCAAAATGATAAATCAAATACATGGCAATGGATTTCAAAGGCCAAACCCCAGGGGAATGATGTCTAGAATGTCACAAGAGAGGATGAATGTCCTCTAATGCCAAGAACAAAATTGTACATCCAAGTTCCTATGAAATGCAATTCACCATCATCCGATGCTCAACAATAACTCTCCCACCTCTATTTATACTTTTCCTACACCCTTCTAGAAGGAAATGAAATATTAATTAATTGCAAGTACTAGAAGCTTCCCCCTTCTAATAATTAATGCACTCTCTAGAAACTCCTCCCTTGCAATACAATAATTAATTGTGCTTCTAGAAAATTAAATTACTAGAGGCTTCTCCCTTTACAATAATTAATACACACTTTAGAAGCTTCTCCCTTGTAATACAATAATTAATTAAATATAAAGTCACCTTTTAATTTTAAATTTATTTAATGACTTTATAAGAAATTAATTTAATTGCTAAAGTGGGGACATTACAAGGCTCATAAAAGCACAAATCAATAATCATATAAAAATCACATCAACCCTATACAAGCGACTGGAAAGTATCAAAAGATACTCACAATAATCACATTAGTGCTCTACGAGAAATTGGAAAGCATCCCAAAATAAATCACAATAGGCATCGGTTCTCAACAAGCAACTGGAAAGTATCCCAATAATACTGATCAATGATTCAAAATGGTTAAGTCAAACATGTCACAACATGACATCACCAAGATCAAAGCAAACACTTCAGTCCCATCAAGGCGACTGGAAAGCAACCCAAGTATGACAGATCGAGGACTAAAAAATGGTTAAGTTAGATATCTCATAAACATACACCTCAGCTTCACACAAGAAGACTGGAAAGCAATAAGAGTCAGAAAATACAAACATATGGGTTTAAAGAATCGAGATCAAACATCATAACATCATAACATCACATTCACATATCTCCCAAGCCTCTGGTAAACGTCCTAAACTAGCCAACACTCTAGTCAACCCCAATCCTCAAACATAGACAACACGTAGAAACAAGATAATCTCATAGTTGGGTTTGATTTGAAAACATGTAGTTAAGTTAAATAGTAAGGTTTCAGTTTCTAGTTTAATGTATGGTTTAAGTAGATGAAGTTCATAGTTTATACTTTATCCCTACGAATTAACTCATTCTTGCATTTAGATAATTGTACAATTACCCTAATTGAGTCTTTAAGTAAATTTTCCTCCAAAATACCCTAAGGGCAGTCATTAATTAAATTATTAAAATAATAATAATTGATGTTTCAATAATACCACTTAATTAAACATCAATTTTATTAATAATAATAAGATAACACTATATCTTCTTTAAGCAATATTAATCATTAATTAAATTCAATTAAACTAATTTTTAATTAAATTAATTAATAATTATACAAGACTACTATATTACCATTCATTAATAATCTATGTTTTTATTAAAAATAGTATTATAATAATTAGATAAGTTTAAAACTTAATAAAACGTCCTCCATTATTAATTAATTTTAATTAAATTAAATTTAATTAAATTAATTAATAATTGTATAAAATATTCATATTAATTCACCATTTATGATTCTGAAATACTTTAATAATAACTTAATTAACGATAATAAATAAATATTATTAGATCTCTTAATCATTAATAATAATAATATAATTTATATTAAATTATCATTAATCTATTAATAAAAGAATAACTAATAAAAAAGTTATTAATATTTTATAATATTAAAACTTGTTAATATTTATATATATTAAATGACATTTAATATATTAATTAAACCTTTAATAAAATTAATAATAATTATAAATATAATTTTAATGTTTATTAAATAACATACAAACTAATTAAAATAAATTAAATTAAAAAAATACAAATTACTTACCTTTTAATACGGGCTGCTACACAGCCGTGGGTTGCCAATGCGATAGGATACACTCATCCTAGCAATTCAGGGAAGTCGATACCCGGTACCTACAACTTGCATAAAATCCATGCATGTACAGACACAATATTCTAAGCTAAACAGGCAATGGCAGGAAGTGGTGCATTGTGTAGATCCCCACTAATAGGTGACAATGACTCCCTTCCTTAACCATATCAGGAAACGCCATACATAAAGAAAACAAACACGCGCACCATACACATGCAATATGGGGTAAGTATCCATAAGAAGACACATAATAATCCATCTAACTAATCATCATCAATAATTGAAATCACTGAATAATCATCATGCATACATGAAATATAGAGTACCAAGTAATCTCATCATAAATCAACTAAATCTGAAACAATATTTGATGATCTCAAAACAATACTACTAGTGATCAAGCATAAACTGACCTAAAAGAGTTCGGCAATGATAACAGAAATGCAAACTAGGGGTAGGCACTACATCCACCCACCTTAGACTTAGGCTTACTCTTGGAAGCTTACAAGAATTGTAAAAACTAAATGACTCACTGTGTGGATCCCATTGGACCCTTTCCCCCTGTAGGAGGATATGACTCCATTGAGAACACAACAATAATATTCAAGATAACACGATGCTATAATAATCATAAAACATACTACTGTAAAGCATACATGAATGACACATGTTTTGAAAACATAATAAGTTCAATTTTCAGTTTTGCCTACATTTAGGTTTACGTATAATTTCAGTTTTGAAGTCTAAGTGTTGAAGTATGAAAAACATACAACTAAAAGTTTAAGTTCTATTTCAGTTCAACTAGTTCAAGTTTCAGTTTGAAATTGATATGCATAATAGTTAAAGTTTTCGTTTTTGTTCAACTAATTAACAACCAGTGGCGTTCCAATATACCAAGAGCTCCCAATGTAGAAACTTGAGCTCTAATAATCTCAGTCATGATCGTAACATGTTCCGATCCCTTTGATTTAAGATCATTATCGATCTGTATAAATATCATTATTGGGCTGCATATGAATTGAGTTTATTATGATCAGTAATATATGTTTAGACTTGTGTTAAGTTTAACTAACTCAGAACGGGTATGATCAGACACCGGATAGGTGTGACAGTAAATGGTCATGTTTCCATTCGGAGACATGCCCATTCACTCTCACACCCCTCCTTATTATACATATACTCAATCTGCCTGATATGTCAAGGCATCGAAATCTATTAACGCAAGCACATCAAAGGAACATAAGCATCACAAGTACTAGAACATCTCTGTTATTTCTATAGTAATATATAGAGATTTTGAAGAAAATCAAATTCATTGGCATCAGTGTTTAAACTTGCAAATAAAATCGTGCATCAATCAACCTTAGATTGAAATCTAGTAAGAAACTTTACATGGTAGCAAAGCCTTGTTAAGGAGAGATCTCATTAAGTTTAAGATATCAGATTTCACATTAAGTTGCAGTCTCTCATTATTCTTTAAGATGACAAACATGTTAAGATTCGAACACCACCTTACAAGTGCTGACAACTTCGAATCTTGGAAACTTCATATAATGATGCTATTAAAAGAGAACAAATTAAAATCCTTTGTAAAAGAAGAAAAAAAAGAACCTAAAGATGATCTAGAGAAAACTCTGTGGATTGAGAATAATGAGAAGGCTATGAAAATAATAATGGATGTTGTTCAAGATCACATAGTGCCTATTGTGGCAAAATATGCAACAAAATATATCGCATGTTTAAAACTCTTGAAAATGTATTCATAGTTAATAACACTAGTAGAAAACTTGCTCTTAAAAGACAAATAAATAATATTAGCATAAATAAAGGAGAAATAGTAAATGCCTTCTTGAAAATCATAGAATTAAGAGATCAATTATCTTCAGTTAATAATGAGATTGACAACCAAGAGTTATCCCTAATAGCATTAGGAGGACTACCAAATTCTTGGGAGTCATTTGTACAAGGTATCAGTGCAAGATCTAAAATTCCAGAACTAGATTGATTAAGATCTGATTGCCTTCAAGAAGAGTCAAGATTAATGATTACAGGAAAACATAAAACCTTAGATGAAGACATTTATATTCTTAACACCAACTCTCATAAGAAGGGTAAGAAGAACGCCAAAAGGAAAATAAACTTTCATGGAAAAAGACAGTCAAAATAGTAGAAAGATTTGTCTAAAATTGAATGTTTTAGATGTGATCAATATGGACATTATGCACTAAATTGTCCTAATTGATCAAAATTTCAAGCATCATTTGCCAAAATTGACAAATCAATCAAAGGTCAAGATTTTGAGAAATATGCCTTCTACTCAGTCTTGTCTAGTCAAATATCAACCAAGTCCAACACTTGGATAATTGACAATGGATCTTCAAGACACATCACTAGATATCAAGATAACGTAGAAAATATGCAAATAGAAACATATGAAGAAGTTACAATTAAGGATCATTATGCACAATCCGTAAAAGGAATTGGGACCTGCACCATCAAATTAAAATCCGAAAAATCTCTTAAGCTTTTTGGAGTTCTATATGTACCAGGTATTAAAAGGAATTCAATATCTATATCAGCACTTGAAGATGATGGTAATAGAATTACATTCATGGAAGGCAAAGTACTAGCATGGGCAAAGAATTCAACTATAAAAAAGGCTCAAACAATAGGAGTAAGACAAGGACTATTATATGAGCTTTGCACTAAGACAAATCTTGCACTTGTTCATGAGACTTTAGATTCAAATGAAATCTGGCATAGAAGATTAGGTCATATCAATTTTTATACTGTAACATCTATGGGGAAGTTGGTAACTGGAATGCCCAAATTAAGTCAAATTCATAACGAATCCTGCAAAGATTGCGCCTTGGGAAAAAACACAAAAACATCATTTCCTCATAGTTTGAGCAAAACTAAAGATGTGTTAGAACTAGTGCACTTTGACCTATGTGGACCCATGTCTACACCATCCATAGGAGAGTTCTTGTACTATATGATATTTGTTGATGATTTTTCAAGGATGACATGGATATACTTCCTTAAGTGCAAAGAATCTGAAGAGATTATTTCTAAATGTAAAGAATTGAAAACTATCATTGAAAACTCCTCAGGAAAGAAAATTAAAATTCTAAGAATGGATAATGGGAAAGAGTACACTTTTGAAATATTTAAAGAATTGTGCAGACTTGCTGGGATTAAGAGGGAGTTTACAGTTCCCTACAACCCTCAACAAATGGAGTTGCCAAAAGGAAAAATAGAACCATTGTAGAAGTTGCTTGGGCTATGATGTATGATCAAAACTTGAGCATGTCATTTTGGGCTGAAGCATCTAATACAACAGACTATATTCAAATAGATGTCCTCACTTACATCTGGACAACAAAACTCTTGAAGAAGCATTTTCAGGTATGAAACTTGACATTAGCCATTTAAGAATATTTGAATGTCTTGTATATGTTCATGTACCTAAGGAGAAAAGGACAAAGTTAGAACCTATTGAAAGGAAAGGAATTCTTATTGATTTTAGTGAACCAGTAAAGGGTTACAAATTCTACATACCTGGATGGAAACAAATAGAACTCAACAAAGATGTCATCTTTGAAGACATTGCTTTCGAAAGAGCCAAAAATTTAGATGAACTAAATACAAATAACTTTTCTTGTTCCCTAGAAGAGTCTTCTGCTCCTGAGATTCAGAGGGAGTACCTTGAAGAGACTTCAAATGAAAATGAGATACTTCCTGAGACTCAAGAAGAGAGTCTTGACAATAATTCTAAAAGGCCATTTTGGGCAAGAAAAATTATAGAGGAAGGAGATGAATTTGTAGCACCTTCAGGGACATTTAGAGAAAGTAGAAGACCTCGAAAGTTAACATACAATGCATTCATGTGTGAGATTCCAACTTTGAACCTTCTAATGGTTCTGAAGCTCTTAAACATCAAGTTTGGAAAGATGCAATGGTGG